>CM030369.1:74790197-75199956 GCA_003604175.2 Clonorchis sinensis | reverse complement strand
TCTTGCCGTGAAAGCTCGCCGAATAGGAAAATTAAACGTATAGGGACTGACGAGGATGAACTTCTGAAGTGACAGACCAGTTTTTCTGAGATTCATTACTTGAGTTGAGCAATACGATAACCTAGCATGGAAGGCAAGTGTAAGGGAAATAACCACCAGTCCCCGAATCACTGCTATCAGCCTCAAGTTAACAAGTGGTGCATGGCGAATAAATAGTCTTTGGGCACTAGTCTTGAGTGCTGGTATTGTGTACATATATTTCTCATTGTATATGTATAGTCCCACCTCTGGGAGTACTAGGTAGGTGCTTGTGCTTTGTTTGGTTGACTCATCCTTTTCCTTTCTCGTTTACCCTCTCCTCAAGCCTCAAACTTTAGCTGCAGTTGCTCCGAACACTTCCTATAGCCCTCATTCGTTCATTTAATCTGGCTGATCCCCTTTCTACACCCACATGGTCCTCAAACAGAATCCAACTTACCGATGGCTCTATATCGGACTCGCTCTACTTGCATCAATCTCCTCGTCTAACCCAGATCCAGGGGCCACGGAAATGCGTGTTCTTTGTCCAAATGTGGCAACCTTGACGACCATTTAGGGGTTGTCCAGAAACCGAATTATGTCAGTGCACTGGTGGCACGGCGCCGGTTTGATAGCGCTTTTGAAAATATTTTCTTCCCACCATCGGCCGTCACCTGTTGTCCACACGGAACTACGAACAAATTCCTCGCATGGTTCCAGCAGCTTCTAGGACGAGTCTGTCATAATTCGCTGAAACTTTTTTGGGTTCAACCTACCTAGATTCTCGCTGCAATTTCGGGTTGCCCCTTCCACAATTCAGCCTTATTTACAGTGTTCATTTAGCCCTACGCACTGGTACAGGTTCGTTTTCGAATCTATCCTTTACGCCTGACTTCGCTGCAACAGTGACACCACTGAGTCTGTTTAGTCGCAATGCCAACCATATTTTTGACACGAAACTCGCCATTTGTCTCCACTTCAAACTTGTCTAGCTTCATCTCCATCTTTGTACTTTGCTCTTTTGGAGAGTGTATTTTTGGTTTGATGCCTCGGTCTATCTTCAGGAGGGCCCACCAATGATCTGATATTGACAGCATGATTCCGCAGGGTAGACTCTGGTGTCTCATACACTTCTTCAGACAATGTTATACACTCTAATTCGACAAGTTTAAATTGAGGGGGGTCTGAAACGACTGAGCTTTCATGGATAACACTTAAGCTAAAAACAAAAACAGTAACCTAATCAACAAATTGGAGACATGAACAGCGCGTAAGTATTCCGAAGAAACTCTACTCGTGCGGTGGTCCAACTGAGCCAACAAGCCCTCAGAGCCGTGTGACAAACAGGCCAACTGTTCAAATCATATATTTAGTGAATCGCTCCATAGAGGCTGACTTCCTCCACCTTTGTCGAGCCATCAGTCTATGAAACCGGCTGCCATTTGTTGCTTTGCAATCGTGTGTCTATTAGCCTCAATTAAATACCGCACAAGCTAATGGGGTGCGTTGCAAATCGTCACTTTTAGTCAGCAGGATGTAAGAGTAGTGCCATGCACTTGCGAGCGCAATAGCAGTTGATCCTCTCAGTGTGCCTGAAGCATCCCACTGGTGGATGAGGCAACATTAAGAGCACATCTGGAGGTTCATCTTCAACAAATAGTCTGTATGCTTTATGTGTGATTACGTGTTACTGGAAAGTGCGTAACGGCTTCTTCAGAAAATGCAACCTGGTTATTTCCTCCTGCGACACAGATATAGAAGCATCCGAGGACTGAAAGGGCGTAAAGCCATTATCGGCCGGTAAATAAATGGCTACCGGAACCACGATCGCCGGGCTTGTGCAAAAGGCCCTCCTTCAGTCCCACTGCCATACCGCGGCAAAAGAGCGCTTGGCAACGACAGATCCAGCAGGACGTTAAACCTAATGGACATAAAAGTACTTCTAAGACAAAAAAGCCATCATTATTATCATTGAAAATAAAGCGGAATTCCGTTGGTCCGTTCCAACTGGAGCACAACAACGTCCGTCTGCCCAGTGAGCTTCCGACGCAAGTTCAGTGTAACCGCGCGTGGTGACGCTGGCATTTAACTCTGTCCATAACCAGACCGTCGCGCCCGCCTTCGGAAGAGTGGCGTACGCCTCAGTCGTCGCTGTCAGTGTGTGACAGCGGTGGCTGCACTTTATGGCGTGCTATCACGCATCTGTATCTGGCCGCGGTTGACCCGCAATGGTGCAGTCAAATGAACTGCAACATTACCCATTTCATTAGTAAGCGTTTCGTTTAACCGTTATATCCTTTCTCCCCATATCAACAAAAGGACTGCTTCGAGCAAGCCTGCGTAGGCTCGTGTTGCGGGTGCTGCGCAGGCTGTTACACCCCACGAAGGAACTTTGGTTATCACCTGCAGCCAAAGATGTGGATACGCTTTCCGCATGATTTACTCAGGTATTCAGGTCGGATGTTGGATGCTCCTCCTCGTTCCGGACTGTGATACTAGTGGCGCAGTATTCAAATTCATCAACTTCCCCACATTCACCATGCGATTCAACCAGGAAAACGAAGTGGATGAGTCCATTCACCAAGCTTGCAAATCTTCCCCCTGAAACTTTGCAAGACAAAGCAAAGTCAGATGGCAGCAGCACTAGGCACCACTGCTTTGTAGATGGCCCCGTGTGCTCTATTTTTCCTACCGCAACCTTCAAAAAATTATTAACAGGTGAAATCAGTCGCGCATAATGTTCCGCCGCCAAATCATAACACTTCTGTGACCCAATGCAGGTAAACGTGTAAGACTTACTGCACACAAAACCTTTACAGTAGGTGATTACCTCACGCCGCATGTTTTGGTCATATAGGCTGGACTGTTAAGATCTGCCGGTACCGCGTCACTGGACTTCGCAACCTGCTCAAGGGCACAGACGTAATCGTTAGTACATTAAAACTCTCGTCATCGCAAACAGACTCGGCGTGGGTCAAAATGAGCAAAAAGTCTCCCTGACGTCCTGCAGAGAACAAACTGGATTGCCCAAGTGTGTGGCTATCGCACGTGGCCCAAACGTTATCTGATGTCACGGCGATTCAGTGTTTTTCCGGATAAAGTCACGGATTTACATGGATGCCTTGAAATACTTCGGAAAACCAAAACAACGAATTCCTACTTCCCATCCAATCAACTGGTTCTTGCCAATACATGCTAGGCTTATCGCCGTATGTCATGCAAGTGTCACAAATAGAAACCGCCTATAACAAGACGACCATCTAGTTTAACTGCACGTATGTACGACCAGCAGTCGAAACTAGGGCATCGGAACACATGTGCTTCCGATCAATATGCTGAAAACAACCAAAATACCGAGGACCACACTTATAGCGTTCCAAGTGCGCGTGTGTTCACGCGTGTACACCATAGGCACGTACAGGAAAGATATCGAAAGCACCGCCCCGGGCTTCGTTACATGCATGGACGGCGATAAACCATATCGGATGGAATTCCCACAACACTGACTCGAATTCCATGAATAAGCAGAACGCACTGCTGAGGAACTGCCCTAACGATGTCTTTCTCTTATGTTTTCATCCACAGGTGGCTCCCGTGGACCTGCAAAGCAATAAGTGACGATAAAATCTTGCTTGATAAACTTTCGGAGTGCAAAACACTGTCTCGGCATAACTGGCACCAGTGATGCCGTGTCATAAACTGAACTTTCATCATGAGCATCTAACCCGACGAATCGACTGATACGCTCAACATCATTCCGCATAGATCCAGACAGCGCGATAAACGAACGAAGAATGCATTACTCCAGCCTCTCATCGGCTTTTATAGCATCCTAATGTGGCCTTGAACTCATTTTAGGCCGCTCCACACCGCAAGTAATCAACTATGAACCTCAGGAATCAGAGCGGTTGTATCATCTGCCAGGTGTTTCACTATTTGACTATTCAAACACACCGAACTACGCTTCATCATCTCTCTTCACTTCATCTCTTTTTATTTCACTTAGCTGTCCATTGCTATTGGGCTAAACGGCTATTTCCGCTGCGGTTGTGGTGATAGCTATTGAGTGTCGCATTTTGGCTTTTCACTGCTCGAATGGGGCCAAACAGTTGACACGTATGGCTAGCCAATGGGTAGGAAATGACGAAATACCCACAAAGCTCTAGTTAAAAAGTGGCTGCAACGGCGCCGATGACTACCCCTTTTTAATGGACGCATAACGACAATCAGCTCTAAGGTAACCTCAAAATCATGGTTACCACAGCCATGTGTGCTTACATGAGAGTAGTTCTCGATGAGCTTCTGTGTGATTCTTGCTAGGGCTGGCTTCGCGTAAGCTGCAATCTACTTTCTGAAAATCAATACAATATGTCAAATGCATCCCGAAAGTTTCGCGGATTTTCAAAAAAAAAAGCGGCTGAGCGAGACCAACACCAATCGGTTTTTCGTGTAAATTATGATTTTAACCTGTGAATTAAACTGAGCTTTACAGGAAAGGAACCACACCTGGGTGTCTTTAATGTAACAATAATGCTGAATAGGGGAGGCTGCTTATGTTGAGTCTGGCTTCGCTTATTATGAGGATAACCTTGCAATCCGGATGTCTAAGACTCGTTTTTTTGGATCCGTATATTATTTGTCGTTATGACCTATTGATTATAGATTGAAAGAAACCGCATGTTTTTTGTAATGGTGGGCTTAGTTCATCGCGGCAGTCAGCAGTTTCATATCGCATATAGAATCGCGGTTTTCTGCCGTGTATGTTAGTGCATGGTGAGCGGCAGCCACTGAACGACAAGAACAAAACCGACCCGGGAAAATTGGGCAAAAGCCACGTTCCTGTGTATCAATACGTGAATCCGTAAGTTATAATACCATGAGTACAATACCCGCAATTTCCGGCATCGTTACCAGGTGAATTTTTGTGTCAGATGTAAGAGCACTACGTCAATTCCGTTCTGGAATTTAAAACCTCTACCGAATGCATGGCGTTGTTCTAGTATGCGGAGTTTTGCATTGATATTTTCCCATTTGAGGTTGACGCATGACGTCGTACATTCACCAGTAGGTAAACAAAATTGTCCGCATAACAATTGTTTATGAGGAACGTCCAGTTGTGTATTCTTACGCGCACCATAAGGACGCCATTTCTGATCCACCAATCTCGTCTGGGGATGTGATATGCTTATCTCCACCGAATCCTTTCCAATAAAGGCTTATTCCTCCAGTAGCAGAAACAAGGGGACCAATCAACAAGGGAAAAGGTTAATACCACAGTTAATCTAAGCTACTTACCAGCCTATCCCGGGTCACTAAGACGACCGATAAGCTGTCAAACTACATACCTGAAGGTGTGACTTTAACTACGACAGTGGCTTGGAAAGTTCCAGCTGGTGGATCCTCTTATTTTCTGATTGAGGTGGTTCCCTGATCCTCCGAATGTAAAAGAGTATCCACGTTGTTCCTTCAGGATAAACCTGGTTATTGTGCGCTGACGACTATTCGAGTTCGGGCAACCATTCTACATGCCGTATTCATGCTACAGAAAAACGTGAGACTCGAAACTCCCCTCCAAAAGACTCCCGGACATTACTGCAACCCCCGGCCTAACTCCGTCACCTTGTCGTGGTGGTCGAGCTTGAGTACTGTGATGACCCCGGGGGCCACACCGGTTGAAAATTATTTTCTTAGGGTCTAACCGTGCCTGGAGAGCCAATGGGGAACAGTCCGATGAAGGACAGAGAGTCCATGTGCTGCGGGGACTGGTATAACGAGGCCGCCTGGGGGTAAAGTTATACTGTCCTGTGCGATAGGAGTACCGAGGCATGCGGCCAGCATGTTCATATTAATGGAAGCAGCGATGATGCCTTCCCCAGAGGAGACACTCCGGTCGCCCAACGGTTTTTCGCATTCAATACGCTCGAGATACTTTTAAGACCAAACAGACTGGTGCTGATCAGAGGGCATCTGCTGTGCGCCGCTGCATTAGAAGTCAGACACTTGTGCCTTACTCCTTATGCCCTCGGGCCAGGCCAGCTTCCTTCAGTCAACTGGATCAAGTGATGCGTTGGCATCTGGAGCGGTCCCTCAAAAAGACCCTAATAACCGCTACCTCGCGGTCCACATTTTTGGCACATGCTAGGACAAGCATCCCTGGATAATATCCTGCATCCTCGCAATGCCTTGTGGGTAAGACTTATGAATCAAAGATCCAAGATGGGTTACGTCAACCAAACCCCTTCGACCTGCACAACCAAGAAGTATCATTCGCCAATACAGCCTGTCGTTCACTGACTCCCCACACATCGCCTCTGATTTATTTAGCTGTCAATCAGTTAACGCTTTCTCCGTAAAACATAAAATATATTGTTCAGCTGTAACACCCTTTCGGTGCCTAGCTGCCATGCCACCCGAAGAAAGCATGGGGGTTGGGATACTACCCAAGCCTAGACCGGAGAAGTCGAGATAGGGAGGCAGGCTTCGATGCACGGACCTTCCCGTCTGTAAATTCGTGCTCTAATGATGGAGCCATCTCGCCCGCACCTAAGCTTTTGCACAGTAAAATATATCAAGATGTGCACTTATGAAATTCGGTGGACCTGCTTCACAATGCTGCTTTCACCATCTGTGCTCTGTCAAATTAGATCTCCCCCATACTTTGCTGTCTCTTTCGGCTAATGCATTTTGTCCCCGGAACAATCGTACAAGTCCCTGTTTTGGCGAAACACTCCAATCCACTCGGGACAAACTCAGGTTTTTCGCATTTTACGCTTCGGGAATCTGGTGGTCCTGGTGCAATATCTCGTGGTATTTGCGTTTTGGGAGTTATTTTAGCCCCAGAGCTGAATACGCTTTACTGAGCTGGATCACATTTAAAAGTAATCTTCGCGTTGTTCGGTTGACTGGTCCAGTTAAGATAAATACATCTGGTCGTGGTAAACGGTGTTTGTTTGTTGTCAGCAGACGCCCAGACAAACGGCAGCTCTGCGCCTGAGAAAGAGCTTCTGTCGAGATTTGTCACCCTCAACCTTCATCCCAGTCTTCAGAAAAGCACAGGAATGTCATGCGAAAACCATCGAGGCATCACCCTGTTATCCGTCGGTGCTCTATGGCATTATTTTGCGCAGGTTGATCATTTATCGGGAGAGACATTCGTTGGGTGTAAAGTGCTGCTACAAGACCAAACCCAGAGGATGAGCCAATCGACGCGGTAGGTAAATCTGTTTAGCTGGGCAGTTGTGCAAGTTGCGATGGACTGGCTGTAGATGAGATTATTTACCGAATCGGGGAGGCCAGGGCAGCTTTTGCCAACCTCCGACACCTATGGCGTCAACGTGGCGTCCGCTTGTCTGTCAAAGACAGAGTTTACACAGTGGCAGTGCGATCCATACTGTCTTATGGATCAGAGACGTGGTCTCTACACAGAGGACATGAAGGTGCCAGTGTTTGACCATAGGTGTCTCAAGCGTTGGTCGGTCTAGTGGGAAAATCGGATTAGTAATACTTAGATACGCCAGGTGGTCCTAGGAAGAGGGACCACTCCCGCGATAGATGAATTACTCTTGCCCCATAGTTAGGACATGTACTCCGCATACAAGAAGACCATCTTCCTCGCAGAGCTCTTTTCGCTCAGCCCTTTGTTGAGTGGAAGCGACCGAGAGGTGGACAGTGTTGTACCTGGCAACAAAGTATGAAAACACTAATCAGCAAACTGATTCGGCCTGACACATGCCGTCTTCTTGAATGGGGAGCCCAGGACTCATCTCACCAATGGTTAATGCCACTGACAGAAATGAACCAATCGCACAGTCAGTAGCGCTCTTGCACCGAACCTATCGCATGCAGTACGTAGCTATCCATTCCTAGAACTAACTAAACATGTCATCACCTCCAATGCTTGACTCTACATCCCACACTCCCACATTGCAGTGATCGAAACTGTAGAAGCTGGAACCAACGTGCCTATGGTACACGGTTTATAGCTGATAAGTTGATTGATTGTTTGATACGGACGTCAGTAAACTCGAGGTTTCTGAATGCTGGTGTCTGAACATTCGACGTCAACAGAAAATCCAGTCCAGTGGTTAGAGAGCGCTGTCTCAGTATCCCACGTTTTCGGCAACCATTGCGGCAGCGGTGACTTCAAGGAGTCGGTCGCATTGCGGTTTTCGTTGCTGGATTCCGAACTGGATCGCAGTCTTTGCGGACCTATCCCTTAGTCACCGTTCTTGGCTAACCACAGTACGAAATATCTGTGAAGCCTGCTCATCCTGTTACAGTAAAAACATCTCTACCTTGTGTCAATGCTTCGATTGCGCCACTCCTACCAAGCAACCAACAATGGTCATTATGTAACTCAATGACTTCTGAATCTATTGGTACTCAGAAACCATGGTATCAGTTGGTTAGTCAGCTTATCACCTATATGAAATGTACTTATAGTAAGTTGGTTCCAGCTTCTATTATTTTCGATCACCCAAAGAAACCGTGGAAACATTTGATGATGAAAAGGTACCTCTCATAACGCCCCTGTGTGCTTCCTGTCATAGGCGCGACAAACTTTCTTTTACGTTCACTACATCCAGTGGCATCACGCGAGGTTGCCATCTCTCGCTTCTTCTTTTCAACTTCGTTGTCGGTGTACTGCATGGACCTTCGTTGACAGCCGCCGACACTGCAGTCGAAGTGCTCCCCAGACATTCACTGACTGATATTGAATGCACTGACCATGTCGGGCTAGTTGGATCAGGCAACTTAAAAATGCCATCTGTCTTACTTAACATTAATAATTCCACCGCACGGTTCGGCATCAGACCCACATCTATAAAATGCAAAGTGATACCAACGACCGGATAGAATCGAACCAAAGTCTTATGCTTGTAGATGAACTGATCAACCTGTCAGATGAAGTAACGTGCTGCAATTCCTGGCTAACAGGTGAAAGACGAAGTCACTTTCCGAGTCGGAAATGCCAAGGCAGCGTTGGACGATTTCCAACATTTATGGTGCCCACGTGACATCGGTTCGGCTGTCAAGGTCATAGCGTATGCCACCACAGTACGATCTGATTTTCTTTGTGCATAAGAAATGTCGGTGGAGCGGGCCGAAGACTTTGTGTTAAGTCATCGATGTTGCGATGCATCGGACGAATCTGATGGAAACAGCAGAAGAGCAGTCATGCTAAGGTACATCAGTTAACTCTCTCTCTCGTAGAGCGTCTGGTCACACCCTATAGGTTACGCTGCTTAAGACATTCGCTTTGTATGCTAGATGAGCGTTCGCTCCGTAGAGCTATCCGCGCCCAGCCATGTCTCGGATTGAGATGATTCAGAGGCCACCAGTCTATTAAGTAAGAAATAAGCACTCGCGTCCGCAACTACGCTCTCTCCGAATTGCCACGCTGCGAACAGACAAACGAGTGTTTAGTGACTCTGACTGATATGGCCGTGCCACGCAGTCACTTGCGATCTTGCATCAAAGCTATTGCCCTCACTGGGTAGCCATACCAGACAAACAGAACCACCTGACATCAATAAACCGATTGGGCCATCACCTTCCTTGTTCTCCTTATTCTCAGTGTACCTAGACGTAGCAGCTGGAGCCACTGTGATTCGATGCAACACCAGGAAGTGTCGTACCTACCTCCGGTCTGCTTATTTTCCAGATGAACCCCTAATCACATTCCCCTTAGAACTGTGGTCAGACACCTGTGTATGGTCGGGGATGGACTGAGTAATTCAATGTTGTCGTTCGAGCCATACCAAAATAATCCCAAAAGACCTGCTAACATGTAGGCTTCTCGTCGTAACAATATTACTACTAGGTGACTTCTTGACGGCGAGTACTTTGTTTCAGAGATTTCCCTGACGTTACCCTATTTGAAAAAAGTCTTCTTGTTAATAATTTCAGATACTTTGCATTTTCAGATAATTGCATTAAAGCGGTAACTTTTCTAGTGACGTGGTTCAACAAACTGCCCGTGCCATATTTGAAGCCCAACCTCAGACTTGTTAAACTTTGTGATCGAAAACAGTTAACATTAGTCTGAGCAGTTTCCGGTCGAAATTTGGTGAGTTCATCTCAGTCGTCCATTCGGCTTAGCTCACGAACCATTGTTTTACAGCCTCTACACGCTTCCTCCTTTAATTTTAGCATCTCGATCGCTGAGTGATCGTCCTCAATGATAGCCCTCCTGTATAAAACCATATCAGTAGTGTTTCGATAGGATCTTTTCTAATGAAAGATAAGCGGTGAATCAAATGTTATTATTCATCTGCAATACTGATGAAGTGAACTAGTGCATATCATCGCTTTGACGAAAAGGTTTATTGGTGTAGTCGGTGACGGATATTATGGGAATGACATCGTAACAAGGACGATAAGCGAAAATCCTTTTTATCAACCGACGGGTGACCGAATGTGATGTGTTGGGTAGAACAGACAATGACTTAGGACTGAAGCATCGCCACTGATGCCGATGCATCGACAGTTTATGCTGATGCTTAGCCGCGAAGAAGTGAGGCACATAAACTTCAACCAACAAATAAGGTTGTGTTGACAGCTCCCATCTTCCTGGGTGGGGACCGTGATATGGCTTCTCTTCGGCCTTTGTCTGGAGCCGTTGTGTTTCTACTTTGCACTCCCATGATTGAGTCACATCACTTACCATAGCACGTCAAACAGTTACCAAGGTCATCGGCATGTTAGTAATGAGACACAAGTGACCTAAGCAACGCGGTACCGTTTAGGAGACGATGCACTCATTCCATTCGAAAGGTTTTTTATATTGTTTTAGGTAGTTCTACTCCGGGCGTATGGTAATGGAGCACCAATACCCGTTATTCTCAGTGGCGATGCTGACTGGTTATTGTTGCAAATTCTGGAGTGAAATCCGTCTCTCATCTTTTTTCAGTATTTCGGAGGAAATTTAACGACTAAACATCAATGTCTTCAGCCATCTGTTTTCGACGTGCAGTGACAGCACCCGCTGTCCAGCTTTTTTCCCGCCAAGAGTACTGCCAGTGCACAACAGCACAGGTGACCTGTACTCTTGTTAATCCACTTTATCCACCCGTTCTTTAGAAACAAATTACCATTCGATTTCGTTGCTTACTGCCCTCTTTACTTTCATTTTGGTTTCTCTATCCCATCTTCAACATGAGTGATAAGGTGATTTACTGTATTTCACCTTTGGTATGCATTTTGCACCCAAAAAGTGTAAGGTCATGCTCCTGGACATGCAGTCACTGAACACGCCACTTACAATCCAGGGAGAGTTACTGGAGGTTGTGGAGCGTTTTACATATCTTGGAAGTTGTATTAGTTCTGATTGTAGTGTGACAGATGAGGTAAATGCACGAATCTCCAAGGCTGGGGTCGCATTTGCCAATTTGAGACACCTATGGCGTCAAAGTGGTGTGTCCCTGAATCTCAAGGGACGCGTGTATCAAGCTACAGTGCGGGCTGTTTTGTTGTATGGCTGTGAGACTTGGCCTGTTCGAGCAGCGGAACTGAGACGTCTTCAGGTGTTCGACAATCGTTGTCTCAGAACCACAGCTCTTGTGGGTTGGTGTCGGAGAATCCGTAACGAGGCAGTTAGAAAGCGAGTTTTGGGTTGTGCAACGGCTACTTCCATTGAAGAATGTGTCCAGCACCAGAAGCTACGTTGGTTGGGACATGTGTTGCGCATGCCTAACCATCGTTTGCCGAAGAGAGTGATGTTTTCCATGCCCAATTCAGAGTGGCGTAAGCAGAGAGGTGGCGAACCCTTGACCTGGCAGAAGGGTATGAAAGAAATTACGAAACGCTTGGGTGCTGTCGGTGCTACTCGCCTTCCACGATGGGGACCGCGTGATCCCCAGTGCGCCTGGTTGGAGACGCTGCAAGATGTGGCTGCCAACTGATGTCAGTGGCGATCTTGTTGTCAGTTTCTATCCAGATTGCCTGAATGAGTGTTTGGAGGTGTAGGCACCTCGGATTGATTGTAGTAAGGCAGCAATAAGTCCCCTCCCTGTCCATCTTTATTCTTTTTCTTCACAATAAGCTTTCAAATAAATCATGGTTGTACGGCAGCGAAGCATCGGTGTTCAACACTGACGTCATGCTGTCGATGATGATGATGATGACTGTACTTGAAGGAAAGACTGGCGTGAGGGATACGGGCAATGTCTGACCCATTTTAAGCATTCCGAGGTGTTTTGCAAGTGGATAGGAGCTGAGAGAGGTGAATGTCATCGCAATAGGTTTACTGCAGTGTTTCCAGTTAAGCGCGAGTAGGCTGCTATCAGTTACTCATACCAGGTTTTTGCCCAAACTGTTGCTCTTCGTCACAGTATGTTTCGTAACATCGAAGCTTTTTCGAACTAAGTCGACATGTTCCAAATTCGACCCATTTTAATTCTGTGACGGTGCATCTAAGCAGTTTCAGATATTCCTTATGGCGTTTCCTCTCCTTCCTTCAAGAGGTTTCTTAAATGTATGAATTCGAACCCACACCAGTCGGGATGTTGTGTGCAGGGGTACGTTGACCAATAGAATTTTTTTTCTCTAGCGAATGGCGTGGTCTTAACAGAAGCACAGGGGAGCTATCGATTTCATCAGAGTTTCAAAGGATAACACTGAAGCATATTAAGTTCATCTAAGTTCAGTATAACACACTGTTCAGACTGGTCTTTCACTTTCTGTCCTTACAGATAACGGGACACAAGTCTAACGGACTGGTCCCAACTTCTTGCTAGCGGATGATCAACTTCGTCTACTCTTCAAGATATCGGTTTGTTTGTTTGCTAGCATGGAAGATACACCAACCGATGCTGAAATGGATGATTCGGCGTCTAGAAGGAATCGGTTGAGTTTTAGTTTCTCGGAGTCATCTGAGCCAAACAGCTTACGAAAACCGGGTTAGTATCAATTTTAAATGCCAGTTTTCTCCGCTAACGTTTGTGGCTCCCCTGAATGTGAACCCACCCCAGAGTCAATGAATTACTTGATCCACGAAATGTTTGTTACACCTTTTGGGTCATCATTATCGTCACCACCATCGACAGCGTGACATCAGTGTTTAGCACTGAGGTTTACAATGGAGAACAATCCAATGTCTTTAAATTTATGGGTGTTTCTTGGGTTATTTTTGAGGAAAGGGCTATTGTTTTACTTTCGACAGGCGAAGCGTTTGGTTTATTCCGGTCAGCACTGTTGCTATACTGTAATTGTACCAACAGGTACGCATAATGTATACATGAATAGACCAAGTGTGACCGGCGTTCTCTTTGTTTGTTTTGTTGGCTCCCTCAGTCTCAACATCGGCTTGAAATTTCACGTCACGTTAATGACAGCATATGCAGGGGGGTGTTCCAGAAGGAAGGATTTAATCGCTAGACGAACCGAAAAACTAACCAGCGTACCGACTGTGCATCCTCTGCGGGACTCGTGGACGCTCTAGGGTGAGGCAGTGTAGCCCTCCGAGTCTTTACGGAGCCGTTCATCATGTTGCTTGCTTGGTGATGTACTATTTGCCTCGAACTGGCAAATCACCAACGAACGCGGATAGCTCTGACGGCAAGCCGTCAACGGATTGTGACTTCAAAAGATTCATCTGAGGATACCGGATTGCTGAGCCTACAACTGTGCTAGAGCTTACCACGTGGCCATCGTCCTATAGTCTAAACAGCATAAATCTGTGGTGTGGCATGGTTTTGACGTATTAGTGCTACATACCAGCAGTTTGGTTGTTCTTGCGATTTACTCGTCTTATCGTGCGGTGATTCTTTGAAGGTGGCTCTTTCATACAGACCGTTCCACCTATCGCTTAACGCTGGTACGTCGTGTGAGCTTGTGTTGGCTGTGGCTCATTAGTGGTTGGGCTACCAGTCCACTGCTCGTATACACGGCTTTAACATTTTTATTGTGCCCACCGACTGGGAAGTCTTTCCATCGGCTGGCCACGCCGGTGGCATTAGAACTCCTCGTTTTTGCCCACCCTCCGTTCATTCAACTGGTTTTACTTGCGGCCCACTGCAAATAGCCTTTGGCGTTACGTATGGAGCTCAAGGGTCGGTCGTGACAGGCTGATCAACAAGCGGATACTTGCCGAAGTGCTGTTGAAGAGCCTGATTGGGATAGTCACCACCATCGACAGCATGACATCAGTGTTCAACACTGGTGCTTCGCTGCCGTACTAGTAATGATAGTGCTGATGGGATAGTAATGATGAGGAGAAAGAGGTGAGTAAACTCATTTTTATTTTTATTTAGCGGGGAGTTACTTATTGGAGTAACTTTAAATAAACATCCCTTACCGACGAAGAACGATCCCATAATGCCTTCAAGTTCAAGTTGGTACGCCTCCTACCTTCATTGGATGTCAATCTTTTCTTCAAAACGGGCATCATTGCATTTGGATATTTTTCTCGTATTAGTTTGAGTTTGAATGACATATTTCTGCCTGATTTTTTTCAATCATTAGTCCAACTCTGGAAGCATGCCCTGCACAAAATACGTTCGATCGACTTGGATCCTTGGGTTGACTTTCATACTCACAACCTCACTACCCGGCACGCTGTCCGACATCGATATAGTGCGATCAAAAAGAAGTGGGTTGTGGATGAGATTCAGGTCAAAATGGAACAAATCCCCTTTGATCGTGGTGCAATGCGCGAATGTTTTCGTCTGTAAGTTTCTAATTTCGGGCCAGATGAAATGCACCAGCACACTACCAGTTTTTGCCTGTGTTTGACTCAATTCTTTCTCGGTATAGAGTTCCTCAAGTTTCTGACACTTTCTCTTAGGTGTCCTTTGATCGGTCTCAGTGTAACTCCGAATCACAGTGAAACCCAGGTGCTACTACGTGAACATCTTGTGTCATCTGTGCATTGTTTACTTGCTTACCTCCAGTTCCAGGTGCATTTTGTGACGCTTGTCAAAGTATTGAACCTTCGGTCGCACAGGTGTGTTTATTGGTTGTTGATCAGGCGGTTGTGCAGTGCGCGCACTGATGATGTCTCCTTGTTTGGTGACGAAGCGTTTGCCAATCTCGGCGAACAGATCAACAACCACCTGATAAACAAACAGTATTTTATGCTGCTTGTCAAAATGTACAGTACTGCGGTTGTGTGGTTTTCAATTTCAACCTTTCCAAATCCTTCAGGTTTAAAATGTGATGGTTCCTCAAGAGCTCAGTTTAGTTTTTAGTAGGTTTGCTTTATTATTGAATTGAAACATGAGGTTGACGGAAACTCTGAGACTGCGCCTACTTGATGAGCCCTTAGAAGTGCGAAGCCGGTCGTGAGCTATCCAAGAGTTTTCAGCAATTTTATGAGTAGTGTTCCTTCAAAAAAATGCATTGCAATATCTTGAATATCGTACAAACAGAAATATGATAGGGTCGTTTTACAGTACATGCAGTCAAAGAAAACCCTAAACGACGGGTTCAGTTGGAATTCATTACAGTCTGTCAGTACAACAATCTAGTTTCCGCCTAGCTGATGAGCCCCAAGAAGGACGAAGCCGGTCCTAAGTTGTCTGATATTTTCCAGCAGCCTTAGGAGAAAATTCAATCTGCATTGGAAGCCAAATAAAGCATGAATAAATTTAACCGAAATGTGACGGAAACGAAATCACGGCTTGAACCACTATACTGCCAACGTTTATGACCGACAGTAGAGTTCAAATTGCCTGACTGTCCCACATACTGTTGGTTTTAAGTACAAGGTTTGGTAACCCTTAGTAAACTCCATTGGTGAGCCTTGCCGTGATACATACTTTCGTTTACCTTTGAAAATAGTTACACTCTTTTGACCACTAAATGCGCCAAAAAATGCGCATCTCGTGGAGGGATCAAGTAATACTTAGCTTACTCCCCCTCTCGCGAACATAAATAATAGCATAGAACAGTGCAGTGGGAGCAATAATGGGTAGAATAAATAGCTCGGAACTACTCCTAACTTAACACCATAACTGGACATCATAAACAAGAGATTCAGCCGGGTTCCAGATGAGTCTCCCGCAAAACCAAATTGGTTTGCAAATGAGTGTATTTCCTTAACACAGACTGTTTTGACACCACTTAATTTGTTTGCCCGCCAGCACAACCCACAAGAAACTGATATGGGACTGATATGGCTTACTTACAAACCGTCTGTCGTAGAAATAAACTGTGTGGAGCAAAATCAACGTTTTCTGCTCAGCAATTCCAAAAAGCAACTTGCAGGGCCACACTTTTATTTCAGTTCTCGCCAAGCACAAACAGGTGATACCATGTGACATTTTTCATCTGTCTGATTGTTCGTTCGTCAGATCTCTTCCGTGTTATTTGATTGATGGTTATGGTATCGGTGGGTCTAATTGACGGATGGGGATTAAGGTTGATTTTTGAAGCGTTTTGTGGGCACATAACTGTTGGAGTTTAAAAGCATGTGTGCGCTTCATTCTTAGGTAGCGTGTGAACCCTGAAACAACTGTGACGAGAACATTGATAAGACTGCAAAATGTACCCGGCCATTCTCGCAGCATTTGCCCTTCTTCTTGTATAGAATCCCACCGATTAGCCTCAAACAGGGTAAAATTTGCCTTGCAATGCCACTGTCCACTTCGTAGCCCCACATCTATCGTCATTGTCGATAAATGTTATTGGACATCGAAAACAAAAGCTGACACAAAATTAGTAAGTACAAGTGTCATTTATTCAGTGACCTCGTGCTTTGATCCGTCCTCATGGACTCTACAAAACACTAATTTCTATCAGTCAGTACCGGGCGTGTTTCATTATGGAATGAAATGAAAACGGGATGCTATTGAACTCGTCTCTGGAAAAATGTGAAATTCGGTCTCTTTCAGTATGTAGAGTTTTAACGATTTTCCGTTCCGGACGCAGCTCTTGCTACATCTTGTTATATTTTTGGGACCACAAGGAAGTGAACAAAACTTGCACATCCGAACACCTCTTGTATATAGCACTCTTGGTATATCTGTTTCCGTAGCAGCGTGACTTGACGTAATTGCTTTATAGTTTCTTTATTCAGACCGTCATGTGGGTTGTTGTTTACTTTGGAATGAGGTAAACTTACCATAGCCCAGCATGATCAGGTCGATTAGGAGTACCCTGCTCAGTTTCTACCCATACATAACTGTTTTTTATTATTTGCGCATCCCGTTAGACGGTGGAGAAAGCGTAAGACCAAGGGATGGCGTCATGAAGTTGGAAGCAATCTTAGCTACTCTATAAACATGTAGTGTTTGATTGTTGGTCTGTTCGCCAAGCTTGGCAGTTGGACTGCAATCGAGGTGACATCGTCAGTGCGGGGTTGAGTGCCAAACATGTAATGTCTCTGACTTGTAGTGCCTTTCAGCTGCTCATCGGTCAGTCAACACACGTTCAGAATGTCCCGATGATTTCCAATACAATCCCCAACAATGGTCTGTTGAAGGCGTCCACTAATCGTTTCACTTGTAGATTTGATTGTTGATTCTATGGCGATGCCCAACCTATTAGCGATTGTCCTGTTGACGGAAAACCGGGACTTATGTTGGGCTGGCTGGCGCCATTGTCCTAGAACTGACCATCCTGAACTTCAAAAAGATTGGATTCAGTCATACCTTTAGAGTCGTGATATGAGAGGTGTCGCGGTCGATGAAAAATATTTCTGAAGGTATCCACTAGGAATATGTGACGCGGACTATGGTTCCGCAAAACCAATATGAAATTGTCACTAAGGGTTTTCTGAAACAGGCCATAAACAAAATTCCCTTGGGCGTTGGCAGAAAGTGATATTCGATGTCTGTGCGAACAAGTTTTTTCTGGCAGGTTCACTCTTTGATTAGCAGACCTGGCCGTGGGCTGGGATCTTCGTGCGATCGACTCCAGGGTGCTTTTTCAAGGGCGGCATTTGCTCATTCCCAAGGGATGTCCTCACGCTAATCGGCTTATAAGGAAATATTTCCTGCAAGTCGGATGAACCTTTCCATGGTAAATTGTCATTCGGGGCTTAATCGGAATATGGTTTCATGCCATACCCTGCTTGTTTGAATGGTACATGATGCCGTACTCTACCTACGTGCAACTTATTCACACTGTCTTCCGTAACTGACGAGTAGCGTTAAAATTTTTACCCAAAAAACTGCAGGTATTGATTTCCTCAGAAATTCATTTGATGTGAACTGATTTTGAATTCTGGCAAGGATGAAACAAAAGTACACTTCACTCAATGGGCGTTTTGGAACATTCAGACATTGTCGCCAATGGGTCCAGTGGAATACACCTATCCAAGAGAAATATGTCCGCATACGCCGTCGGGCTGAAAATAGGAGGAACAACCAGGAAATGTTCACGACTAAGTCATACGGCAGCTCCATTCTGTCTTGCTACCAAACGTGGTAATTATGACATCTGGCTCACCTGTTGCGCTTGTCAGTAGTGTTCCGGTTCAGGCCTCTTATTGAGGTAATACGCCCTCGACGTTTGGATGCCAAGCTGAATTCTGCAGTCTGCTCATTAGCACTTACTTTGGTGATGAGCTATCCGATTTAGGAAAACGACAATTTATTGCAAGTTATCAAACGATAGTCCGACTACAGACTCCACGAAATTGTTAAAAGTGGTCAGGGCTTCATCGCACAGTACTCACGTATGACGATTCCTGTGATTGGGCCGTAATTTGAGAGGAAATCTATTGGACATACAGATACGTTAGTGCACAGGAGCGCAAACTGCATTGTGTGGATAAGTCTTTGACTTTCTTGAGTCTGCAATGAAGGCATACCAACCTCGATATTAAGCCATTCGCTAATCAACCACATAAGATCATTGAAGTAGAATGACGGCATTATTTTGCATGATCGTGTCCTCGATTTATCTTTCGGCACATTTCAAGCTAGGTGCTCTATTTCATAATGGGTGTTAAATTTGCGGAAAATCGTCTTTTTTGTATGAGGATAACATAACTCGCGCCTTCACGCAACATTTTAAGGTCACAGCCATTCACAATAATTCTCATACAGAGACCTCGTGCAGTTCACAACTAAATCGTCATTCGAGGGCGGAGGAGGTTAGTTATTATCAGAGAGAACCGGTAATTCTACTAAGCTTACAACAATTTATGAATATTTCTTGTTTTTTTTTGTTTCAGCGATCAACTCAGGTATCCTAGCAACTGTTCACAACAGCATAGAGGCGTCAAATGAACTTTGGACTTCTTCGTTTTCCCAATTTTAACTTCGTCATCTTGCTTACAAGTTCTTAGCATGGTCTGAACATAGTAGGGACAATCAACCGTATATCTGGAGGCTTTTCTCACTCAGATTGAAACAAAGACTATCATCATTCGGGGTTTCTTCGCACCAGTGAGGACAACGTAGTAGGGATCCAGAAACTGAGACCCATATATACGTCTCATCCCACAACGGTGGCTTAACCTTGATTGCAGCTGTTTTCATCTTGTTTAGTCTGTAGCCTGTATATTATGCGTGCATGAATTTGTGCAGATCATATTCATGTAGTCACTAATTTTAGTCGGCTCTTTGTTTCGGTGGTCCCAGAGCTCGTTCTGATTAGTCCGTTGTTTTGCTTCCACGATTCCATCATGAATAAAACTGCTAGATGTGAGAAACTGAATGCAGCTCAACTAACCCACCGAATCATGCACTCGTCAGTCTTTACAGGAGAGGATTTTTTGGAAAGTATGCGAAAACTTGTTCGCCTTAGGAGCCTTTCAACGCTATGAATTTTCTATTGCATTTTCAAAGTCCCGTTAGGCGTCATTGTCAGGAGGTCATGGGATGCTGTAGGAGAGGACCACTATGTTATTGGATGTGGTTGATTTTTCGCTAACAGGTTCTGGGATTGTTGAAAACCTGGCCCAGGGTTCACACGAACGTGACTTTGAGGAATTTGCTTAAACCTATTTTTTACTGTAACATAGGTGCGGCAAAATTACAGAGCAACAGTAAGGTGAAGGACGCTGTCATTAGATGTATTCCGATCATTCCGATCATTTTTTTGCGCTTTTGGTAAGTGTTGAGGTGAGATTCTAAGAGTGACACAACAAATTTATGGAGCCATACTGGAGAGCTTTCTTATCCAGGTGGTTTTTGGTGATAGATTCCCCCGTTTTTCGCTTTGGAATTTGTGTAGTTCACTTTAATAGACGTTTAGGACTATCCGTTTTTGGACACTCGTCAACTCATTTTTTGTGTCACGGATGTTTGCACCCTTGTTGTCGAGTTTAGGACCTGTTGTTGTTCACTCCGAAAACTTCACGCCAATGATGGGAAGCCATCTCTTGATCATCTGATCTGATCATCAGATATCCCATAGCCCTACTTGCTGTAGCAATGAATTGTAGTAGACTTCCAGTATAAGAATGTGCATATGAGATTCTCGGATGCCGTCAATACTGCGAACTCGGTTAGTTCACAGGCTAGAGAATCGTTTCAAATCAATTGAGAGTGCATTACCCTTACTTCCTATCCGTGAGAAAATCATGTAGAGTTGCAACAAAAAAATTGTTGTGTAAGAAGGGTCCCAGATCCCATGCCACATATTGTGAACGGAAGGTTCCGTAGGCCGGAGTTACTAACGGATCGATATCATTGTAGGGTGAAGAGGATGAGTTTATTATAAATAGAACATAGTTTCATTCGGAATGCTGGTTTGAGATATCTATTCTCAGTTGGTGGAACAAGAAAGTTAGCCTTACTGACCAGCATTCAAAAGATTAGGACACGAAAATAATTATTTTTGCACCTCGTCCAGTCAGGAACGGTGTAACTTACATTCCTTATCCCAACTTGACTGAGAACCCGTGGGGCGTACTAGCACATCTAGTGCACAAGCACGCAAGTGCCTGTGTTGCCTTATAGCGAGAATGACACTAAGCGTTTGTCGGCGAAAAGTTCTGTTTCATACATTGACATTGGAGTTAGTCTGACAAAAACGGTAGTCCTATGGGTGCTTTGCAGCGTGTACAATTGAGTCATGCGGTATAGCTGCGAATAGAGGGAACTGGAGAGAATCCTCCCCCTGTCGTTTGCTTGAAATGGTTCCTCCTCAGATATATTACCAGGACTAGTGATGACTCCGTTTGTTGCGTATGGCCTTTATTATAATCCAGCACAAAATGTGAGCCCCCGAATATCCTAAAGCTGTTTTGTTCAAATCTTTGTTCAGGCTACTAATCCTTATCCATATTGCGAATCAACGGTTACGACGTCACTAGTATTGATCCGACTCCGTAGTGCACCAAACATTAAACAGTCCGCATCAGTAAATAGATGTGCACTTGATAGGCCGGTGCTGCAACACTTTTTTCGACGTTCGTGCAGTTCATGCGCTTCACCCAGATGTCAACGAATGGATTTTTATAGGAGTCTAGCGGTATCTTTCATGTTCCATATGGTCGCTCTGAGTGACTGTGTAGTTCCAACTTCTCTATCGTAGAACGTATTCGATTTCACGTTCGAGAGCTGCTTAATCTCTCTTCCAGATTGGTTTCTGTGTGTTCACCCGAACCGGTCTGAAAATCTATGCATACAACTGTTGAGCTCGGTTGTGAACTTGGGTACAGTGCAACTAGCTCTAACTGCGCATATTGCACAGATGGCGGACAACAACGGGTGTCATTTTTTTAACTTTGGCACCACGTTACCTTACATTTCACACAAATGGTCTGTTTTGCTATCTCGTAGGATCAACTCAGTGGGGGCATTGCCATGTCTGATGCTTTTCGCATTATTCGGTCTAGCAGTTCAAAGTTCAACTCGTTTTCCACACAAGGCATGCAACAAGTACACTACACCCTCGCGAAATACACTCATTTAGACACTCATCTAGTTCTAACAAGATAATCAACTGAATTCTAACTGTTCCTCGTTGATGATATTCTTGAATTAAATGTGCTGCACAAAGACCGTCTCATGTTTCAGTTGGTAGGATATTCGAGATATTGCATCAAAGTTTGTTGCGAAGTGCTGTTCATAAGGTTGCTGAAGGTTGATGCAGCCCACGATCGGTTTCGCCCTTCTTGAGGCTAAGCAGACAGGCGCCATTCCCGAGTCTCCGTCAACCTCATGTTCTGCTTGCACCCAACTTGGACACAAGTAGCGAAATACACTCCTTTGCAAACTAATTTGGTTTTAACGGTAGACTCAATTGAATCCGGACTGAATTTCTCGTTTGTGATATCCTAGTATCCAAAACAGATCGAGAAACAACAAGTGCTTGGACATATCTCTAAAAATTTGTTCATATTGTGGGACAACAGTTGGGCACTCACACTGATGGTGCTCAAAGAATGACAGAACGACTGAGAAGTTACGAATGAATAGGTTGATAGCCATTGCCAGGTATGGCGTGTAAACCAAAGCAAACAGTGTATCAGAAAACAATGGGGTAAGGAGTTTACTTATAGAGTGAGATGCTTCGTGCACCGAATTTATAGGAGACCCAAAAGTTTGGTACCCCGTGAAGAAAATCGTGAACATTCTTGAATTACCGGACATTCTTTTCGGCAACATATGTATTCAGTGGTTTTGTCTGTTTGTAAAATTCTTGTTTTTGGTCAGGAAACAACTTTCCAATACTTCAGGTAAATTCTGCCTTCCTTTTTGGTAGAACCTCCAGTTGAGCAGTACCTCAAAGTTAGAAGCAGTTTCGGTGCTTCCTATATAGCGTACTGTATGTATCGATATGCTTTTTGTTTTAATGAAGGGGATCGGATTGCATCTACATATCTGTCAAATAATGTTCCCCTTCGTAATTCACCAACCTCGTAGACGATGTCCCAGTGTTTTCCTATTGTTATTCTCGGTAGTTACCGCTCATTAAATTCTCGAAGATCGTGTTTAACCCAAAAATCAATCCCCTAACCAGTGACGTGGGTCACTGTAGCGCACGAGTGACTAGGCGAAGTTCACTCAGTATTTCAATACTGCTCATTAGGTCGACGAAAGCTCTGGACAGTCTACTACCGGTTTCGTCCTTTGGGCTTACCAAGTAGACCTAGCCCCCCGATTCCCCAACAGCCTTATTTCTCATTTGAACACCAAATAATACGTATGTTGCGATAGACTTATTTGCAACTTGACGTTGATTTGATGGGCAATTTAGATGGATTTAACCTAAATCTCCCGTTTATATTATTCTTTAACTGGCTGCTGCACGAAGGCCCCTTCACGTTCTAATTGAGACGATGTTCAAGATATCTGTGTTTCGTTACTAGTCATAGTATATTTTCTCTGGACGTAGCCTTGACTACTCTTTTACTTTGAATCTGCCGTTGAACTATCATGCAGAACCGATTTCATGGAAATACAGGATGCCCCTTCTACAGCAGCCACTCCTCCACAGTAGTCACGTCTGATATGTACTGTCATCCTTCCGTCGCTGCGTTTGTAGAATAAGTTCCCGCCTTTCTAGTAAAAACGGCGACGGCATATTCGAGTCCATGATGGCCTAGTTGATGGCTGAACTCAAATGGTATTATAAAGCACTCCCATTCATTGCCATGTATGAAGTTATTACACCTGTTATATCGTCTGTTCCTCTGAAGCAATCGTTTTCAGTTGGGTCTTTCAGTGGTCTCTGTGAAGTGTTTTGCTGTATATGCGTAGCAGTCCAGGTTCAGCGATCATCTTCACTTTGGTTACTGATTACTTCACTGACGCACCATAATCTTCTCAGTTATTCTGGAATTTTATATTGAGACAACTTGGTGGATTTTTGTGACAGGTTTTTCTTTCCCAAGTACGCAAAGTCTTTTTTGGCTGTAAGTATTGTTAACGACACCGTAGCTCGCGTGTAGCGCTGTCTACTTCCTACGTGGACTTTTTCGCCTTACAGTAAGAAGTTGCCACAATCAGGACCGCATGCGGGTGACTGGTACTTTGCTTCAAACTATGTGGCAAAACGCTACATAAATCACGTTGACAAACGGGTCTACTTTGACGACGTGCGTCTTCAGATGGAAGCAAAATTGTGGGGTGAAGCGTTCAATCGACAGAACCCACCGAAAAAGGCGAGTATACTGTGGTAATAACGAAACTTTTTGCTTTAGCGTGTTTGACTTCACAGTGCTGGTGGATGTGTTGTATTCTTAACTTTGCTTCTAATTCCATGGATGTAGGCTTGTTTTTGTTATCTACTCCCATACCAGTCCTCTGGGGCGTTCTAAATTTGGGTCGTCAGATGATAGCACCCGGCTGATCAGCTTTGACGTTGAAGCTGGTTCGGAAACGTAAAACAGCATGCGCGCCGCACTGACCCATCCTACTACGATACCAAATAAGATAGGTCGTGAGTCTTCGCGGACGTTCTCGTTAATTCATCTTAGCTACGTCATCATTCTCTTTAGTTGTTTCATCAGCGTCGAACACCGGTACTTCGCCACTGAATGCTAGCTCTGTTATGATTTCTACGTGTGCCACGTCCTTGACGCAGAGACTACCGTTTTATGACCAAGCAAAGTGACGTGAGTGTGGGACTGGTTGGTAGCCACGCACCAGCCCTACACCAGCTGTCAGAGGGTGAAGGTTCTACAAGGCAGGGTAAAGCAGCTCGACATTACCACAGCTGCAATGCCGCAATAACCACAGTGGTCATTTGAGTGCACGTGGGGTCAAAGCATTTTTGTGCGCACTCATTTGAGCACAATTTGACACATCACATTCTGTCTTTCATTTGACAACTGATTGGAGGGCCTACATTTATCTGATACAAGTTCAGTGGATCAGGTCGTGGTGTTAAGAATTCCAATCTATCAAATAGGGCCAATGGAGGACGGTTGATGTAGCGACATCGATCCTGCGTATAGTGACACACCAAACCGGTAATGCATGGATACTCGAAAACCTCGGCACTAAGGTTATCCCGAAAGCATCCTGTACTACCTCAGATGGAGTTCAGCCCGCAATTGTTTTTCGCAACCATTGCTTTAAAGCCATATAATTATAACTGGTGTTTGCATTTTATAAAATGATCTCAGTAAACGATGGAGAGTTATTCAGTGCTGTAAGAGGACATCCTTTACAATGATGAGGCAGTATTCCGCTTCCGTCTTGGTGTGAATACCAAAAATCATATTAATCTGTCCCTATGAAACTCTGGGTTGTACGTCACGGATATTCCGAAAGCCCTAATGTGTTTTGGGATGCACTGCACCATTGGCCCGTGCACGAAGTAATTGAGAGTGCTCACGCGCGTTCTAGTAGCGTATCTTAAGAAGATAGATCTAATTAATCGAGAAGGGATGTATTTCTAGAAAGGTGGAGCAGTAGCTCATTACACCAGATCTGTTCACTTGTGGCTGGGTCAAACAATTACTGGCCGTCGGGCAGGCCGAAGTTGCTCAGTCGCGTGACCTTCGAGATCACCAGATTTAACTCTACTTGACGTTCTTCTTTGGAGTGGATTGAAATTTGTTGTGCTTGTCCCCACACGGCATTCAAATATATTTGAGGAAATCATCCTCGTGGAGTCAAGGCATGTGCACTTGGAGCAGCCTTGCAGGTGGGTAATTTCATCTAAGTTAGAGGACAATAGGTCGTATATCTGAATCCATAAAGCGGCCTAATAACGAAAACAAAAACAGTTCACTTTTTAGCACCTCATGGTGTTTTGTCTTTTACAGCAAAGTTCTTAGGGCTATGGATGGCCAGGTTTGTTTGCACTGGAAGGAAAACGGATGACTTTAATTATTCAGGTTTCGATACTCGAATCTCGCTAAACTAGACCACTAGAACTGAGGTCCCTGACGGAAACTGCCGCCATGTACGCTCCAGCGGTGTAACCGCTGTTATAGGTATTAGTGTATGACGTTCTACATCAGTACGGCGTCTTGTAAATTTTCTCATTTTACTGCTCACGGATTGCAAACAAAAGGAGAGTGCGTGATTGCGTCTTGCATAGGGAACTAAAATTTTGTGGGCCGACGATGGGTTTGATACGGACGAATTTTGTTACCGCCTTCTTCCGACTGAAAAAGCGGTGATGTACAGTTTACATACGCTTATCACAAATCAGATATGGCCAGTGGTAAGCACAATTCACGGAGCACTCTACACAAGTTTGTCACAGCATTTATCTCCCAGTGTTTAGCTTAAAAGTGTGCAAATGCCATAGGAACACCGTTACGTTCGTTTAGCTGAGCACTAGACTGCATGTAACCGAACACATAATAACCACTTTCCTAGCGGAAACAACATCGGTTTCAAGGGTTTTCAGTACAAACAGTGTTCTGAGAAAAAATCTTTAGCGCACCGGAACGGCTAGTTTTATCAGCACACGTGCTCAATCATTTCAACGAGCACGTTTCTCAATGTAATGTGCCTCTTCTTATTCCTCAACTTCGAGATGGCTCAAGTGGTTAGAGCGCGAATTTACTCACTGAAAGGTCCGCGCTTCGAACCCGGCCTCTGCCTCTCGACTTCCCCTGTCTAGGTTTGGGCAACCTGGTAATATCCCAGCCCTCGTGCTTCCCTCGGGTGGCATGGCAGCTAGGTACCGAAGGGGTGCTACAGCTGGACAGTTCCTCAACTTCGATCGACATTCACTCGCGACCGGTGGTCTTGTGTGCCTATCTCAGCTGTGTAAAAGTGTTGTCCTCATCCTGGCTAATGTTTGTTATGCCATTTGGCTAACAAAATTGTCTCATAGACAACACAACATTCCGTCAAGCCGAGCGTGCGTGTTTATGGATATCAAATCGCGAGGGACTTCCAAGCGGTCTTATCGTATTATTTTGGAATCGTTGTTTTTCGCGCCATGTAAAAGTGAATTTGTCACTTGTTCCCTTGTCCTCTCTTCCTGGCTTTTCAGGTTGATATCTTTCAACTGTCCGTTCTGGAAATACGTGAAGCAGACAAACCTCCACAGGACATATCGTCGAACGTCGAGGATGCTGCATGCTTCTACCATATAGAACGGTTCATGGAAGGTGAATACCGAAAATACAACTCTAACACCGGTTTTGTCGATGAGCAGCTGCGCAACACACCCCAGGTACTAAGATTGTTTTGCTGTTCATCTTGAACTTCCGTAAATAACAGGGTTTTTAATTTGGAATGAAGTCTTATTCCAAGATCCAAAACACGATGATCACACGGCTTCGCAATTCAAATTATCGCTTCTTCATTATCGTCGTCATTGACAGTAATATATAAGTAATACCTACCGACGCTTAGCTGCCACCATAACGAGAGCAGAATGCCTTAGTAAAGAATGAAAAGTCTTATTTCCTCAGGAAAAATGACCAGGACTGAGGTACCTACACTCTGATAATCACTGCAATGGACACTATATCTCGATTGATTTCCCTGGATGTCACCTTCATCAGTCAAATTGTATAGCAATATACGAGTGGAAACTGGTGTTCAACGGCCGCACAACCATAAAGAACGCAAGAGTTAGTAAAGAGTGAAAAGGAAACAGGTGGGAACTTACTGAAAAAAACCTTATCTCCTTCGTAGAAACAGTCACCAGAGGGGCGCCTACGCCTTCCGAGAGTCATAAGTAAACACATCCGAGTATCATATTGGGTCGAGGCACCGCCAGTGGCATTGAAGTAGCGTCCTTTGATAATTTTACTCATTACAAACCGAGCGTGACAGACAAACTTGAGCTATGCAGCCAGGGTTAGACATGATGGCAAGCTCGCCACAAATGTCAGTTAGGTGACATGCCCACACATACGATGAATCACGTGGACCCCACGTGAGGATCCACGAGGATCCTACAGCGCTTGGTTTGACAGTAGCCGCTTTCATTTCGCTTCGTAATTCAGTTGTGCAATAACTATTAGTCTTTATCATAGTATGTTTCTTAGGCCTTCATGGGATGATGTGTAGACCCGACATAGCAACGGATCTCCGTGATTTGATGACCCAATGATCCATGCTTCTGATTAGTCTTGTCTAAGCCAAGGCAGTCGCCTGCATGCCTCCTTTAGGTTATGCGTAAACCATGAGGTCCAAAACACAGTACTCTGTCATCATAAGAAACACCTTTCTGGACCACCTAAGCTATCAGCTTTTAGGTATTGATCACTAAGCGAATCGGCTCAAATTGAAACCATATTCGGAAATGGCACAAAAACTGTCGTCTTATCACCATGATGTAGTTATTCATGGATTTTGCAAATAGTTGGGTAGCTCAACGAATTTTTTTTACAAATTTTGTATGAAACCTATTAAGTTTCAAAAGAATACTCATTTTTATGGAACCTTTCGGAGTTTTGATTTCTAGGTTGCTCGCTTACCGATGACCCTTACAGCTTTTCAAATATGGTTCTCCCTCCTTTGGGCTAGTTCCTCAACCGGTGAATTACAATCGCTTCTCTTTCTGTCTTCACTGCAGTGATTGGAATGCTGGATGATCAATCAACTGCACCACTCTGAAGCTACATAGCTGAGCATATGTGTCTCTGAAATTATTGGTGTTAGGTCATTGTGCAGTTTACAGTGATGATTTCTTGAGTACGGTGGATATCACCGATCCTGATATGGAATTTTCAAAAGTCGTTAAGTTCGCGTTGAACTTTTGTCTTTGGTTGCGTGCGACCGACGAAACTGACATTCTTACGGCCACATACAGACAGTTATCAGTTTTTGCTAATAGCATCAGGGAACTTTTTTATGAAATAGAACGAAACAGAAGCTCTACATGTTTCCCTCTGTCGTTCGAGACAACCCGGATCTGGACTCTTAAGTGATGCCGCGTTCAATCGCATGCGCCATCCCTACTCCATTTGTTCCGCTATTGTTTTCAGAAGACACTAGACCCTAGGTTTTTCTTGATCAGGCGGAATCCTTCGTTATATTGATTTCTGTCTTTCTGCATCTCAGACTCGTTTCAGTTTACAGCTTAGCTGTTTTGGTTACTGTTCACTCTTGCTGCACGAAAGTAAGGGGACGGTCTCTACAGAACTGCCCATGAAACATTTTAAGGATGATCGATTAATACCTTAACCTGTCCTGCTAAAGGCCCAAGTAGCTCGACCGTGATCTCTCCGTTTGGTCAAGAAAATAACGAATGTGAAGGAATTATTGTCCGAAAATTTACCGCCAGGAAATACCTATCGAACCAGCTGTCAAGGCTGCATTTCGTACTTGCCAAGTAAAACAAACAGCCCGCTGGATTCCTTTTGTAACCCAGAGACAACTATATCTAGGGCTTATCTGGAATGGCACCTCTGGACGCGTTTCAAGTCAGCATTCCGAAGTCATTGCGCTGCAAATTTCCGTCTAATATGGTGGCTAGTTACGGTGTTCATCGTTGGTCGTGATGCGGGTGTGCAGTTCAAGGATCTCGTACATCTCATTTGGTAAGAGTCGTGCACTAAAAGTCATCACCCGTGTATGTTAAGTGCACAGTAGACTGGGGAATGGAAACCCTCAATAATTCGTCTTCAACTATAGCAATTAAAGTGTTATTTGAATGGAAACAGTTCTACTAGTAACGTGACAGCTGGGTAGCTATTGAGAGGATTTCGAGAAGACATTGGGTTTATAAAATCTTCACAGACCATGCAAAGGTGTTTTTAATCCATATGTATACCAGTTTTATCAGCAGCTTTGATTCCGCAGGAGAAAGGAGATATTCCCCGCGGAAACACTAGCTGCAAAGAATCCGTATCATCCAGAAGTACCGGTCCATACAAATTTGATATGACTTTTCTTTTATCAACTTGCATGCTTTCATCTCGACCTCTCGTTTGTCATCGCCATTCGTTCTTGTCGTAACTCTGTTCCAAACTGATCAGGTGTTTCTCATCAGCACGACAATTCTGATTCAAGCCGTATGGCCGATTTATGTAGTTGCACAATCGTTTTTGGTACCTACTTGCCGGTGGTAATTTTTCGAATGGAACTCTTTCCTGTTCCCTTTTTCGTATGACTTAGTGGAAGTTTCTCACGAGATGATCTATGCGTTAAGTGGGTGAACCGTGGCGCATGACTTCAAGGCCGATAGATGTGGATATTTGATAAGGCTGTCTAATGACCCTCATAAATTTATTTAAAATTCCCAAGGTTGATTATGTTTTTTTTTGTTTTACCATTCTGAGTTGCTTCCCATTCGTACCACACCACGCCGAAATGGTCGTCTGCACGAACCGCCTATCCACTCATTCATTAGAACCCAAATGTCAATTGCCAGCTGACTGCGATAGATGTACTATTACTCACTTTCTGGTTGACCTTATTAGTCAATGCCGAGCCAGGTTGCTGAACTGGCGTATACAAAAAAGCATCTTATTCAACTATGGCCTTTTAAAGCCGATTATGGTCAGGTTATGCAAATAAACGTGCTGTCGTAACGTGACTAGCGGGTTTCCAGCTGTTTTCACATTAGAGTAGCTGGACAACCTTGCAACAGAACCCACCACTCAGATCCGAAATGAGAAACATCACTCGTCTGATGAAGTCACTATGTTAAATCAGTCCGGTCTTAGCGCCCCTCCTGCGTTCTCCCTTAGTTTCCTGCATTCTGTTTTAGGTTGAAAACTAAGCGCATTTAATTAAGAACCTGACATGCCTTGTCCTTGCCCATCTCAGTAGTTCGCGTGTTTCGTGTGAAAATTATTTGGATACAAACTAGCGAGAAAATCCATCAACATCCCTACTGCGTGGAGTTCATTTCCACCTTTTCCGCCTTTTTGGGGCGGAGAATTTTTATGATGATTGCGTCGAAATGACAGTGCTGTTCAATAAGATAGTTTGCTGCAAGCAACTGCATGAATTCGGCGATCTGTCAGCGGATTCATGGAACGTATTTGCTGCTGCTCGCTTATGAACAATGTTTTGTTCATATCGTACCGTTCATCCACAGGCATGTAATCGCTTCGATACATCACTTATCTCTCAAGGGTCGCTGATCCGGGTAACTCTCATCGGCCACCATTTTAACGAAATGTGGGTCTGAGTTAATTCGCTGTTTATTCACTGCAAGCTGAGTCATGTATCACGCGGTCCCACCATTTGGAAGGCTCATTTTGCACTTTTTATGAGAGATTGTAAACAGCATTCTTCCGAAGAGATCACAGTGAATTTTTTGTTGACGTTTTTCCACGCAAATGACAATCAACGTTCGTACAGAGAAAGTGGACTTGTACCAGACAATTTCGCGTTAGTAAATATATGTCACTTTCCGGTGGCCTTCGTGTGTGAAGTGATCTCGCTTACAAAAACGCCCTGTGAGGTGGTAAGGTGCTGTTGAAATTTCGGGCCAGAGCTTCATGTCACATTGTTTTGGATGCTCTCACGAACCAAAAAGCAGCAACATCGAAGTTGGCTACATGTGTGAATAACGTATTGAAGAAAATGATTTTAAGGAAGTTGTTGATTGGAAGCGAGACATGGACACCAATTTAGACGTAAGCGCGCCCCGTGTACTTGCGGATCCTCTGACCTCATAGATGGTATGTTCAGCTAGCGGATTAGGTGTTATCCATTTCACAATATCTAACGCAATCGGGTCTTCAAGTATGAATCCAGGCTAGTGAATTTATGTCATTAAAAGAACCTCCCTCCGATGATATTACACTCACCAGTTTCCAACTTGGATGTAAAAGTCAACCAGTGCGTGTAAATCTGATGGTTCACGAGTGATTATCAGAAATTTGTTTTGTTTTACCGTTTAGGCTTTCAGCCACTTCACTTTTGAGCGCTCCGGTCATCGGTTGTTGGTGGTTGATATCCAAGGTGTGGGTGACCTTTACACGGACCCTCAGATACACACCGCCGATGGTGTCGGATATAGTGACGGTAACCTCGGTCCTCGAGGGATGGCACTTTTCTTCCATAGCCATCGGTGTAATCCACTGTGCGATTACCTTGGCCTCACAGCATTTGACTTGCCACCATCAGAATTGAATCGCGAGAAGCTTGCTGTCGATACGAGCGACAAAACCCCAGCTAGTCCTAAGCACCAGTTGATTGATTCACACATTACGTCAGAAAACGGCTGGAATGAAGCCGACTGTCCTGCACATGCGTGCGATGCGAAAGAGGTGAGTGATGCATACTGCGAAAGCATAATTTCTGTGTCTTGATGTTTGGCTCAGATTTTATCACAAGGCACACATCCCTATCTTACATAACCATAGTTTTGTGCGATCTGGTATCATGTGCCATAAGAATGTGGTATTCCCAAGATGTGTTATGAGCCATCCAGTTCATCCGCTCTGAAGCGCTGACTCCACATAACAGTTATTCTGAGTGTAAAACCTTGCGTTTCTAGACTACCGACTCCCATAACCAGACGCAATATTTCCGAAAAGTCTCCCCCCCCCCAGAGAGGAGGCATTGATGCACTACAGCGGCGAGATGGCTCAGTGGTTGGAGCGCGAATTTACTGACTGGAAGGTCCGTGTTTCGAACCTGGTCTCTGCCTCTTGACTTCCCCTGTATAGGCTTGGGCAACCTGGCACTATCCCAGCTCTCGTGCTTCCTTCGGGTGGCATAGCAGTTAGGCACCGAAAGGATGATACAGCTGAATGGTTTATTTTTTTATGCACTACAGAAAGCTCACGTGTTTCTCAGTGAATCAGTCTTCCAAACAATACTGGGGACTTCTTGGTTCCCACCGAGATGTCATGCCGACCGTGATGATGTCAGAGATAATTTATCAGCTAGGTAGCCTAGTGACCTTGCTGTACGATCCCGTAACATAATTAGGCCTTGGGGGACTTGATTCGTCGTGGCTTGCTTGGGGATTCCACTTATTTGATGTGTTACGCATTTGCTGCACAGTCTGAAGGTAATGGATAAGAAAAGATGGTGAGACAATGCGGAGTAACTCGATATTTTTCGTCAGGTAACATGGGTGACAGGAGCTGGCGGTCATTGTACGGGCGCACGACGTTTTAGTATTAGTATGTGTCTTCATTACTGATTTGGATGGTGGTTAGCTGCCCGGGGCGTAGACCTCAGTTCGGAAGATTGTTGTTGAAACCATTGAAAGCAGATAATTCCTTGTCAACTACTCCGTCCTCTCAATAATGGACACGAGAAATTTAGATTCCTTAGAGGGGACTAATGTAGTCATTTTGGGAGACAATTTTTGCAGTCCGCTCAGTTCGTGTTTGACAGTTTTTTGGGTTTATTACCCAAGCACGCCGAACCAAACAGTGCTGAGCCTGAAATAGCAGATTTCACTGAAAACTTGGGGCCTCATAGTCCTTGCAATAAGACTGACGTGCATTTTATTTGTTGACGTTTTTACACGCTGCAGATCCCAATACTCTCCCAATCCGCCTCTCAGCAACTGACTTGATACTAGCACTTGCGAATGCATACAAATATTTCTCTTCATCACATTTCCTTGCATATTTAATAGTTGTCCAATTTGTGTAGGAAATAGAGTTCTGTTTTGAATCGCATTCTTGGAGCAAGCGTGAGCCCACTGTAACGACCACAACAAGTTACGAAATTAGCTTGTTTGACTGCCTGTAGCCCATATTCTCTTTATTCGAACTCGCCTGTCATGGATTCATCCGTATCCTCACAGTAGGTAGGATGGGAAGTTTTTTTCCGCATCTTGACCATATGGTCGAAGTAGCAAGTTTATTTTCGCACTTCTGTCACACAAATCGATAAGGATGAAAATTTACGACAAACAACTCACATCTCAGCTGTTTTCATAGGTGCTTCAGTGATGACCAGCTTGAGTAGCGCGTAAGGAGGACCATATTCCCATGAAGTAGCTTACTGTGCGGGTGACACGGACCAACAAAAGCTGGATTCGTGTAGCCCGGCCGGGACTGGCTAGTGTCCACTGTTGGTATCGTATCACTTTGAAGACTGAGTGACTGACTACGTTGTGTGTAGTATTACATTTTCCGGTATTTTCGTTGCTCCACACCCTTAATTAGTTTGTTAAACATATAGTACCCTAAGTGGGACATTTCAGCCCACGACCTCGTTAATTACATAACAAATAGACTCGACCTCACACACGTCACTGTACTCGTGGACGTGATAGTTCCGTACCTTCTGGTAGCGAACTATCAACTAATCAATGCGGACAAGAACTCAGAAGGTCTGTCTCTGTTAACCCTCCTAACGGGATCTTTCTTTGTTTTAGTTTTTGAAGAGAATAGTGGCAGGCATGATAGGGGTGTATTGAAGCCAGCAGTTTGTTTTATCGCTGTTGTTGTCTAGTCTGGACCTTAAAATTGGCTGGTTTAAACTTACTTCCAAGTCTATTTAACCGTATTGCACCAATTCTCTTCAGTTTTTCCGTCGCCCGTCGAAGTTCATTCCTAAGGATGGGCTTGGTCGCCGTCGCCGTTGCGTAAGTTTCAACCAACAATCCAGCCCATCTTCCCCGCGTTTCGGTCCAACCGTGGCTCGGTCTACTGAAAATATGCACTTTCCCGCGCCATTGCACCCAAGACGTCGTGCAGACAGCCTATCAATCTTTACAGAAAACCAGCTGTCTAACCCGGTCGCTCTACTTCTGTATGATAGTTCCTCGCACGGCAATCTTTTCGACGATGAAACGTCATCTCAGAATGCAATACCCAGTCCCAAGCTTGTTGATGTTCACCCCGCACTACTTATCGAGGATCACAATTCACATCCAGTCGTCACCGGACATCCGCCCCCGAACATTTGGGCATCAGTTCATATCAACGAGCACTTTCCAAGACCCCTGTTTTCCATTGAATCTTCCTATCGATCACGAACTACACGCAATCGCATCGCTTCCGGTGATTCTGGTTACTCTGGTCGCGTGCAGTTCGTCACCCCGCCCTCTTCCGCTGATTTTGAAACACACATGTCCAAACTTGGCCAGGCCTTCTTCTCATCCAGCTTCCTCTCCGAGGCCGCCGTACCGCCGCGCGTTCTTTCCGAATCAGCCGTTTCTCTGAACGGCTGGTCGTTGCCCCCATCGCCCGGTGGTTTTCCTTCTTACCACATACCTCCCAACATTCCTGGAAACGGATCTATTTTCAGTAGCCATGGTGATGATTTCGTTGCCACTGTATCGTCCATGGGTCACCCTAGTTCATTTGGTTGGGGTCATATCAACCATGGAATTTGTGCCAAACTGGGTGGAGCTTTGGTACCTCGTCGACATCGAAATCCCAGCGAGTCCAGTGATGTTGATGCGGAAGAATCTCACCGTTTAGTCGGCAATCTGCTACATCAGCTAATGCACGAAAGTCACAAACCTAGCTCCGCAGACCATCCGACAAATTTGGACCAGGAAATAGGACAGTCAATTCTTGGCCAAGTAAGGCTAGTCAGTGCTTCATCGTCCTTTGTGTGTTCGCTTTCGTTTTGCGTGACGTCTGGTTTCAGTCTCGCCTCACACGATATTGTCTGGGTCACTTGTGAAAGCCAGTATACTGTGACTCACTACTCACACTGCCAACTGACGAACCTACTCTAGTGAATATACATTCTTTGTACCGATATATCACCTTTCTGTTAACCGTCGTTTGCAGGGCGCCATGTGTTGTCACTAACTCAGTCATCCACATTCTTTTATAATATGACAGCAGCCACCAATTGAAAACAGTGGAAGAATACCTGAAGCGGTTGTATGTACATTTAGGCAGTCTGGAACAATCCAGTGGAATTCTATAGTTATTTTCTTGGCTACAAGCACGAAAGCGTCTATAGCCACTGAGGAACGGATTTCACCTCTTTTTACCCAAAGATACCCTGTTTTGAAAGACTAACGATACCTTACAGACTGTGTGTCATGCTCAATTTCAGCCCGCTTCTGTCTGTATGACAGTTTGTTTGAACGCGTCTATTTTCCGTTATTATAGCAAGACTTGTGTGTCCAGCGTGTCATCAGGTAGTACTGAATCCACCCGTTACCGAATCTCTTCAAGCATGGAGGAAGGGTAAATTTCATTGCTTACTGTATGTTTGCCATATAGCAAGGTTTGTCATTGTTGGCTCTCGCTCAAAGTAACGAATTTTCATATTTGGAAGTGTTTGATTTTGACTGACACTGTTCGAGCAGTTGCCATAAGCGCATGTCGTTTTTAGAGTTTTCGTTGCCGTTGCACTTAGAGGGCCAAAGATACGCAGCGTTCTATCTATAGCTGCAAAAGTGCTTGTGATTGTTGTGATTTGTTGTTCTGCGTAGTAATAAATTTACGTAAAACAGACACGAAGAGATTATTGGGACAGGACATCCAAGTGAGATTAGAGCGCTCTTGACTGACGTAGTGTGAGCAGATGTACATGTACAACCAGAAGGAATGATCCTGCAATACTCGATCAGCCGACTTCGGTCGATAAGATGTAAACTCATTCCACTAACCGATTGTACTGGGTGAGTCCATGCGCGATACCAGAGTTCGCCTACACAATATGAGACCAGATGGTTTGAGTTGGAGAAAGGAAGGTTACTGGGCTTTGTATAAGTATACTAAAGTCACCGGACGTTTCTGTTGGTCTCAATTGATCATATATGTCATTCACTCAACCTCACCCTATGGAACAATGATTTGCAATCTTGCTAGTTTCGTGTGCGCCTTTCAGATTGAGGACCAGTGTCGTTTCCTGCTTCAGATTTTTATCGCCACTTAAGTAACATGAATATACTGTCTTTGAAACTCAAGATGAAACGGACTCCTGTTTCAGAAGCTTGAGTCTGTTTACTTGAATATGCAGAGAAAATTGTCCTCACTTCCTAGACGGATCAACAGGCGCATATAGAAAAGCTGACCATTGTCATCAAATCTTCCGGTACGTGTTCCGTATTGTTAAATTGTAAAGTCAGGCTGAATGACCTAGCCCTTGAGCACATCCCGTGTACTGCGAAAAGCGACATTCAACTAAGTGGAACGAGTTGGGTATCTCGGAAGTCGCATTGGCTCTAAACGAATCCTAAAGTCCTGGATTAATTTGCACCGATTGTTGAGTCAACAGACACATTACTAGGTCTCCAAAGCCGTTCGCATCAGACTACGATATATGCTGTGCTGTTGTGTGGACGAACTACCTGTCCTCGAGGATGGAGGACTCGAAGAGTCTTCAGGTCTTTGGTCTTCGATGTCGCCGAACCGAAACTTGGATAGGCTGGTACTGGTGGTTCCACAACATGATGATCAGGCAAGGGGTATTTCACCTCACTATATGCTCCGGCTGGTTGGTCGTGTGCGATACCTGCCAAATTATCATCTATTGAGTAGTAAATTATTCTATAAGTCAAATTCAGAGTGGCGTAGACTAGAATGCAGGAGACCGATGACGTGACAGAAGGGAATGAAAGAAATTACGAATTCTACTCTTCCCGCACCTACCAGTGATCAAACTGGGTAAAAGTCTGTACGGTGTGAATTCTGTCCCCTTTGCACTTCCGTGTAACCTCCCTTGCTTGGTTAGGTATATTCCATAATACGGCCGCTAACTGGTGTCGTTGCCGTTCTTGCTGCCAGTTTCTATCCGGATTCTCAAACTATATTTTCGAAGGTGCAGACACCTTAGGTGCAAGGTTGCTGCAAGCCCATTTCTCTTTCGTCTTTTTCCTCATTATAGAATCTCATCTTAATAACCTGGCGTGGTTGTGCGATACTTCAACACAAGTGTTCTTATATCGGTGTTGCTCTCATGTGTGATGAGTTAGCCATCTCCCCTCTTGAAACCCTGATATCTCTCCGGGAATTCCCTTTCCATTTAGGGATACTGTGGTTAATCATGATGGAACTGAGTGTACAAAGAATGTTTTATATGGAGAAAACACAATGACTTTTACGGCTTCATTAGGAAGCACCATTCATGAATGGATAACGCTCGAGTAGCGAATTTCCAAGAAGATCTGCGGACAACAGTTTTCCGTCCCCCTTTTCCGACGAAACTGACTCGCGGACACGCTGGATTACTCCGTCAATTATACTACCACAAACTTCATAGTATGTAACTACGGAACGTGCGCCAAGGCGACTCTACGAAAAGCATAAGCACCTAAGCAGAGATCGATAAGTCGAACCCAACCCTGGCCTCTCAATTGCCCCTGTCTGGGCTTAGGTGACCCCTCAGTATCTCATTCCTGATGTTCGATGCAGCGATGCACGCTTGAGTTCGATACGGCTCCCAAGCTTGTTGAATCCAGCGTGAACGAATACTCCAAACTGCGTTATCGCCGACCGAAACCTCTGGGTAGATTGCATCATTAGTGGACAATGCTATCCGCTTATAATGATAAGTGTTCAACTAATTTCGTCATTTTGAGGATTTCATTCTTGTTATCATTCGCGAAAATGCGACATTGATGGAGCCCTTGATTGGGTTAAGAAATAGTAGTGTACATTGAAAACTTGCATGGCTCGAAACGGCCTTCACTCTTGTTACCATGTTGTTGTTCGAGCTGATTAAGTTTTACGTTTTGTCCATTTTCAGTTATTTTGGTTATACGAAGTCTAACGACTTATGGCCATAACTCCGATATATTGTTACGTAAATCGGATATCCGGAGCGCAGTAATAACGGGCGTGACGGAAAACTGCAGTTTCCCGAAATACAGTTGGGTTGTTACTCATCTACATGTCTTTTCTTCGAATGTGGTTCCTATAAACTGTCCATATTGGTTTCTCCTACGTGTACTGTGTTACGATAGAACTTCGGACCCAGCTTATCTTAAGTCGGGGTTAAAGTGCATTTCACCTAACTCCCTGTTGCTATGCTCTTATTAAACTACGGCTTTGATATTATCCTGTTTCGTGCTTCCCCCGAAAAGGCTCCCACTCCTTCCTAACTGATTGGTAATTTTTCAACAGTCTATACTGTCAAAGTGTTATTTCAATCAGTTTCGTTGAATGTTCTCCAGAGAATAGCGCCTTGTACGCACAGGAATCCTACCCAAAACCCACTGTTGACAATTGTTTTCCAACTATTCATTTGCATTTTTTGGCATTGGTTTTGTAAGAAATAACCTTGTCAATGATCCGATAACACACTTTAATCGAAAACTGCACCCAATCTCAGTTTTCCTCGAGAGCTAAAACAAGGTCCTTTCCTAGCGAAATACACTCATCTGCAAACAAATTCGGTTTTGCGAGAGACTCACCTGGAACCCAGCTGAATCTCTCGTTTGTGATGTGTCGACGGATTTTCAGCAACCTTATGAGTAGTGCCTTACGAAGGTCCTTTCCTGTTTATTCCATGACAAAGGTTTAAAGCACCATACTGTTTAAGCCAATGTGGCTATGTTTATTCACTCCCTTTGTTAACGGTTATGTGCAAGAGTGTGAGCCACCTTTAATTGGGTTTTGTAAATACGTACGTGCTATTGTTTCCGCTCTACTGTTGTACCATGAACCATCGACCCGTTTAAAAGTTGGACGATGGTGGCCTACGTGAACAGGTTCTGCCCAAATCTCGGAAGACCCTATCGGAGCTGAGAGCATATAATCCACCGCAATCGGTGGAACGTGTCCTAACAGTTGGTTCCCAGTTTGATTCTTCAACCTTAATAAGGAATACCAGTTCTAACACACTCGCCTTCAATGGGGTAGTGCTGGCTAATCAAGTGCACCTGCATGCACGGAAATTGGTAATGCGAGCTACTCGCCTGCCTTCTGATGCATGTATTCCATCCAATAAATACAGTGTTAGATTGACTTCGTTCTGTTTAAATATCCGTACCGTGCCACTGTTGTCTCACTGAAAGAACCTGAGGAAGTAAATAGCACATGTTGCAATCCCGTAATCCATAGCTTCATTCTACTCCGTCCGACAAAATGATATAATGCTTCAACCATGTAAAAGTGAGCTGAATACTGGAAGCATCATTGTCCTCAAAGATAACCATTACGGTCGTTCAACGTCACGCCTGTCAAACAAGTTTGGATAACTTTAGTCCGGAAAGGGAATGTCCGCGTCTTTTTCTGTTCGTTTAGCCCGTCTATTTGTTTATCGAGCGCTGTTTCAGGTGCTTCTGAGTTTTGACAACAACGCTACCTAAAGTTCTGCAAACCGCTTTCCCTTTGTAATAGATCCACCACGAACTAGCTCGGTTACATGAGGCCGGACGCTTCGTTCCCGGTTGCAAAGGTGGTTGGTCGCATGCAGGTTTAGGTGGCTTGGCGCTTACCAACACTACTGCTGATAGTTTGTCGGGGATATCTGAAGAAGCGCCGTCTCCACTCAGTGATCCCGACCACTCAATCGATTGGGAAGCCGTTTTGTTCCATGAACGGCACGCTGCCCAGTTGGGATGTCTCGAGGCGATGATTGTCATGGCGCACTATTATCTCGGCCTTCCCACACAGCTGATGTTTGACTGTCCGATCAAGGTAAGTTAGGCTTGCGTACCAGTCCATACATCCTCATCATTCGATCAGTCTCTAATTGTTGAAAATAGTATATCAATGAATCTTCTGATATCAAACAATGGTGAGATTGGGCCGTATGTTTTTTGCATGCACTTTCTACGGTCAATCTCTTTCCTGATGAATGTGATGGCATAAACAACACGCAGTGTATATATTCCTCAACTCTTTACAACAGTTCCTTGTCTTCCTAACGCACCGTGCGTGCCTTCCTGAGGAATTTTTGGCTTGTTTTCGACTTTAGTTATGGGAGGCAGAATGCGTTTTAGGCAAATTCCATACTCTCGTGCTTTGGGTGACTATTCCATACAGTGAATGAGCACGTCCTGGTAAGTTTACGGAATGGAGTTGTCTATGTTCAGCAACGCCTGTATCAATTAGATTTTATGCACCTTTCATCGGACTGTGTGAGAAAATTGAAAAACTGCAAGACGGTGATTTGGTCGTGGGCAATAATTTGAGCAACGCGAAGCAATGTCAGAAAATGCAGGAATTATCTCAAACAAACTTCGATTTTAATGGTATTCTTTACTTAATGATGATCAGATGTAGCCCATTTCAGCATTGTATGGAAATTGTTTAGAAAAAAGGTTGTTGCTAGAGCACAGGGATTCCCATGAAGGCTCAGCGTCAGAGACAGCAACATCAGTGTGAACATTACGAAGGATCGGACCAACATATTTAGGAAGGACAACTGTAGCAAACACACGACGTGTGGTCGTTCATGTAGACTGTCCGTAAGACAGAGATCTCTTTATTTTGAACCGCAAACCACTTTACCCTCGATTGTTTTATCAGATCCTCCTGCTGCCGCTGCTCCCCACCTTAGAAAATACGCCTCTGATTCCTAAGCTGAATATTTTTTAGCCTAAAAGCGAGTCGCGGAAGAGAGGTGTGGAACTCTGGCTCATTCTTAAGATTTTCACATCAAATTAAAAATGAGCCTTAGTTCACATACGAGCTGGTGAAAATCCCACAGAGTACTATCTCGTATAGAGAGAGTGTGGCAAAGGCAGAGTGGCTTTTCCGACTACATTAAGAAAGTCCACAAGTCCAACATCCAAGTCATCGGAGCCCTAGTTTCGGTCGTATTGCTTCCGATCCCACGGTGTTCCATACTGCATTTTTCTATCAGGTCCGGCAGGGGAGGGTGCAACAGTTCCACGTTTTTTTTCAATACTCGTGCCCGCATGTTCTGTCCCTCACCAGACCATCCTGCATGTACGCTGTTGGTTGAAAGTGTCTGGCCGTCTCTACATGATCGGACAACTATGAACCAATGGTTGGGTGTTGTTGATTTCGGAACTGCTCCTCCTTGTCACATACTGTTTTTATTATTTAGGCTTACATTAGGTTGCACGGAGTCCGTTGGCACAGATCGATTTGACAGGCGAGTCAGTAAACACATGTCATCTCAGTTCGATGGTCACCCAATTTTCAGTGAACAAGTACTTTTGAGCATATATATATATATATATGCATATATGAAGAATAGACTGAAAACAACTATACAGACGAACAATTTCAGTTCATGTTTCATTCGAGCACTTAAGCTTCACCGACGAGATTCAGCAGCAAGCAAGATGTCTAGACTTCCCGACTAACCTCGTACCATTACCCGGAGGATCAAGAATGTGACCTTCAACTCTGGCAACGCACTTGAATCAGTTATGTTTTACATGGTATGTATTGAGTGCCTAGCTACGAGATGACCTCGGCGGACACGACGAGAAAGCTCACAACAACACGAGTTGAACCAATTGATAGAAACAAATGATGGACATGTTTTGTATGCTCCAAGGACCATAATTCAAAATTGTAAGTTGTCTGGTGTCGTAGAGTCGCAGAAGGCTTTCAGTGGAATAGTCATAAAGTAAACAGTGAAGCATGTCCACAGGAACCTGCCACCACTGGTTTTCATGTGTGCTCTTTTTGTGAACGGCCTACTTTCATTTTTTGGTGGATACTGTAACCACCTACGATATATAGAACAGTATCAGGTAGATAAAGTATTGGTTCAGCTCACAAGGATAATTTTTGACTCTAGGCTCGTCACAGCGGAATCGAAACGTTCTAGAAACATCGGAGACGTTCTCTTCAGGTGAGGAGTGTCATCACTTGGATGACAGAAAAAGGACTTATTCTTGTTCTTCACCTCCAGAGTGCCGAAGTTAATGTCCCACTGAACTCTGGTCTCAGACCAGCATCTTGTGGAATTATATTCCTCATTATCCTAAACTTGCATACCTTTTCCGAAAACAACGCCTGTGTAAGTTCACCAACTTTCAATAAAATCTGGTGATTAGTTGGTGTTCAACAGCACTGTAATCGTCAAACTGGGCGTAACGACTGGGTAGCGAAAATGTGGTATTCGTTTCCTAATTTCAGCGCATAACACTGCCTGTATGTGCCACTTGGCAGTTTGTTGCTTTGCCGGGCCCTTCGGACCCAGGACTTTTGAAATCAACATGGCTAATCACGTTTTCTCACATCTCATACTACTTGGAACAATAGAAGAGCTGATAATAAAAGGACGATAGTAGGTGCACATAGTACTGAGCGTGGTCAATAAATACCAGGCTTGTTTGTTGGTCTGTTTGCCAAACTTGGCAGTTGGCTTGCAAACGTTTCCTCACCAATCCAGCTGACATCGTCAGTGTGGAAGGAAACGGCCCAGTCACAACAGAGGAACAGAACTGTCGAATTGAATGCGCCCAGCGAACCAACCAGATACAAGGTAGTGAGACCAACTCAGATTCCCACGTGACCAATCAAACTGCGCGATGACAGCCCCGGGATCAACCGATCACTTCAGAGCTACCAGATACTGTTCAAAAACTATATAAGCACAGGTAGAAGAGGAATTCACCCACTCAACTTCTCGTTGACGATGTTACCTCATTCGGTGATGAAACATTTGCAATATAACTGCCAAGCTCGATGAACAGACCAACAACCAAGCAGCGCACCCGAGCTACCTATATTCCACAACATTGCTAAATACCAGACTGTTGAGCTGATTGGCTAAGATTGTTCGCTCAAAGTTATTAGCTATATGCTCACTGGACAATCCTCCTTTTTGAGAAAAATGAACTGGTAGCATCAATTCTGGGCCTTCATTTGACAAGCCATCAGGCAATTGATGACCATGGGTCATGGATACACATTTGCAACATCAAATTGAAGCACTTGATTGACACTATTTAATTTAATATATGCCCGGATAACACCACATGGCTGTACGCTAATGACAAACCTGATGAATGGTCCGTTCTTAACACCTTTTAGAACTATGGAGGAGAAACAAAGAAATTGTCATCACCGGCCGTCAAACTGTGTGCTGTTGTGTACATTCGTTGTTACTTGTCGCACTCGTTTCGTTGTCCTTGTTTTAACCGGACTACCCAAACACCGTTTTGGATTGTTTTGTGGCTCCGGCTCAACTGGAACATTTTTAACTTTCATGCCCGCATTTGTCAGAACAGTTGCCGATTTCTTCAGTCTGTCTATTGTTTGAGTCTCCGTCCACTGGAAGTATGCTTCGGCAACGATGTTTTATTCACTTACGAGCTGGTGAGAGACCCTGTTGCATTTACTCAAAGTAGCCAGAAAGGTGATCCCATTTATACCGTGATTCTTCTGTCTCAAAATGATGTATCTAACTTTTTCTCAGATTTGTTCTTTGAGAATAACCCATGTTCAAATCTTTTTGGCTTTGCCATGAATAGACCTGGTGTTTCACTTGACCACTGCATTTCATAGCAATTATGTCTGACATAGCTTCGGTTAGAGAGCTCACCATCTTCTGACTTTCGTTTGGTTTCTTTTACCGAGTCTTTCCATCAGAAGTTATACTGCAAATCGAGAACAAAATTATGGCGGTTGCTTTGTTCTTTGGGCTAGTAAATGTCGAACACCACCCATACAAACGGAGCTGCGGTCACTCTCCTGCATAAAAAAAATTGTTTCGTGGCATCAGTGTATTTGATTGGTCAGCTCAGAGTTACAACCTCAAGTCGAATGATAACCTGCGAAGGAAAGACTTATCCAACGGGTGTACAGAGAAACTAAATACCACTATTCCACGGGTGATTTGATGCCACCGCCGAATTGAAAATAAAGATACATGTATGAAGCTAGTATTACTAAAAATAATAGTATTGATAGTATGATATAATACAATGTAGCAATTGTATAATTCTCTTGGTCGGAAGACATACGGGTGTTGCATGAATCCAGTGCTCAATCGAACATTGAACAAATATGTTTCCTCTCAACACTGGTCCATTAAATTCCGTTTTCTTCTGACCAACTAGTGTCTATCTTCGACGTCTGACAGAATGCGTGCCACAGGTTGTGTTCACTTTTACTGCCCTAGCTTCGACAACCAACCTTCGAGGCTGGGAAGTCGAAGTTTCCGGGAGCTGATTACACATATTCAAACTGGTGCAGGTAAAATCCGTTGGCTTTTCACCGGGCCAATCAATATGGATAGGATTCTAGTCTGTCTTTTCCCTCGACACATTCAACATCAACCTGACCATCTGAATATCACGTGCATGCCAATAAGTTCAGCCACTAGAACCCAGTGAGTTCTTTGTGCTGCAACCAAATCAATATTTCCATATGAAAATCAACGCAACATCCTACCTTGTCTAATTACCTCTTCTAGTAGACTCGTCTCTCGAACACTCTGGGATAGCAGCTATCCTTTATTTATCGCTCGTATGTAAACCGTAATCCACCTATTTTGATACCCACCAAATGAATCATCGTTTTTTTTATCTAAAAAAATACGGCTACGTAGTCTAAGGGGTTAGCGATTGATAGGTTTGAGTACACCTTATTGTTTGTACAGAACAATGGCAGCACTCCCTCAATTGAAACACATGTAACTATAATTTTCTCGCTTGTACTTATCAGCCCAATCAGAGCGATCTACGCTCCGGTGTGGACTATCTTTGGCGTGCGGCTGAAGGTGGTGATCGGCGATGTATGATTTTGCTCGCTCGATACCTGGACTTATCGGCTACCTTATTCGAATCCGAGAGCAAACAGGACAAGTCAATTCCACTTGATGACTTTGTACTGCTTCCCGCCTTGCAAACGGCTACACTCGATGCGTTGCCATCTATATCCCCAGACTCTTGGACCGAAGCGATCACCTGGTATCAAAAAGCCGTTAATACTGCGAATGCAACTGCTTCTTCCGACGGTACTACGGATGAAGGTCTAGATGCGGAGGGCCGTTACGATGCGGCGGAGGATTTACTGCCGGTTTATCGGATTCTAGCACGAATGGCCGAAATGCATACAGTCGGAGGGTTTGGCTTGAAAAAAGATTATATTACAGCCGGTATGTTCTCCGACTACTTTAAGGCGATAGGAGCCCTGGTATTTACGATTTTGAATGCAGTGTCTTTTGGTAACGGAATATGCTGAGTTCTGTGAAATGAAATAGGGTTTGGGGTATTTGAACTTAACTTGCGACCTTCCTGTGTTGATCTTCGCCGAAATTGTCTGTATTGGAAAACTACGTTTTACCGGGTTTACTGTGGCGGTACTGGTGCGACATGTTAATCGCAATTTCATTCGCGTCACAGCGTTACCTTTATTGATTTGGTTTTCCATACCCACGAACATCTTTGTATCCGTATTGAATGGTCGCTTCTCGCGTTTGTCGACAAACAGAGAACAACGATGTAGTGTGATTCGTGACAGTGTAGAACTGCGGCTGAGATGCAGTACTTTTTGACATCCAAAGAGTCATCCGATAGGTGAGTGATTTGAGTGTCATGGTTGCCGCATCCAGGGATACTTTCACTGTTAGTTTGTGGAGCTGTCTGCATGCATCATATATGCAAATCGTTGGCGTATCCGCTTGTATCTCCCCGAACGCATTCTTGATCAGGTACTCTTTTTTCATTGATATATGATGTCATACTTGCCAGTTTAATAAGCACAAATGTGAAAATCACTTTATGACGATGCCGAACCAAACGTATTTTGAACAAACCTTTGAGTTGTGGTTACTGTGTAATGTTGTGAACCCTTGCACTGAATGACGCGTCCCACTCTTTTTAGAACCCATCACTTTCAGGTCTAAGACTGTATTGAGTGCATGACTCGTGAAACAGTGGACAAAGACGTTATCCTTCAAGTCAAGAGTCCGCACTTCATGCAGCATGTCATGTCTGCTAGTCCGCAGAATACCTATCAAATATACCCGATGACTGTTCAGAAAATACCCGACTTTCTTAAACGATTCTAATGTAAGTAATCCGCACGGTTAACCGCATTCAATCAGGGGCAGATAAAAGGATACAAAGATGCCGAAACCGACGGCGCTGGACTTTAAGTATGCTAAAGGTATGCAGGATTCTGAACAGTTGCTCGTGATGTGGATGCGAGCCCTTCGACGTCTAGCCTAACTGCGGAAGTATACATAACCCGATATTTTCTGAAAACCAGTTTCACACAGCCTTAAAGGCGTTTTTGTTCAGTCTAAGAACCTACAATCCTCAAGTTTTTGCTTCATTTTCCTAGAATCCATATATATCCATTTCTACATCTGTTTAAATTCCACCCCGGTCTTATTCGGGAACTGTGTCCTTTCTACTTTCCTCCGAACTCCTCTTGCCTTGATGCCAAAAGATTCACTCTTCACGTACACCACCCTCATTTAGGCAGCTCTACCCGTGTCCTGTTACAGTTATTCTGGTTGCTAGGAAAACACCGAAGTGGAGTTTCACTCTTATCAGAGCTTCTCAGCAGTGCCGCGATACCAGATCCGGGCATATGTGCAAGCGCTGGCGTGCTACTCTTGAAGTCTGCTGGAGTCCCCCGAACCACCCCATCTCAGCATCTTCACACTTTGAGCTATGTGATAAGGTGACGGATTCTACAAACCCCGCAAAAAACTCTCCTGTTCATGTCCCAGTCGCGCCAAAAGTATCGGACCGGCTATGTTTTCCACAGTATCTTTGCTCATTGTAAATTGAATGGTACTGGTTCGAGTTAAAAAAATGACCAATACGACCAGAAAGGCAACTGTTTTTCGGAGAATTAAAAAAATAGGCCTATCCTCTGTTACCATGCTCTTTAGACGTGTTCAAATGACATACTGCGACCATTTTGTCCCAACGCCTTGGCCGTCACCAACTTAGGTACATAATTTAGAATTAGCTCTGCTACTAACCTAATGCACCTATAATTGAAAGCCGCATTACCTGATACGGAATTTGTTCGAGAGCTAGGAAATCAAGGCAGAATATCCCAGTATTTATGCCAGTGGGTTTGGTTTTCCTTCATATCAGCAAGTGTCATCATCTAGAAGTCAGCATCTGTTGAACGCTGCTCACGACCACTGTCAACTACTGCAAGTCGAATCCGTGTCATTTTTTGACCTTTGGTTGCTTTTCTCGTCTTGGTCACTACCGATGATGTTTCTAAGGAAGATGTGTCGTTTGATAGGCTTTCGGCCTGATGGTTTCATACAGAGTAAGACACCTTGTAGAAATTTTGATGGTGATGCATGCTGATTGTGTAAGCAGTATGAAGTGAGCAGATGGAATCTTCCTGTAGCCTTTAGTCAACCAAAGTCTGACCTAAAAGATACGTAGAAGGCTGAATTCTTCACAATGGGCTTTAATTCATTCTTTTTGGACTTGAAACCGTTTGATTGTTTTACATACGAGTTATCATAAGGACACTATATGGTCATATAGTTTTGGTCCCGGTGTATACTTTGAAGTAGAGCGAGTTCAGTCAAGTAGTCGTAATGTACGGTGACTGGACGTTTCTAGGTATATGTTGTAACACATAACCTTGCCCCGATAACGCATCCATTGTGTATTTTTGTCAAGCCATTGTTGTCCACGTCGTCGTCTTCCTTGTGGATTGTGGACAACGAAACTCGTCTTAGCAGGCTAACCACATGACTGGCTGACTAAATCTTCTCATACTTGATGTATGAAGTACTTACTCTGCACCCGACGCAAATCAGCTGATATCAGCTTCTTCTAGCCAAAGTTCCATGTTACTTTAATACGACTCAACACCTCGGCTTCAAATCCAATGTTTTGCAGCAGCATCAACCTACACATAGCTTTCAGCGCCACAACCAGCACAGATTTATGAATTCAGTTTCGTTCTCTCTGTCGCACGAAAATAAATTCTGATGGACTTGAGTTTGTTTTACGCTTAATGACACTGTCTTAATTTTAGTCCAACGCAACCCTCTTACAGTAGTCCAGTCGCTGTTGACCGCCAGCCCGTATCGGTTGTCAACAAATCACATTGGGCCACGCCGGGCATATTCGACTTATTTCGTATGCGTACAAAAGTACATAAATATATCATCATGGAGCCCTGATAACCGCAAAATCAGCCCACTTGTGTGTACCGTACCATCAGAGTTCTAATGATCAAACTCACCTTAGACTTCTGAAACCGCCGATTTGATACTTGTTTACCTTCTCTCGGTAGATAGTTTCTCAGGAAAGACTCATTTTTTTCATGTGGTGGGCAACGATTTCGTTCATACTTTCGTGGCTGCATTCAGACTACGGTTAAATCATTCAAATTAATCGACTAAGTTGCCGGAATCTGAAATGTTCAAGAACGCGTTCCAATCTGTGGGAGCATTGCAGTGGGCTTTTGCGTATCTCTAAATTTGGTGGATTATGTGCTTGAAGCTATCTGTTCCGAAGAAGTGCAAATTTTGTGTCACTACTCGGCTGTCTCCTTTAGTCCATCTTAGGACAGGATCGACTTCGTAGAACTGTTTGTAACGACGGTCGCCTGTACCCTATTTTCTCTAATTTTCGTTCTTTACACCAAAGCCTGTTCCTATTCTTGCGGGAATGATGACGCGAAGTATTTTCGTGTGGGTAGGTTAAGCGAAGAATGTGGGATGAAGAGCTGAGTGGGACCTCACTGACTAGGTTATGTGAAGGGTGGGTTTTTAACGTCTGCAGAGCGATGTTACACAATACGTGTGGCATACAGTGATTTGAAGAGAAAGCTATCGCCATGATTTTGCAGGTGAACCTAATGTTCGAAAGTTTCGCGTTGATCGGTATCCCCTCAGTTCGCCCCATGAACCTGTCGAATAAATGGAAAGCACAGGTGGAATGTCGATAACTTGCGTAAACTATATTTTGGCTTATCTATCCGTTGGACAAGCCACAGGTTTTGCAGAGCTCTTCTCGTACCCTGCTTACCCAGCCTGTCATTCCTTTCACCCAAACTAACCGATATATATATATAGTAGTATATAGTATATAACTGTGATGCAATGCTCAATCCGAAGAATGTAGAAAACACTTCGCCTGAGGATTTGTGGTCAGATCAGACCTTCAGTTACCAGACGTGTTTGCCAGAATGTCTTCACAAGTTTAGCTCCGCTGCACGTGACATGAGCAAGTGTTTGTGTCTAATTTATTAGGTTACTTGATTCCGTATCAGTAGTTGGTGTTCACTGTGTCATTTCTTTCAATGGAGAAACGCTAGGTGTAGTGTCTGTCTACAACAGACCACCGAATTTAACGGCAGAGTGACAGAAATCCGGCTCAGCATGGTCCATTGTGGTATACATTTGTGTTTTTTGTACCACCTGCATTCTTAGGTGAAGTAATTATCATTTTTCGGCCGCAAAATAAATGATTTGGGACTGAAAGCCAGTAGTAAAACTCATGTGTCAGTGTCTTGAAAACAAAAGGCAACATCAAGCAGAAATGAGGAACACCTAGCTAGTGAACTTGTAGGTTTGTAAGCTAGAAGAGTCTGTCTATGCTTAGTGCACTGCTGCGTACGAAATCTATGGGTTGTGCACGCACCCGTGGAGGGACTGATTTGCATGCCAGTAGTGAATAATCTGACAGGTTGCGGAAACGACATAGCGTTGGTTCCAAACTTTCTGATGGAGAGTCTGCCTCGGCCCTTTATCGATCAATGTCATGTTGACTGACCTGAACCAAGGTTACTCATTCGCAGCTGTTCTCTTGAGGAGGGAGAAATGTTAGACCTTAATGAGACTAGTTTTCTTTTCAGACCCTCAATATAGGATAGTAGAAACGAATAACCACCGTTTTGTCGGAAGTATTTATATATATATATATATAACCCCTAGGCAATTGATTGACCTGTTATCTGTGGCCGAATAAAAATGTGCCGGAATATTTGCGAATAATGGATGATGAACCGTCAATGTCTTCAAGTAAACCCATTTGTGTGTATTAGCTTATCTTTATTAATCCAAAGTTCTTAATAAAATATTCCGACACATTCGTTACCGTTCGCCATAATGCTAACTTAGCTGCGTAGAGCAGGAACTCAGCATTCTGCTTTTCAACAGTAGGGTTTTCGTTTCGAGTTTTGACTACCGTGGAACTCCTCAATAAGTCAGCATGTACCTAGAGGCACTTACACTGTTCCCTTTGTTCGTATGCATGGGACTAGGAGACACTCCTTAGCCCTGACACGTTGATTTATCCTTTTGCTAAGAACAGTCCGCCTCAGGACAATGGGCGATCATGTCTGTATGATCTTTAGGATGAACAAGACAGACGCAGCCACCGGTTAACGAAGGTTTTCCCAAGAATATTTGTCCTCTATGAGTGATCATTAGGTTTTTAATATCGACTTTGATGTTTCTTGTGTTTTTATTACGTTTTGTGTGATATTAAGATTGCATCCTAACTAGGCGCATAATCACAGAGACACTCGTGTCTTCGTGGAATTCACGCCAACTCTCATGCGCTCAAATCACACGGATCAACTGTGAATAGACCCCGGTAGGGAACACTCGTCGTGATTCAGTCAACCAGCACAAATCAGTCAGAAACATCCACGAAGCGAAATTCGTAATTGGTCTGTCCTAAGTTTGAAGCAAAAGGTGGAAGTCTAGGCTAGATATGTCAAAAGTCTTAGTGCCCTTGGGCCTTCTCCGATGCAAGGTCCCTACGGTGCGACTTCGCACAGTTGATACATACACTAAACAAAACGTTCTTATGTGTATACCTAAATTCTGATAAGACACTGAGGTTGTTCACTCTTAAGAGCGAAAAGTAAACCGCACATGAAGCGGAAAAAATGAAGATATATATGGCTGCTAGGCCTTCTCAAGCTCTCTACTTGTAACCTAAGAATTACTGGTTTTGTAGTACGAAAAACAAACGTCACTTGGAAAAAGTTAATACATTGTTACGATTGTGTTCCGTTTTCAGCTCAATCCAGGTTGTTTGATAAATTAAGACAATTTCCAGGCGTTTTGGTTATTTTTCTTAGGGGGGGGAGTACTCTTCACATGTCGGCAGTTTGTGCACTCTCACGAATGGCTTTTAATTGGGATGTTTTATACTATACGATGTTTATTTAGTGACTGTACCGAGAACTGCACTGTCTATTGGGGAGGCCGCAATCGTGTGTATGTTGCAAATGGGCTCCCACTGTTACCTTCTCATTTTCCTCTAACCTCTCACTTTAAGCGGGACCTCTTGCACAACCGCACTCTCACTGATAGTCTTTTGACCGTAGTATGACGTTACCTGTTCACCTATGTTATTCATCCCGTCTACATTTTTTCTAGGTGACCTGTTCAATCAGGCGGGTGAACTTGCTTCCTCCTCCAGACAGGGTCGTCTTGCTGCCAAGTACTTCGAATTGGCTGAGGAATCTTACAGCAAAGTCGAATAAACCACTCTTTATCATACTCCGTCCGTGTGCTATGCCTGCTCATTGCCGCCAACCGTATATTTACGTTGACTTCAATATTCGTTGTTACGTTGACCCGGTACCTTTGCCCTACCCTGTCTCAGGTGTCTTTAGCCTGTAGTTTTTTCCGCGATTTGTGCCTTATATACATCGCTCGCCCATCGACTGTTGTGTTTGGTAACCAACATTCATTCGTGATACCTATCGACAGTTTGCCTCGAACACGTGTGTACCGTCGCCCATTATTTCTAACTTCTGTTTCGACTCAGTTTACCGGTGCTTGCCTTACGTCCGTTTTCCAGTGCGCATCAATACACATTATCTGAGCATTTTTGACCTGGTTTATTCTTTACTCTTTTCGGGTCCGGTTGATTATATATCCGCAACAGTCTTGGCTTGCTTGGATTTAGCAGTTTCGAAGCTGTTCTTGTGGTGTAACAGATCAATCATGGTACCTGTACAGTACACAACTTACCCACCGCTGTGCATAAGAGCAGTTCGTAACGATGGTCTGGACTGCCATCCGAATGAAAGAACACCAGAGCGGAGCAAATGAATGAAGTGGACTCACAGTTTGGATTTGACAGATAAGCTTTTTCTGTATTCTGGCTTGTTGTAGACAATAGTCCCCTCACAAGCAATAGTCCTCTAAACTAAAAGATTTCGATGAACCTGAGGGCTTCCTTTATAATATGCCTTCAGGATGTAGCAAGAAACGTCCCATAGACTTCATCTCTGAATATGAAATTTCTTTCGGTTCATGTCTAAGTAGTTGCACATTCTGTCCCAAATTAACATGGGTAAATTGGAGGTTTTCACGTCTTATCTGCTGGTATTCAGTCAAAACTGTGAGGAAGCAGAACTAAATGGAAACATGCTAAGTAAACGTAGCCTAGAAAATCTCAAAACGAAAAGCACGGGTGTTTTGCTATCAGTCAGGTGTTCAGTAAAATGGCCCGCACGCGTGATGTTCTGAACTTTGCTTGGACCACCCTTAAAAGGTTATCGAATGTCAGGTGCTGCACGACTCTTTCGGATGAAACCCAAGGTCGTTAAGATCATCTGTGGGTAAATCCTTTAAGACGTGCACCCAACAACCAATGGGTCATTCTCCTGCTTCCGGTTATAAGTCATCCGGTTCCCAATTGTGGATTTGGAGGGTCCTCTTTGCCTATACGTTTTGTTTCGGTCATACTGAACAAAGCAGCTTTAACATCTAAGGTGAACCACAAGTCATGCGGTTTGGTCAGCCATAATTAGCAGAGCAAACCACGCCGTCCGTGTATCGCTCTTCGCCATCTGCATTAGAGTTCGGCTTCGATAAATATCACAGCTGTTTCGTGTGTCGATGTTTATTATCCTTACTATCCCTGGTGATAGTCAAGTTTAGTTACTGGGCAGGATAGCATTCAAGTACTGCCCAAAACGCATTCTAAATGTTCAGGAGCTTGAGGAGGAACTTCCTCATAGCAAGCAAGAGCCTTTGCTTCGATGACTTTCGTTCAGGGCGGAAAACATCAGTGCGCATTTTGGGGGTGCAAATAAGGAACAAATCCCCAGCGGGTCCCTATCACCCTCAAGAACGATTTACATGAATACGCCTCATCGATTACAACTTCAGTTAGGGTACTCTTATTCTGTGATTATTACAGTAGGCATAAAGTGTCCCCAGCTCGGCCCGAAAGGTCGGTGGTCTCCATTAGAGGTGATGCGTCGTAAAACAAACCTATATCGGACTGCATTAGCCATCATTCTGTAGGAGTGGCGCTTCCACTCAAAGATTCCAGGATTATGCTAGTCACAAAGCATTACAAAACGCGATATATACCGCGGGTGGTCTGTGTCTGCATATCAAAAGCGATTTACGATAATACCCCAATTAACGGCAGACGGTTGGAGCACGTGAGACTGCAATCACACGGGCTGGAATGCCATCCACAAAATTTCTGTAGCTCCTAGACCGCTGAGAGCGTTTGTAAGGGGCCTCCAGACGCTACATGTTTGACGTCATATACGAACTAGGGGAACTCTTGGATTGTGGTTTCCTTGCACTGCGCATATCCGACATTCCAGATCTTTCGTGAACTCGAGCAAAGTATGAGTGTGATAGAAAGGGCGCCGTGTGGGTAGGGTGGTTTCCTGACGAACAAATGTCAGTCAGATGGAGACAACAAATGAGACACAATCACGGCGCTTTCACTTTTCAGTTCTCATCTGTTTACATCATTTACTGTTTCTTCCCCACTATGTGCGTTCCATTTGTCTGTTTCCTGAGACGGCACACCAAGTTTCAGTACGAAGGCTCTGATAAGCATGTTTTAGACCCCAGGTCATCACAGAGCTGCATTCGTCAACTCCATTTGAATTCTCACGGAAGTTTCGCAGTTCCATGAGTTCATGGAAGCCCTGGTTATGCAGACGGTTTCGTGGAAGTTTCGCAGTTCCATGAGTTCATAGATGGAAGCCCTGGTTATGCAGACGGTTTCGTTTCTACATGGATTCCACCGTTTTACTCACCTTTACCCCACCACGTCATATAGCAACGTATATCGCATGCAGCTAACATAATTATAGATATTATAAGGGTTTTATGGAGCAAACCTCGAAGTTGACGGTCTCAAAACATGCACTGCCTTTTGGCAACATTCGAATTTTTCAGAAGTGCATTATTTTTTATTGCTTTTCCGCCTCCCTTAATGAATCTGCCTATTCTAAATGCGTCACCATTCGAACTCAGTCCTGTGTCCTTCTGCGAAAGTTTGACAATTTTGTTTCCACAACTTTCCTTATTCCTCCTATGATGTTCTTTTCGCTGTGACACCTGATTTACGTACCTTCAAGTGTCGCTGGTAAATCAGTTATATCACTCTTGGAAAGTGGTAGAGCCTCGTTTTGGATTGCTTTCTTATCCGTACGATTGGGCTATGGCCACCATAATAATAGCCCATGCGCCATAAAGTAGGGAGGAGTCGCACAACCTCTCTAGAATGATGAAGTGTCCTGTTGCGCAAGTCGCCTGGTAGTTCCAGAAGGCAGACACGGGGTCATCAAGTCGTACAGAACCCAAGGTGAGTCGAGTGCTCTATAGTGTTGACCAATAGTGAAACTGGGTTGAGAAATTATCCTCTAGCCAATCAACCGAGCTTTTCATTCCGGTCGAACTCGAACTCCAATCACACTATTAGCAACTCTCTACCTTGGTCAACACTGTAAACAAGGGCCGATTAAGTGTGACAAAACCAACCAGACAGCGAGCCAATCACGAGTGAACACATCTGAACATCCAATGAAGCAAGCGGAGAGCGGCCAAGAATACTGCTTAATCCAATAAAACCGGTAAATCTGCTCTAAAACACTGAAATTTCCGTGGGGTAAAATGAATCCTTTGGATCAATTTCTGGAGACACAGCAGAAGGTTGTAGAAATAAACCCGCCTGTTCGACAAAAATAGTCGGATTCTAATAGTTTATTCTCGAGAGCCACTTGGATTACGAGAGGATTGCATAAAACGAAATGTTTTTCTTCACTACGTTATAACTGACTCCGAAAAGTTTTCTTGGCTAGGCCATTAAGCGAAATGTGCCACACTGTGGTCCCATTGGTGTTCCAGAGTGGGTATGGTAGTCTTCGATAGGCTGCCTAAAGATGGGGCTACTACCGCGAGTTAGTCCAAACATCCAAAATTCGACTCATGGTTCGCCGTAATGCCCCCCAGACTGAATAGTCCAACAGCTTGTCGTCCCGCTCAGATGACTGACCAAAGTAACATATGACTGGGGACGATCCTTGAATCAAACTGTGTAGAGTAAACCATATCAGAGAGTTAGTTTAATAATTGGTAGTGGAATCTGGTCTATATTTTTCGAACTGTTTTCCAAAATCTGACAGCGCGATACGTGGTCTGGTCAAGCATTTTTGTTTAATTCAACATGCTACTCGCTTGTCCGTCAGTAGCTGGCGTCACTGCAGCAATCTCACAGGAGGAAGCGAGTACAACACATTTACAGTAGACCGCTGAGATTGGGCAACTCTTGAGACACAATTCAGTCGAACTTGGTAAATCAGACAAAAGATCACCAGCTATACTGTTTTGGCGTCCAAACTAAAAGTCACCCGTTGCAAGCTTAATAGACACATTCAGCTAGAAGACTTTCATCAGCCGCCTACGTAAAACACAGTTGTCTAGCTCGAGGGCAGTGCCACCATCGTAGGAAACGCGTACAGGTTCACAGCAAACACCGAGAGGCAAGATCCTCTGCGCATCCAACACAGGTCACCGCATCTTACTCAACATCGCATCACTGAGTCCTAAGGTTCGGGGGGATGGGGTTGCGCAGCAGAACCCTGTACAGCTGCCTGTGGTCAGCAAATATCTTGCAACGGTCTTTCAACCTGGATTCTGGGCGACAATTGATAGGTGATCTTTGTCTTTTTGCCTGTGTCGAATATATCGGAAGGTCACCCTGTGAGAATCTCTGGTTTGTTCTGTCAATATTCAGTCGTTTGTCAAAGGCACCAGATTTTGCATATTTCGACCTCGTCAGAAACTGTAGGATGGGGAGTTCTGCAAATGTACCACACCATGGAAAGTACCAGGCATTCATACTTACTAGTAATCCACTGAACCCTACAAGATTCTAATGAAAAATAGGTCCTCCAGACGCCTCATCCAGATTTTCTTGGTTTGTACTAACCTACAGAAATCTTCTGCGTTGCTATTTTACTTTTATGGTCCCAAATTTCTTGTAACAATTTTTTAGTTGTCTCTTAATGGGTTTATCCGGTTCTACCTCCATCACACTAAGATGTCTGTTATTAATGAGGTTTTCTTCAACGGATCGAGTACCATTGGTTTTCATCATCTATTGGCTCATCACACCACCATATTCGGAGATCAACTGTTGAAGATCACGAAAAGAGAAGTCACGATTATTGGCCGATAGATTCGAAGTTTGTAGCTTCGGAAGAAAAACTCACCTACTTCGTACTATTAGGCAAGATTTGGAACACACTGAATAAGAATATTCAAGCCAACAAAACCTGTAGATTTTCTATGTTGTCTCTCACCGACTTGGCAAAAACGATCTTCAATTTTCCGAAGTTGTCGGCTGTTATCCTGCTACTTTACCATCCTTTAATATATCCAACTTTTACATTTCAGATTGCCGAAATTCACCGTCTGGCGGTTTCGAAAAACCAACCTGTTACCGGTTACCCTTGTCAACACAAACGTTTAGTTATACCCTGTAGAAGGAGAGAATGGAAAACTAGGAAAAGAGCATGTATATGATTTACAGTCCCACATCTGATCGTATCACGATGTCTCGTTGAGACGTTTCCAAAACGTTCATCTCTGTTGGACGTGAACAGAGTAGGTTCAATAGATCAAAAGTGACTCAAGTCGAAAGACCATGTGGAGAGACTTGGAAAAATAGGTAGAAGAGGATCAACGAACAAAGTTTATAGAATATCCTTCGGAATCCGGTTTCTTTTCAACTTTGAAATTGTCCGTAGACAGACCGAATGGCTTCAAAACCAGGTTGCCAAGCTGCTTCAGCTGGTCCAGCATCTTCTCTTTCATCTCTTCCTGTTGCCTCTTTATTCGATCAGGGAGAGTCTAACCAGGAGAGGAATGAAATGTTACTTCACTAAAATACACCGAAAACATTTAACTGGAAAAACAACGCGCTGCTTGAGGCAACGCACATAAAGAATTAACAAAGCCTATACTTAGGCTTATGTTCGAATTCCAAAAGTCTCAGTGCGAAGAAACTAAAATAGATTAGACAGAAATTTGTCGTTTCCCATAAACTAACTTTAACACAGAAAACCACCGGCACCAACTGAGAACTCATCGCTTGAGAAGTGTTTGGCAAACAACCAATTGTGTACCTAACCTTTCGGAAACGACATAATGTTACTCTACTAAACTCATCTGCTTGGAGGCGACGCGTGAGCGACAGGAGGAGCTTGAGTGCTGAAAATTAGCACCTCCGATTATCGGTTAGTCAGAAACTCACCATACAGGCCCAGCGTGCTTTCTGATTTCCAGGATCCAGTTTTAACAACTTCTCGTAGTCATGCAGGGCATCTGTAAGCATATCCCGTTCCTCCCTTAGAATGGCACGTCGTTCAAGGCATTTGACGTAGTCTGGTTGGAGCATCAGTGCTTGATCACAATCTGATAAGGCAGCGTCGATGTTGCCCTGCAAGAAAAAAGCAGGCAGAACAGAAGTTGTTTAAACTTGCGCCTGAAAAAAACTGTCGACAGAGCGTAAAGATTTCCACTTGCGGTAATCAAACAACGACAGTGATTCTATACTGTTGTTTGGCCACAAAAATGACCCTGGAAGGCTTCTAACGGAGTGATTCGCAAGCCGCCTGGATACTAGGTTTTTTAACATGACGCGCCTAGGGGAATTAGATTGGAGATGTACGTCGAACCAGAAACTTGAATCCGTTATCACATAGGAAAACATATCGTAATCTGAAGGGCATAATCTGGGAGAGCTATGCCACGTAGAAATTGACTCCTGAGCCACCAAAAGCGGCCAACAAGAAGATCCATCATGCGGTTTTCGATCAGCTTAATGTAGTTGGTGAGCTTGATTTCGAAAGTGTGCCTACCGTTGCACTTCTGTACAAGAGAGAGAAGACAATGAAAGAAACTCACTAGTTTATTTTGGCAGGCAGCTCTGTTAGAAAGTAGAACGGAACGCTCCTTTTCGTAAATCAAAGGGCAGACGTCTAGCGCTCTCGTGTATTCTTCTAGAGCTTCACGATAGTCAGTGCTCCGAAACAGCTGATTTCCTCGTTCTTTTGAATCTAGAGATTCGACCTTGCGTTTCTAAAAACCGGCTGGATGGGTAAACACAAAAACACACCTCTAACTCCTCCATTGTGAGCTGTGCCTCCTCTTTCCGGCGAGCTTCTTCAATGGTTAATATTGTCTCCTTTGTTTGCGCCTCAAATTCAGTCGCCAAATCATCTCCGACCCTGTCGGTGGGTGAGTTATGTGGTTCTGTCATATTAGATGAGTTCTCAGCACCAACAGGCATCCGCCTATCCCATTTATCCCATTCGGAGTCATCAGAACTCTCAGCAGAATAAACTAGTGGATCCTCGCAGGCATCCGCATACTCATCCGAATCGGAATGCTCAGTGTTTCTGTTCATTCGGATTGACCTATAAATAAGAACGAAATACGGAAGGTAAAATAAAAGATAGAACCGAATCATTTGCCACAATTTCGTTGTTGTTGCCGTAGCGGGCTTTTGAAACGGTCTGCTACGTACCTTGCACCAGAATAGTCCGAATAAAATAATCCTGGCGGGTGCTGGACGTACCTTGGCTTAATAGTTCAAAAAGATCTAATAAATTAGCAGTGAACCTGACTACACCGACTCAAAAGCACATGCTTAAAACAACTTTCAACGTCACTAACCACCAGGGAGCCTCGTCAGGTGGACTTAATTCAGAAGGACAGTAGTTACCAACGCTATTAAAGCCATGCTGTTCCACAATCAGGCAATGATGGTTTTCTGTGCAGAATGTATTTCAGTTGGAACCATTTGGCAAGGAACAGTGTTCTCTGATATACAAATTAGGTGTCCCAACCAGTGTAGCTTGTGGAACTTAGTTTATCCGGTAAGAACACTGTAATGGGAAACCTAGTATGACGCACAAAACAAAACAAGCTGGCGAACAACTTATACTGACTACGGGTGCAGAACGTGGTCCCGTACTCTCCAAAAAACGACTCGTAATTCTATAGGGTCTCCAACAGAAAAGTGCATAAGCATGGGCTTTCATTCTGAAAGAGATGGTAGCGGTAAGGGGGTTGAATGAGTGAGGAAAAATGGATTATGTGAACGATTATCTGACGACCACGTTGTTGTGGAGTGAGTTCGTCAAGCAGGTGGGGTTAGTAGAAGCGACTGCCATATCTGTGGAAAAGGCCAGTGAATAGAGATGCTGGCTGTCTTTTCGTCTGAAATCTATAGACTAGTGGGTCGGCAACGTGTTCTGTTGATGGAAGACATGCGGCGTGGGTATAAAACCCTGAGAGCTCCAATGGCTTGACTGAAGCTTCAGTTGTAAACTATCAATATGAAGGTGGATATTTTTGGAGAGCTAGTGTGGTGTGTGACTTAGATGAATACCTATTGGGATGCTATAAATAAGTGTCAAGTCAATAGGGTTCTGCGGACAATGTTATTTCCTCTGGCCCTGTCGTATAGTGCATTGGGCGTGTCCTTCGCTGTGGTTATTCAACATTCTTCAATCATCTCCCAGCCAGTGTCACGTATGCAGTACTCTTCGTAAACATTCATGCGCCAACGGATGTTGGAATATACGGAGTGGAGAAGTGCAGCGAGATTTTTCGGTGCAACTCTGAAGGAGAGACATCACTCCAAGGCGGTGCGACCGACCGAGTCGAATGGTGCTTTCAACTAACTATTGGCCTGCGACGTGTGGCTGTGTTCAACAGATTATCATAAGATAGAGTAACCGTCAATGCACCAGCGATACGACTCTAACCCTCACGAGTGCTAGTACGTCTGTGTAGGATGACACCTGTGAGCAGTTAGAAGCGATGGCGATTAAACACCTTTTTGGAAGCATTAACATCAAGTGTTCGCCATTTCTCTGCCACTTTCATCGTCCTTTTAGTGCCCTATACGATGCGAGATGGTTCAGTGGTTAGAAAGCGAATTTATTGACTGGAAGGTCCGTGGTTCGAACCCTGCCTCTGCCTCTCGACTTCCCCTGTCTAGGCTTGGGCAACCTGGCAGTATCCCAGCCCTCGTGCTTCCTTCGGGTGGCATGGCAGCTAGGCACCGAAAGGGTGCTACAGCTGAACGATTGTCAACAATTTTGTCAAGAAACATTGCATAACACTGAAGTATTTCACAGTCTTGATGCATTTTCACTGGACGTATGTGTACTGACGGGCATGAGTCATGAACCTTTACATCATGTGTTAACAATGACTCTGAGTACACTGAGTACTTCTATTGGTCTCTCACCCACTAAACTAATATCGGGAGTCGGACTCTATCTACGATCTACATTTGAGCTGTTTCTATGCAAACAAACAAACAGACGGTACTCCACGGTTGTTCCAACCATGGCATACGTTTTTATTGGAAATGTAGAAAAAAGGATGGACAATTTTTTCAATCCGCCAGATATTTGGTGATGCTGTGTCGATGATGCATTTTCTATTCACCAGATATGGGTTTCCAAGTGATCTGCTGGTTCCCCTCGGATTTTAATTTTTTCTGCAAGAGTTTTGTCTGATTGAACGAGCCCATTGCTTCCATCCCTAAGTGATATATTTCGCTTCAGAAGTCTGATTTCATTTTCGACTTCACCTTGTGTTGGGACCGACCAATTCACATCCCACTGTGAAGCTGGTATTGCGTGAACCTTATGCTGAGTATCTCTGGCCGGTTAAATTGTTCTTCGAAGTAGGCGGCAGGATTTAGAACGGACTTTTGAGTCGACTTCCTCTGTAATGACTTCACTCACCGGCATCTTCCTGGGCCGCATCACAGAGAAGTTGGAAAAGCATTGGACTATCTCCAGTCACCGTCACATTTCCATTTCTTGGACTTTATTTAGCCACCACGTCCCGGTTAGTCTTGAGACTGCGGGTCACACTTCGTTTCGGAGATCTCATTGGATTAATTTGTCGTCTCGGTGAGAACAGCTTCCTCGTCCTGATCAGGGACATTGATCTTTCTGAGGTTCAACTTGACTAAATGGGGCATTCACCGACAACATATGGGTGATGAGAGTATGCGTTTGTAAGGGCCCGACTGTGGCGGAAGGCAGCATCGCTGCTTCCCTAAATGCGGATATGCAGGAAACCTCTTACTTCCTTCACACTCCTATCACAGAGGACAGGGTAAATGTAATAACCAAATCAGCTGTAAAACCCTTTCCGTGCCCAGCTGTCGTGCCACCCGACGGAGCACGAGGGATACTGCCAGTCTGCGTAAGCCCAGACAGTAGCATTTGAGAAAAAAAGGTTGGATTTGAACGACGGACCATCCAGTCATTAAACTGGCGCTTTAACAACGAGTCATCTCGAGTACAAAGACGGATACTTATGGGAATCCAATCCAATAAAGAAGCCTTAGATTGGGACCTAAGAGCTAAGTCAATATCGGCACCATCCGCTGGATCATATTCAGTCGTCCAAGGATGTAGACCTTAGCGTCTAGATAACGGCGTCATGAGGTTGGTTATCAGCATCATCATCAAAGACAGCAACATCAGTGTTGACATTGATGCTTCACTGCCGTCAACCATAAAGTTCGTCTAATTTCATATATATATATATATATATATATATATATTATAAAAAGCCCTAGAGTGAAAAGAAGAGAAAAAGAGTGGATGAAGGAGGGGACCTAGTGCTGGCTATGTCAAGCATTCTGAGGTGCCTACACCTCCAACCGCTCAATCAGACAATCTGGAAAGAAACTGACAGCATGAACGCCACTGACATCGATTAGCCGCCATTTCTTGCAACGTCTCCAGCCAAGCACAGGCGGGGTCACGGGGACCCCATCCTGGAAGGCGTACAACACCAACAACACCCAAACTCTTCGTGATCTCTTTCACGCCTTTCTGCCAAGTCATGCGCTGTCCACCTCGCGGTTTGCGCCATTCTGAAGGAGGCACGGAGAACAACACTCGTCTCGGTAGACGGTGTTTCGGCATGCGTAGCACATGACCGAGCCATCGTAGTCGGTGGTGCTGGATGATTTCCCCAATTGAAGTACCTGCAGCACAACCAAATACCCGTTTTCTAATCACCTCGTTACTAACACGCTGACGCCATCCAAAACCAGCCACGCTTCTGAGGCATCGGTGGTCGAAAACCTGGAGACGCCTCACATCATCTGTCCGTAGAGGCCATGTCTCGCACCCATACAACAATACAGCCCTTACTGTAGCCTGGTACACACGACCCTTAAGATCTAGTGAGATGCCTTTTGACGCCACAAGTGACGCAAATTAGCAAACGTGATTCGAGCCTTTGAGATTCTTGCACTGACTTCATCAGACACACTTCCGTCAGAGCTAATACAACTACCGAGGTATGTAAAGTTTTCCACAATCTCCAGTGATTCTCCTTGAATTTTAAGGGATATGTCCGGAGACTGCACGTTCTGAAGCATGACTTTGCACTTTGAAGGTGCAAGGCGCATGCCAAAAGATGGTATGATGGTGGTCAGTCTATCAACAGGGCTGTCGTCTTCAAAGATGAGGGCGATGTCATCTGCGTACTCCAGATCGACAAGGCTCTCACCAGCAACAATTTGAACACGGGGTTTTGAAGACCTTCCAGCGTTCGCCTCATTATTTCATCAATGACGAAGTTGAACAAGAATGGAGAGAGTGGACATCCTTGTCTGACACCACTTTTGTAGGGAAGCTTTTGGAGAGCTCGCCATACACTCTCACCCGCCCAGAAGTATGTGAATATAGGGATCGGATTATGTTTACAAACTTCTGGGGCATACCCTGTTGAGCAAGTATATTTAACAGCACTGACCGATCGACAGAATCAAACGCACCCTTGAAGTCAAGGAACACCAAGATTGTGGGTCGTCTGTACATGTGGCGTTGCTCTAACACCTGACGGAGTGTGAAGATGTGGTCAATGCAGCCTCTACCCGGTCGAAATCCCGCTTGATTCTCACAGTCAAGGTTTCGCGTGCCATCGTAAGACGACGAAGAATCAGTGACGCCAGAAGCCTTGTCACAACAGGAGTCAAACTAACAAATGGCACGCACTATCGATTCACCCCAGTTGTCTGGGACGGTCTCTTTCTCCCAGATAGACCCAAATAGGCTAGACAGGCACTGGCTGAGGAGCCCACCGCCATCCTTGAAAAGAGCAGGTGGAAGGTCGTCAGGACCAGCAGCACGATGACGCTTGAGTAGGAAATACACTCGGACACTTCTGAGACCGAAGGCGACTCCATATTTACGGTCCAGCTTTCTGTTGAAGGCCAGGATTCTGGATTGGAGGTAGCAGGTGGCCAGCTGAATTGCTGTTCGAAGTACTGTGCCCAGCGGTCCAAACGTTCTGCTTTACTGCATATCAGGGAGCCATTTTGGTCTCTGATTATTTCGCTGACAAGAGGTTTTCGAGGACCAGTCGAACGAATCAAATGGAACAGCTTGCGCACATTTCCAGCATTCTTTGCATCTTCCATTTCTTCGGCCTTTCGGGTCCACCAAGCTTCTCGGTCTGCACGGACACTCAGTTTCACCTGGCGTCGGATGATGCGTCGGGTGGAGTTGTGGTGGCAGCCAGGGGGAATCTGTCGCCGGGTCTCCAGCAAAGACACGGTCCTATCAGAGATCCAATGTTTGGATGAGGTTGGCTGGGTTTCAGCAGTAGCATGTTTTCGCTCACCCGCCATGCTGTATGCAGCAAGTAAGGCGACCCGGCTGATGGCACGACGTGGCGTGAGAGTACGCATGAGAGTACTGTTATTTGTGAATGTCATGCTTGTACGAGGGCTGGGATACTGCCAGGGCGCCCACACCTTGGTTACCATACCTGGATCCCGTATTCAGGTTTCGGAAACGTGGCAAATAACTGCCGGTAGACTGTCAGGAGGACGTGCCAAACCAGCCTGTTTACCGACTCACTTTAGGGTTCGTGCCTTAAAATTCATGATAAAGACAGGGGAGTGATGTCTGAGAAGCAAACGCGAAGCGGCAAGCGTGAGTGATGAAATGCGTGTCTTTGGTGCAAGATCGGTGCGCTTATTGATGGATTTCAAAGAAAAGTGGTCACCAAATAGGACAGGAGAGGAGTTGAGATGATGTTGAGAAGTTGTGGGGGAAGAAGAGGACTGAAGATCGGGATCGATACCGCACTTTAGTTGTAGAGAATTCATTAGTCCCAAAAGCAGCTTCGACTAAAGAACCACGTTCACTGGAACTACGAAGATCAGAATTTGTTGGCACTACAAACAATGAATCATGACCACAATGCGAATTAACGAAAAGAGGATAGCAATTTGTACAGCTCTGAAACATCCAGGACATAAAGGTCGGACTTTGCTGACAGAATCAGACAGTTTAACAGCTTCACTCAACAACGTCCGCTTCGGATAGACTAGAGGCAGCATTACTACTAAGCCGAATCCAGAATACAACTGCACGGAGTTTTGTGGTTAGCAATGAGTCTATGTGATTCCTTTCACATGATCATTGGAAGTCACTTCTAGCATCATCATTGGCTTAGCACACAGACTCGCTCAATGTGCTAAGTTTTGATTTTGGTCTGTACAGCGATGGCCACGGAAAGTCACTTCTAACACCAGGGCAAGCTCAGCCATTATACTCAGAACCTAAGAAGGACCCGAAAAATTTGCTTTATCCGCCGACGAGTGTCCGCTGCTGGCCTGCTGTGCCATCAACACAAACACGATCACAGTTGCTGCAGGTGCAGCTTCTTTGGCCCCCGGGTTCAACAGCTCCGACAATATCTCTTGAGTTCTGCACGATTCAGCTCCCTGGTTCGAAGGTGATCGTTAAATTGACTACTCCAGGTCGTATCGTCCTCCTGTATGCCGTTCTGTTTTGTGCTTCCCTCACGAGATCTATGCCAGAAGCCTTCGTAATTTCGACCGAAATATCCACATTCCAAAGCTTTTGTCTGCCGGAGTTCAGTGTTTCGGCATTCGGCTGACCACACATATATTGCTTTGAGTTACCATACCTGGATCCCGTATTCAGGTTTCGGAAACGTGGCAAATAACTGCCGGTAGACTGTCAGGAGGACGTGCCAAACCAGCCTGTTTACCGACTCACTTTAGGGTTCGTGCCTTAAAATTCATGATAAAGACAGGGGAGTGATGTCTGAGAAGCAAACGCGAAGCGGCAAGCGTGAGTGATGAAATGCGTGTCTTTGGTGCAAGATCGGTGCGCTTATTGATGGATTTCAAAGAAAAGTGGTCACCAAATAGGACAGGAGAGGAGTTGAGATGATGTTGAGAAGTTGTGGGGGAAGAAGAGGACTGAAGATCGGGATCGATACCGCACTTTAGTTGTAGAGAATTCATTAGTCCCAAAAGCAGCTTCGACTAAAGAACCACGTTCACTGGAACTACGAAGATCAGAATTTGTTGGCACTATAAACAATGAATCATGACCACAATGCGAATTAACGAAAAGAGGATAGCAATTTGTACAGCTCTGAAACATCCAGGACATAAAGGTCGGACTTTGCTGACAGAATCAGACAGTTTAACAGCTTCACTCAACAACGTCCGCTTCGGATAGACTAGAGGCAGCATTACTACTAAGCCGAATCCAGAATACAACTGCACGGAGTTTTGTGGTTAGCAATGAGTCTATGTGATTCCTTTCACATGATCATTGGAAGTCACTTCTAGCATCATCATTGGCTTAGCACACAGACTCGCTCAATGTGCTAAGTTTTGATTTTGGTCTGTACAGCGATGGCCACGGAAAGTCACTTCTAACACCAGGGCAAGCTCAGCCATTATACTCAGAACCTAAGAAGGACCCGAAAAATTTGCTTTATCCGCCGACGAGTGTCCGCTGCTGGCCTGCTGTGCCATCAACACAAACACGATCACAGTTGCTGCAGGTGCAGCTTCTTTGGCCCCCGGGTTCAACAGCTCCGACAATATCTCTTGAGTTCTGCACGATTCAGCTCCCTGGTTCGAAGGTGATCGTTAAATTGACTACTCCAGGTCGTATCGTCCTCCTGTATGCCGTTCTGTTTTGTGCTTCCCTCACGAGATCTATGCCAGAAGCCTTCGTAATTTCGACCGAAATATCCACATTCCAAAGCTTTTGTCTGCCGGAGTTCAGTGTTTCGGCATTCGGCTGACCACACATATATTGCTTTGAATCCTGTTCTCGTCCCTTGGGCACACACGTTCCAGCCACCATAGATGACTAAATTTGATCGTGGTTTCCAACACGATCACAACATTCGTCGGATGGTCTCCGTGTCTGACACTCATTCAAGTATCCAAGTATCCGCCTCAGCATTGCATGTGAATGCAGCTGAAGTTTCGGAGACCGTGCTGATACATCTTTTGGGTTTCAATGTCATACAGGACGACAGGTAGAACCACCAAGTTGTAAGCGTGCAGCTTGGTCTCCAGTTGGAGTCTACGGTTCCTCCGCATCCGCTTCTCGAGTTTGCGAAAAACTAAACTAACGAGAAATCAACTCACGGTCGGCAGTCAAGTTAAAAGGTAGTGCGCTTCCGGGGAAGCAGAAGTCCGTGCGTTAGTCCACAAACTATGTCCCATTCTCGATGCAAGTGTTGGGGACGCCATTTGATGCAGATTGGTACATATCGAAAGTCTTATCCCGGGTGGTACACAGACAAAACTGCGCGGCAACGGTCAAAAGTTCTTCGGTTAGGCGCTGCAGCTCATCTTGCATATGTGCCAACAATACGGTCGTCCGCAAGCATGTGAGTGCGGATTTGGTCATATGGGCAAGATTCCTCGCACCAAAACCTTTATTGTCGGATATGCATCAAGTCGACACTTTGACTGTACACAAGAACTGTCGATCAGGAAAATCGCATCCATAATGGCCGTTAGGTAGCGATTGGAGAGAGCGGGGGCAAGGACACACTCTCGCCTTACGCCAGTGGGGATTTTGAAGTCACTTGGCGTCTGCATCTTCGCTCTCATTTTGTCATATTGGCTTCGAATGAAGTCAACGAATTTTGGCAGAGGCAAGGGAACGAAGGAAAGAACTATCCACGATGCCTCTCTATTGACGGAGCCGAAGTCATCGAAGAGGGTATGGAACAGTACCGGCATACGCAGGGCCTTCCTTGAAGTCGTCGTGTGGCAAACACCAGGTGCATTACATTACGACCAGCATTGGACCCACACTGTTATTAGGCGGTGTATCGACCACTTCAGCCGTCAACGGTTGAGAAGCGCTTGTGGCAGACGTTTACCCGCACAGCTTAGCAGACTGATGCATCTGGAGCAGTCACTTTAAGCCTTGCTTCCTTATCCCTTGTAGGGTGGTAGGAGTAAGTAGGTCTTTAGGTATCTCCTAGATAGCCAGAGGAAGGTTCAGGGACAGTTTCACCTCTCGCCGCGGGGTTCCGTACACTGCAGTGCAGTTGTCAGTCGATTTGCCAGTTTAAACTTCAACATTTACTGAAGTGTTTACGCTATATATCCAACATTTATACAGACGAAGTCTGTGTTAGTGAAGTGTTTACGCTAAATATCCAACATTTATACAGACGAAGTCTGTTTCAGTCCCGCATGTGTCTCAGAGTTTTTGCGCTGGTTTTATGCTCAGCCTATAGATGACCTTCAAACAATCGGAAGGTTCTTTGTGCGGCCGCACAGTAGCGAATTGCTAGACCTGTCCAACTGGCTTTCTCCATCATCCGTCCCTGGGTTACAGGGTTGGGTCATTTCCAGTATCCTTTACTTGTTTGATGATCTCGTCTGTAGTATGCACGCTATGGAAGCACCAGGGGACAGTGATTCTCCGGAGGCAGGTGTGCACGACAATTTCTGTGGATGGAAAACAGAAAGAAAGCTCATGAGCCGAAGCCCAGTAAGCAAGGTTGTACATCACCAATACTTACACATAAATCAATCAAAATGGCAGACACCGTATACTACACGTCGTCTAGGTATGCCAGACATTCGGAAGGCTCTTCGATTTTTTCTAGTCACCAGCTGTACTGCACGCTGGTGGTAATAACGGTAATGCACCAGATCAATTCTAGCCTGATCCTCCCAAGCTAGCGTTTTCAACAAGAGAACCACCAAGGGTGTACAGACCGTATTAAAGGCTCAAAAACATAACAACATTGTATCTTATCCAAAATGCATGCAACGACAGCATGCTGGAAATTCGGACGCCATCTGGACGCTGCACCGGTAACCGGCATTCAGCGAACGCTGAAAGATGATTGGCTGTTAGGTCCACATTTCAGACCGATCAGAGTTCGACTTAAAGTTGGATGGGTCAGCGACCCGACCAGTCATATGCGAATTAGGCCCGTTGGCAGTTGCAGCGCCTAATTGAAAGCAGCTTCCACCCAACATTTGTTTCTGCCGTTGGTCAGAGCTTTTCGGGCTGACTACTGTCGTATCTGCTGCTTCAAGTTGTGTCACGATACTGTCAGCGGTTTGGATGCACTGGAAACTTTCATTGCGGAGGCCATTTGGTGGCGATAATTCAGCCTAACACTCGGTTCCTTGAAATTGTCAATGCCAGTTTGTATATGCTTACTGGTGCAGTTGACGTAGTGCGGTCTGTAGCACGAAGTGAAAGTAACGCTAGAGGGAAAATGGAGGTCAGTAAACGCCTTTGTGGTGAGAAAGGATCAGGAGACATCACGAGGATAGATGCTAAAAGGGATCTGGGCATCTGGCTCTCTTCAAACATGTCCCCACTGCACCATAAGAAATTGGCCCACAAGACGTTCGCCGTTTTACGGGTGATTCGGCGCACCTTCTCCCGTATTACTCGCATCGACTTCCAAATACCCTATGCGGCCTATGTCAGGCCGCTCCTTGAATATGCCAACCCGGTTGTTTACTCAGGACGCACGAAAGACGTAACCCTCATTGAGCGTGTTCAGCAAGCTGCAAAAAATTGTTGCCTAATAATTATTAGGCAACAATTTTTTTGCATTTCGTGAAGTTGATGCCAGGAATGGACTTCCTCCGACGCTGCATTTAGTACCCATTTCAAAGCACCTTTACGCTCTTTTATGTGGGTCCTCACGCTGGCAACCTTACAGCCCAGCGTTGAGAACTTAAAGTTCCGTGCTACATCCTTACACGTTACGTTGCCATCATACACGGGGTAAACAGCAGGAGATATGAGATTGACTAACCGATTTCAGATTCATCTGTTGATTCTTCAGCTCCTGAGTCCACTTCGGGTGAACGTGCTTTCGGGGACGGGCTATGGGATGTCTCGCCGGTCGTCGGCTGGGGTATTGTGGCGCCCAGGCTACACAAATTATTATTGGAAAAGTGTGGACAAACCTGTGTAGCCAATCTCGGAAGAACGCAAGTTCCGGCAAATGAAGAATATCGGGCTTCTTCTTCAACAGGTCAACGAACCCCTGTCACGTTTGCCTCCGACTGGCTGCTTTTCGTCTCCAGTCAGAATCCACAAGTGCTACCAGCACAACGTCCACGGGTAAGTGCACCGCAAGATTTTTGGAAAGTGACTAAGTCGATGTGGTTTTTTCCATGCGAGAACTTGAAGGCTGGTGTTTGCATTCCGTCCTCATACATATGGAAGCGAACTTCGTCGTCACTGGTGCGTGGCCTTCACCGAAACTTGGCAATGCCACCCGGCGCAGATGGTCGGAAACGATTGATCTCTCAACTTCATCGACCCGGACGACTCGTTCCAGATTCGTACTGTGGTACGACACGCATGAAGTTTTGATGCCCTGATCGCATCTATTCCAATAATGACAGGGGTTGCAAACTGCATGAGCTTTGCCGATTTAAAGAGCTTTCACATCTTGTATTGGCCCCTTGCATTCTAAGTAAGAGAATTTCCCACACGACGTCAAGGCGTCACCGTCGACCGCCAATAAAGATAATATCAGAGCTACGTGCAGAGGCTATGAAGGTATCCAGCCGCTTCTTCCCCTACCCTATTGCTGAGCTGCACCCTGAGAATATGTTGTCCGCGTACGAAAAGTCTTTGCTTGGTTCGCTGCGCTTCTTCTGTGGCATCGGTTACGTCCCTGAAATGGCCGCAAGTGGCAAAGTGGGGTAAAAACGGTGACCTGAGAAAATTCCCAGCGCTCGGCCAACCATTGATAATCCGACTCCACTGCTGTCTTAGTCAAGCTGTCTCAGTGGGAGGGAAGTGTGCCAGTGTGTTGGGAAGCGGTTGTGTCTGATCCCGGGTTCACGGACTGAGGCAGTGCATCAGGGTATTTGCAATAGCTTCTCGTACCTGTCGTTCAGCATCGTCGGGTTACCTGAAAGGCACGGGCGAAAAGGGCACAGAACCGCCATTTAAGGAATCACAGTTGGGCGGTAAACTTCCTGGCATGAGGACTCTCATAAAAGTCATCGAAAATCCCTCTAAACTGGATGTAAAATGACTCATGGACAACTCTAAGGGAAAAAATTCTGTCTCCCGAAGTGAAAAAAGTTTTCGCCCAAAAATGCGCGCGCTCCAATTTAGAAAACATGCTGGCTATTAGGGCACAGCTTGTTATTATGATGAACGGCAGCCGCTAAAACTTCCCAAAGCAAGACGTGTCGTGTTCACTTGGACAGTATGGAGTTCAGGGGAAGGAATTCTTTCGAGCATCCGGGGCCCACAACCCCCGTGAGAGCGCTCGGTCGGACACACTCAATAGAGGTTAGAACATCCCTGCGTTTCAAGTAGAAAGCCTCGTCGGTTTATTAAAGAAGTCGTCTAACGTAAACTCTACGGAGTACCTGTAAATCTATGCAATACTTGAGGAGGTGCGCTGAATCACCAACAGAACAACACATGGTTTCAGGACGACATTCATGGTATATTAGGGTATGATATCAGACACTCGGATAACTAAGTCTTTGTTATATGCAGCGTTGTGATACCTCCTGGTTAACTCTTATCGCGCAGGACCAAGGCGTTTACTGAGTCTCTCCGAGTGCCACACGAGCAAGCTTCTCGTCACTCGAAATAAGTTACTAGCGTGATGCCCACTGACTTTCGGCGTCGGAAGCCAATGGAAGCACACCGGCTTTGGAAGACTGAGGTTTTATGTCGTCCGCAAAATTATACACGGACATAAAAGCCATTCAGGAGAGCCTTTGACGTCGATCAAAATTAGTAGTGGCCATAGGACACAAGCTTGAGGAGCTCCTGTGAGGACCGCTGCGGAAGAAGAGTAGGTTGATCCAGCACCCACTCGAAAAGTTCCAGATCAGCGTAGGGTTTCTACTTTATCCCACAAGCCCAGCGTTTGTAGAACAGTGTGACATGTAGAACGCGGTAGAGTGACTTGCGGGACAGAATAGTATGGAGACCAATGCAAACCCTCCATCTTTGAGCACTCCCGAGCAACCCATGAGCAGAGTCCTCTTTGTCACGCAGAAACAGTTTACGAAAAAGCGGTGTTACGTTAAGGACACCTGATTTTTGCAATAAAGTGATTTGCAGTGGTAGGCATTCACCACCGAAGTTTGTTGTCCAGCGACGTTTTGCCCTCTGGTATTAACAACGTTAGTTTTGCAACATGGGCAAGTCGACGTAGTACGCTGGAGGGCAACAGATACGCAGGGTTAACTCAGAAACAGCGGCACGTGGAGATACGGCGGGCAAGACGCACAGATAAGAAGGCAAAACAACCGCGGTGCAGGTACACGTGCATTCGAACACCGAAACCGAAATCGAAAGCGTACAGGTTTACCAAAAGCTCAAGGTCATATAAAGGGGGTTTTCACGGATTCACGGATTGATACACAGGAGCGAGGCTTTTGCCCAAGTTTCCCGGGTCGGTTTTGTTCTTGTCGTTCAGCAGCTGTCGTTCACCTGAAAGGCACAAGTGAAAAAAGGGTGTAGCACTGCTCTTTAAGTTCTCAGCGCGGGGCAGTATGTTTGCCAGCGCGAGGACTCGCGTAAATAAGTGTCTAATAGTGTTTTGAACTGAGTTCTAGAGGGAGCGTAGACAACCGTCTGAGGAAGGTGGCCTTCGGGGTCAGAATAGGGCTTTTCGTCCGGGGTTCGTCGGGGATGCAGTCCATTTTTAGTTGCGTTACTGTTTTCCTTTTCGTATTGTGCGGTGGACTAATTGTGGGTGATCCTTTTTGTAAGTTCAAGAGAGGCCGATGTTTTGATAAGCTTTATCTCTTCAAGTAAAGGGTAATAGCGCATGAGCTGAAACTGAATAAGTAAGGCGCGCTTTGTGACAGAGCTGAAACGAGGAAGTAATTTTCAAGTGGATGCCTGAATGAACTTGGTGGGATGAAACTCAAAGTCTTGGGTGGTTTTATTGCAGCAATCAAAATTGGAGGCTCGACATTACAGATAATGCGATAGATGAAAATAAGGGGCCACTAAATCAGAGACAGGACTAACACTAATGTCCACTTCAAACTAATAAACGCTTCAACTTGAGACAGTATTACAATAGTACATTTAAAACAGGCGCAACAAATGTCAATTGTAGACACCCAGCTATGCGGGATGGCGAGGCGATTATACAAAAATGGCCCTGTCAAAATAGGCAGCCCGGACAATTTTCATAGTGGAGCGACCGTAATCTAACCTCGGCGTTCATCGACTGGATGGAAGCGCTAGATTCCTACTTAAAAAGGGTAAGCATGTCACAAGAAATTGAGCACTGGAATGATGGTCAGCGTTAGGTCTCGGTCACCCCAAAAGCCAAACCCTGTCAAATAATTGGCTCATAACTTATCCCTTACAGGCCAAACAAACACCGTCACATGATTAATGGCAAATCAGGCGACAAATTCAACCACTTGTCTAAAATTTTGACTAATGCTCTTATGGCCTGTGAGCGGCTTGGGATCACTGCACGCTTTGGTCGCGGGTCGAACTCCGGGGGCTTCGTTCTTCAATGAACTAATGAATAGGTTTACGCAGGTGAGCTTGCCTCTTTTTAGTTTGTGGTGCTTCTACCTGCTGCTGAAATGTCAACCGTGGAACGCAGGTTATAAAATGGATAACATCAGAATGGACGAGGTCTTTGTTACACCTCTACTGCATTACCAGCTGCGTTGACAGTCGTCTGCAGTACATCAGTATGATAAGTTTGAACGAAAGTAAGTAAAAGTTGGGACATGTAACCAGATTACTCATTGTACAGATTTATACCGCCAGGTTGCCTAAGCCTAGGCAGGGGGAGTCAAGAGGCAGAGGTCGGGTTGGAACCATAGACCTTCCGGTCAATAAATTCGCGTTCTAGTCACTTGAGCCCTCTCGCCATCTCTGCACAATCGTACCTGTTGATTCCCCATGCGAATCAACGGCGATCAGCGGTAATTTTCCTTGCGTTCTGACTACTCATGAGTAACGTAACTTGCCCCCGTTTACTACGACGCCGTTTTGTTTTTCTCGCTGCTGGTTTTCCCCCTGTTTCGGTCCTACTTAAGGTCTGCTTGTTCTTCAGTAACTGACGTCAATATTTGTAATCCGTCCGTCATTGGTCGCAAGTTCGTCTCAGTCGTACCTATTCTCGAGCGTCTGCTCCAACAGAAAAACGGACCGACCGAGAGTCGAACTCAGAGTTCCCCGGATGGCGGGCAGGCGCACTGGCCACTACACCAACTTGACGCCGGAAAGGCTCTATTTTTGTATCATCTGTATTTTACATCTGCCAGACAGCCTTTGGTGAGATTTGTTTTAAACAGCCCTAACCGCGCAGTCTGATTTGTCACGTGACACGAGCTACCGCGTCGCACCACCGACCGAAAGACAGTCCCTTTACCTCCCAAACGTACTGATTGTTTCTGCGCCGTTATCACCCTATACGGCCAACTCATACTGACGGACTGCCCGTATATGTATGTTTGTACATCGTTTAGTGCTTACTTGTTGTTGCTTGTAGAAATCCCTGCCGCTTCATTGACTATTTTCCGCTCCCGCCGATTGCGTCATTATTGATTGTACGTTCGCTTAATTTACGATGCTTACTAACCCGTTGTTTGTAGAACCAGTTCCTGTCAGTCTTCAATACATCATCTGCTGCCCACGTCTGTCTGCTCTCATTGTCCACTGGCTACGAACTGCGTATAATCTAGTAGTCGCAATCGTCCTGTGAGATCCATAGCTGCCCGGATCTTACGGTACCTTTGTATTACTTCCAATCTAATGAAAAATGTGGCTACCGGCTGGATTTATAAAAGGGTACCTGGGCTACACGGGTCGGAAATAAACGGTTGATCATAGACTGCGTAGGGTAGAAGGATTGCTCAGCCACTGGTGAAAGGAGGAGCACCATTCACCGTGCAGTCGTTTTTAGCGAACAGAAATCAAGCGGTCAAAAACTAACACACTTGAAGTCAAATATCTTATACGCATAGAGATTTTGAAAGGCGAGCATTCTTGAACGTCCTCTTGAATTCTTTTGGACGTTCTTTGATTATTCAACAAGTGTAAGCGAACAATACCAAGCGGATCCATATTATCCATGATAATCTTCACCTTAAGTTGCGCGGGCAGCTGACAGTAGACAACAGACAATAGACTAGTTGCATGCTTCCACAGTGGTATACCATATCACATTAGCAGTGAAAGAGAGAGAGAGACGGACGTTCAGGTTTGGCTGGTCCGCACATTACCGAATGCTTCCGGGTAATATGGAGAACTTGCAATAGCCGTCCAGAATATTAACCGACTTGCAACTAGTTTTGTCTTCGTCCACAGAGCCGGATGAGGAAAAAAGTGGAACAGGTGAACTGGCCAAGCCTAAGTGTACGTGTGCTTACAGCAAGTCTACAAGAATGGATATCTAGCTGGTAGGCAGCTTTGGCAGGAAGGGTTGTAATGGGGGCAGTGTGCACGTGCACGAAGGGTATTAGGAAGCTACAACAGAGAGCTAGCAAAACGGTTTGGTAGGGGTCATTCAGAATGTGGGGGCGAAGTTGGATGGAAAAATCTACCGGTTGGGACTTAAAGGAACAGTTTTGCTATTTTATTTTATTAATAATTTTGCTACATTTGGAGGTATGAATTCGTTGGAGAATTTCATGGAATATATAGCAGAGCGATATTAGGTTTTGGCCAAAGGAGCACGAGTCAGGCGGTTCATCCTATTTTTTGGTCTCTCGCGTAAAAACGGTATTTTCAGAGCTTTGCTGCTGGATGAATGATCTGTGCCACATTTCGGGTGGTGGGCATCAGTATGCTCCTGGATGCCATACATCAGGAAGGCCATCCTGGCCAGACCTACCCGATAATCGTAGTTCTTTATCCAGGTTCACGCCACCAGGTCTGAAGAGTGGCGAACAAACAGCCAGTCTTACCTCAGATCCCGGACTGGTAAATTTCGGTTACCGGAGTTTTTATCCTGTCGGGGAAAATGGCGTCAGAAACACAGCTTAAACGGACGAAGAAGGCATGCAACATCCGAACACTATTTGAAAACAGAAGTGGAAGTATTAACACAAATATTTAGGCCTCAAGCGATGAATGCAAGTCGTTATGACGAAGGTAGAACTGCCCATCAATGGGATTCGTGCTGCTTGTGTGGGGCAGCAGAAATTACAGTAAATCTATTTTTCATAGAGTCTTGTGAGGCTGACACTGAAGAGCCTATGCCCCGGTAAATCTCAAAGCGGGGGCGCTGTTACTGTGGCCATTGAAGAGGCGTTCAAAATAAGAAGTAATTCAGCATGACAGTTAGACAATGCATCAGAGCCCGGCTAGAGTCCACAAAAGTCCACAAAAGGAACTTTCACCTTATGGTGGATAATTGTGCAAAATACAAATGTACTTTAGTTTGTTGCTCTTAGTGAGCCCTTATTTATCCCTGGGAACAAGGCGAAACAAAAGTCCGTTACAATAGATTAAACCTTGCCAGAGATCTCCAAAACTAACAGAGACTCCGCGGTAAAACGCACCACTGATGAGAGACGCCGGTACATTTGTTCTAACAGTTCAGCTTTACTAGTGGACTCACGCATCGAAGACGTTGACCCTTGACCTAGATGTATAGGCATCCGTTTTTTTCCCATACCGTCAAGCACCGACGCTTCAGCAGCTGGACTACTTTGCAATTTCTACAGGGTTCAATGAGGTCCTGCCAGAGCTGGTGCCTCACACTTGTGGAACTTCTAATAAGGCAAAAATAGAATCTCACAGTGACCAAGTCACTGGTGTCTCTATTTCCTGAATTCCTGACGAGCAGCCTTTATTTTAAACAGGTACTCTGAGTAGATGTTGCTCAGGCTTTTTACGGAACGTCAAGACGCCCAGTTTTGACCAACTACACTTTTCTACACCTTAGCTGGCAAAGCATTACTTTGAAGGATCTTAAAGAAGTGCTGGTGTTTCTTCTAGCCCTTTTGTATACTCTGAGATTTTTAGTTTACTTCTTTGCGACTTTGACCTTTAAAACGGGGGCGCAAACCCTACTGGGTGTGGATCCTCACCAAACATTTAGCCACACTAACTGTGATATTAAACCGTTAGTTTGCTAAAACCGCTGGAAATGCTTCTTTTTGCCAGGATACCATTCGGACGCCAGCATAACCCCGTGATATGCGATTGTTACCATTGTCACTTTCCTCCATTTCTCAGGTTGTGATTGGAATTTTGCAGTATCATGCGTAACAAGCGATGGCAAACTCTGCCTCCGAAACTAAGAGCACAAGTCCTGCAGACTTGGATCACTTTCACTGGAATCTTCACTCAAAGCCTCCGAGGCCTTCTGGATAGAGATCCAGCGCATTGGGTTTATTGCACATTTTAAATCGATGCCGAACAATATCGCTTAATCTAGTACTTGAACGCTAAATTTCGTCGCGTCCACCAGATCCCCCACAGGCCAACTGATATACCTGCTGGATTTGCTTATCAGCATCGAAAGACTCTTTGTTGATCAAATTTTAAGTAAGGCTCTAATGGGACATTTGGACTACTGCGCGCTGACATGTGATTTCATCCGCTTCTGGACCAGGAAAACTCAAGCGTGGCTTTGAAGCTTCCGCCGTGCATACTTTTCCGAAATGCTTATCTTCCTTCACCAGTGTAAACTGAGACCAGCCTCAGTGGAGCAGACATATAGAGTCATTGTCCAGAAAATTCTTGAGACACTCGGTGTTTGTCCCATGGAAACCAGCACGCAGTCGAACGCACCAAAAGCCAACGGAAGTGATTCGGCCTCTTCTACAAATGAGGTTTTAGCTATTCTTCAGGAAGATAACTACAAGTGACACAGAGTATGGGCTGGTATATTGTAAAGTGCGGAGCATATGTAAAACAGAGTTTAGCCAATTGAACATACGAAAACAGGCCACGATAACAGACCTTGCCCAGGAAAAAACAAACCGTAGTAGTTAGTATATGAGATGCTACCGAAGAAATAAGCCAATCACCTACTCCTAGAGGGGCAGAAACAGGGACTCCATGAGTGATCCAACAGCGAAATCGGAAGCCTGCAGCGAACACTGAGAGCCTGTATTCTACCCTAGCGACTTACTCACATTCAATTCTGGCAAGGTCGCTAACCGACTTCGCCTTCAGGGAGGAGAATAGTGGTCAACCCTTGCAGAAGGTAAACAACTTCATAGCGTTTTATCCCGATGGGATCCACCTACGTATCTTGAAGAAACGTCGTTCACATGAGCAAAGAATTTCGCCCTGGTGATTAGTCAGCCGCTGAACGATGGCAAGATTCTCTCTAGTTGGAAGGAATCGATCGTCACACCAATCTACAAGAAAATCGGCGACCGACTATCGCCCGCTACAGGTCCACTAGCCTCGCTACTGTACCCTACAAGGTGATGGTAATCTTAAACCATCTCATCACCAAACACCTGAATCCCCAGCGCAACACGGATTCCTTCCAACCCGTTCTTTCATGACGAACGTGTTCATATTTATGGGGAGTTTAGCTCAAGGAAAAGGTAAAGAATATATCGTATTCATTTCTTTCGGCTTTTTGAAAACATTCGACGGGTTTATACATGTTCAGCTTCTCCAAAGCTTGAGTCTTATGGGATTCAATGGGAAATTCTACGCTGGATTGGTGTGTTCCTCTCAGATGAAGAATTCCGGGCGAAAGTAGACTCTTCTCCGGCACTGTTCTTCATCGGAATTCCTCAAGTCTCTATTTTGGGACCACCTCTGTTTCTGCTCCGCGTCAACAACCTTCCAGATGTGTTTTAAAGGCTGTGTTTACATTTTTCAGACGGCTTGAAATTCCTTATTTCCAACGCCACTGTCCTCCGGATGGATGGAAATGCTGCACAACAGTGGCCACTGGACAGGCAAATACTTCTGCGTGACGAAAAGTGCGTCCGTAAGACATTCGGAGGAGATTTGGCGAAGGAATTTGTGGTGCACGGTGGGAACGGACCGGATGATATTTCGAGGACGGGTACGAGGAAAGGTTCAGATATCTGGCTTCACCATGAAATATCGCCTTAACAGACAATCGTTCTATGGTTGATTCGGCAAACCTTCCCCTGTGTTATCCGCGTGGACTTCGAAATTCTCTACCGGGCCTAAGTCAGACCGCTTCTTGAATAGGACAATTAAGTTTTTTAATCAAGACGCAAGAAAGACGTAACCCTCGATGAGGGTGTCAAACGGGTCACCACAAAAATGATTGCCGGCCTTAAATTCGTTGATTATTGAACGCGTCTAGCGGAGCCTATCCTCTTCTCCCCAGAGCGCCGTCGTCTCCAGGGTACCTAATACTTAATTATGCCCTGTCCGAACAAGGTTTCGCCAGCAGCTTCTATCGTTGGCGCAACTATTAAAGGCCCGGAACATGAGAAGCTTTTCAAGCATAGGGCGTACAATCTTATTAGGCAGAAATTTTTCTCCTTTCGGGTAGTTGGGCACTGTAATAGCCTTCCTCCTGCGGTTGTTGACGCCGCACCTAGGGCTCAGTTCAAAGTACCTTTATATGCTCATTTATGCATGTCCTCGTGCTGGCAAGCTTATGGCCCCAAGCTGGGAATTTAAATAGTGTTGCTACACCCTTTCTTAGCTTGTGCCCTCCAGGTGGACGGAAGCCACTGGATGACAAGAAAAACGCGTGAGCGAAAGCTTCGATCCAGTGTACCAGTCTGTAAGCTCCTGAATGTGGTCCGTGATTCTAATTGGTAGTCATTTCGACCAATCAGTGAATGAATTCTCCTAGCTCATAGCTAGCTTGTCACGATTTCGTCCAATCAACGGGATGCAACCAATGCAGCCCACCCCTCCGCATACTTCAGCCAGCTTCGGGGGGGCTCTGGGCAACTGTCGCTCTTCTGTTCGTCCCGGGAGACCTGTTGACCTGTTATCTGTTTGGGATGGCTCTGGATGGCCGCTCAACCTCGGAGTTATGTACAGTCCGCGGGCATTGTTTGCGATCTGACTGTTCCACCACCACAATCTGCTGCTTTTAGTTACTTCGCGAGAGACACCTACTTCGGGAACCTTGTATCGCGCAGCATTTGAGTTGGCCTCCGCTGCCTTTACGTTCACGATATCCTCGAAACAACACATTTTACCCGTCTTGGGACTGCTTTGACACCTCCTCAGCTTTATCCCCCTGATTTTTCTGCCAAGACCGTTGACATCTCTGCTCGATGGTGAGACTTTAAATTGATGGGCGTGGTTCACGGGTGGAGCGTTGCTCGCTGCCGGCTGAATATATCACAACGGACTGAATTGAGACGTTATCGGACATCAGGCTGGCCTTTGGGTTGCGTGTGTTTTCACTGGCCTCCGCTTTAGCCGAAACCATAGCAGTTGCTTCTGCGACATCCCCCCCTCGCGGTTTTTCTGTTGCACGTGCCGCACCTGCGGTTCCGGCTAAAAGTGTCATTCCTAATCCAGCACTACTGAGCCTGTGCCTTCAGGTGAACAGCAGCCGCTGGATGACAAGAACAAAGCGACCCGGGAAACTTGGGCGTAAGCCTCGATCTTGTGTATCAATCCGGGAGTCTGTGAGCAACTGGTTCTCGGTGCAAAGTTTCAAGAGGTCCTCACATTTGGAATCTAGACTAAAGATGCCATCAACACGCGCCTGCGATGGGCCGGGACGTTTCTCTTGCGCGTTGAAGTCTTCAGTCATGGCGACTATATTTGAACTCTTCGTGGTGGACAAGAGGGAAGCTAACTCACAGTGGAAGGCGTTTCCGCTTAGTCGGGACTGCATTTGGTTGTTGCATAAGTGAACGCTACAAAAGAAGAACATTAAGTGTTTCGACCAGTTCCAGTTCCATTCGGGTAAAGAAACAGCCCTCGAACTAAGGGCTGTACAAAAAACGGCGCAACAAGGTACAGCAGCTGCGACATCACCTTAATTTTTGTCGGTATTTTCTAGACAATGAGGATGCCGTATGCTGAACTACTCTGCTTGGCTCTTATATTTAAGTCTAACAATAAACTGTCCATAATTCGCACGAAAGCATCTTGTTGGCTCAGTTACTCCAGGGTTCGTACGTTAACTGTCAAACGTTAATGATAAAGACAGAAAAACAAGACATGAATGGAGGACGCGAAGCAGCATGTTGGAGCAATAGCATGATATCGACCACATTCTCGGGTTTGTGGCTAAGGTGCCTACAGTCGGAACTCATATAAGATTGTTTATTGTGTGGGACAAGATGGTAGTTAAAAATAACCACAAACTAACATGGGGGCGTCAGCAGTCGCATTTTTGAGCTTGTCCACTCTGCCGTCTGCAACAAATAATGCGACCCGACTATTGTTACGATGAGACGATGATATGCGGGTACATCTTGCTGTGGACTTCATGTTTATGTGGGATACTGCCAGAATATCCAAAGTTAGGCAGTGGAACGATTGGGGGTTTTCAACCGAAATCTTGGGCTCAGAGGCCAGAGTGTAATACAGCAGTGATTATCCTGTGACCAGCGGAGTAATGTAACTTTTTAACGAAGAAGATACCATTCGTCCTCCAAACCACCACCTGGAGGGTTAGGAGGATGTTGGACCTCCGCTCATTGACAAACTCGGTAGAGGAGCTCTGTAGACGTTGCAGTGGCACCCTCCGGTAGAGCTCAGTGAATTGCAGAGGTTTGCAAACCGTCGCATCACGATACGGTGTTGTCTGTCATTAACAGTTCTTAAGTTGAGTCCCGGGGTCCCCATTTCGGTAGGCGACAGCTGTCGAGCTGACTCAGTTTACTGGTTAGTGTTTTCTTACTTCACTGTCAGGTCATATACCGTCCACCTCTCAGTTGCCTTCACTCAGGACGTAACCCAAACCCGGTAATCTATACCAGCAGGCAACGAGTACGACGGCACACGCAAATTTCCCAAACGCCAAGTAGTGAAGAGCCTGAGGAAAAACCGGGCCCTGGTGAACAACGAAAGCTCGGAGGTGGAGTTACCGGAAGCGGCCGTGCCCTATACCAACTGGTACGGTCGACTGGCCCTAGGAAACCAGCGTTCAGTGGAACGATAAGTGAAAAAGGCGGCTTAACAATTCACTTGTCAAAACGTCGACTGGAAAGATGGGCCAAACACTTCGGAGGACAGTTTAGCTAGCCTGCAACAGCCTGTGGAGATGGTGAATAAGGGCGAATGGAATGTAAACCTTAATCGCCCGTCGGAATAAATAAAATACGAATTATTCATACTGAAACGCGAGAAGACATCAGGACCGGACGTTCTGTATTCAGCCCTGTTCAAAGAATGCAGAAAATCCCTGGTGACCCATCTAACAAAGCTTATTGGTTCGATATGGAACGAAGAGAAAGTGCCTGCAGAATGGATCATGTCGACAGGGTACGCGATTACTGTGTGAAAACAACCGTGGCATCAGCCTGGTAGCTGTGACGTCGAAGGTGCTCTCTGGTCTTATCCTTCGAATGTTGACTGAACACAAGGAGAGAGGTCCGTGAAAACCAAGCTGGGTCCCCCCTACAAGAGGATGCACCGATCACGTTTTCACACTTCGACATATTCTGGAACAGTGACACTGCTTCCAGCAACCAACGATAGTTGTGTTCCTTGACTTGAAAGCTGCCTTTGGCTCTGTGGACTGTCAGGCACTGGGACAGTGTCTATGGGGCAAAGGTGTCCCTCATACACTCTTGACTTTCGCAGACTGTAGGTCAACTTCGTATATGACGTTACCCACTCGGCGCTTGATGTAACCATGAGTCCGCTGCGATAGTCCTTAGCCAAGACCGAATCACCGAGCTTATAGGTGATGTGAACGGCACGATGATGGCGGTTGAACTGTCGCTCCATTTGTGTGTTTCTTTTTTGTAGGTGCGAGGGAGATGGGCGTTTTGGTTTGAGGATAAGTTTGCTATTTGGCTTCAAATGAAATGTGACTTGGGCTTTGGAACAATGTCCAAGACCATCTTGAAAAGCATTAGAAAATTTTGATGGGATTGTGCGTGTGAGTTGTTGGGATATGCTTGTATGTGTGAGATGATGTATGTGTGAGATGTACGGCAGTGAAGCATCAGTGTCAACACTGATGTTGCTGTCTTTGATGATGATGATGATGATGAAGGGCTGGGAACGCTGTCACATACAGACTGTAGGGAGACGCAAAAAAGATAGCTGTTCTATCCAATCAAGACAAAGCAAATTCAGATCTGAACAATCTCGTTCAGAACCGTTCAGCTGTAGCATCCCTTCGGTGCATAAATGCCATGCCACCAGAAGGAAGCACGAGGGCTGGGATACTGTCAGGTTGCCCAAGCCTAGACAGGGGAAGTCGCGAGGAAGAGGTCGGGTTCGAACCGTGGACCTACCGGTCATTAACTTCGGGCTCTAACCACTGAGCCACCTCGCCCCCCTCTGAACAATCTGTGAGGTAACAAATGCCTTTAAATCGTACATTATTGAATGACACATCGCAGGTGGGTTCACCAGTAATCGGTATGTTGACACCGGAAGCAGACTGTGCACTGTGTTTGGTAGCAGAAAACAGTGGCTTTTAAATTGCATTCCAAGTGGAAAGTGAATTCCGTGTGATGTCAGGTTGTATCGAGCTGAGGACGGATAGGATGATTGTTCACGAAAAGTGTGATAAATTTTCTGCGGGATGCGAAGTCCACTTTGAATGATACGAAAACGGAATTCCATCGACATCGCTTCCGTTGTGGTGTGGGAGCCGTTTTAGGTGCGCTCTTTCGGTGACCAATTGGCTTTGCTCTCTGTGGGAAACAAAATCCTTCCTTATGACCCATACGACGACACGTCTGAGTCGCCACAAGACCAACATGGTGTAGAAGGCTTATTGTGTTTGATGTGGGAGTTGCGCTGAAACGTTTCATTTTGATTTCCGAAAACATAATGCACTATGCCGTATGAGCCAGCTGATGCTTGGCCAACCATTGTGCTGTCCTGGTTCAGTTGGATGAGGTGATGACATTCAGCACTGAGCTCCTGTAGGATTATCTTTGGATTTTGATAAAGCTGGTGCAATAGTCTTGTCCGAATGTTTGCATGATGAGATGCCATATATAAACATAAGCCACTTGAATTGATTTTCGTCAATATCGCTGAGCTCGGTTGACAAGTGTTGTGAAACCGATCAAGTCATCACCCCTCATGACCAACTTAAGGCATTGGTATCGGATGTTGAACAAGGATGTGTTGGCCCCAAAGATTTGTGTGAGGGTTTGGATAGTGCCATCGAAGCTGAGATCACTGGGCCGTTAAGGAAGTATTTACTTCGTGTAACGGTTACGTTCACGAGTGTCAAGTTTCCTAAATAACAGCCGCACCATCCATGGGTCATCTTGTTTGGCGAAATCAATTTTGAATGTCTTGGTACCCTTGAAACCAAGAGTCGAAAGTTCGATCTGCATCCGCTTCAAAAGTAAATTCGCTGATAAGATTAGCTATAGAGTATGCAGATGAAATTGATGGTTGACATATGCTGTTTTCTGGAGCCTGAACACTCAAATTTTTTGTCGGCGCTTCTATGAGTTTTAGCTGCGTGTGCTCAAATTGCTTTTGTTGCTGCAGATGCGCGTGCTCAAAGTGCTTTTTCTAATGTTCCAAAATCACCTGACGTTGATCAGCTGAAATTGACATCATAAGAGACCCGTCGCCAGTTTTGTGTCTGTGAGCTAGCTGGGTGATTTATGTGCTTGATGGAATTTGTTCTATCACGTTGGCTCTCAGTGTCTTCGGACCATTCACCGGGTCTGGTGGGAACACTGGATCAGCAATGCTGAAGGACGTCGAATGGTTTTCGGAAGAAATACGCCATCCATGATAGATAAACTGATCACCTTGCATAGGTCGCACGAGCTGGGCAACCTGCTGCTTATGTCAGCCGACCGATTTCTTCGGAGGGCTCTTTTCGCACAACCGCGCGAAGGATGGAAATGAGCCAGGGAAGGTCAAACAATGACTTGGCATTGACGGTCACTGCCATCTCCGTGGATAGGGACACCGAGACGGAACACATCAGTGGTTAGAGGCATTTTCAGACATGACTTAGTCGCGCCCTCATTGGCACCCATGCGTTCAAGCTATTGCCTACAATACATAGCTATCTTCACAGTCGCCCAACTTAAAAAAATCCACTGACAACCATGTATTTGTGCATTGGGGGCGAGATGGCTCAAGTGGTTAGAGCGCGAATTTACTGACCGGAAGATCTGTGGTTCGAACCCGACCTCTGCTTCTTGTCCTCCCCTGCCCAGGCTTGGGCAACCTGGCAGTATCTCAGCCCTCGTGCTTCCTTTGGATGGCATGGCAGCTAGGCACCGGAAGGGTGTTACAGCTGAACGATTTATTTATTTATTTTCGACACGCATTAATTCTATGATCTCGCGCCTTCAATGCGCAACTACCTACCCCAACTCCCCAAATCATCGGTGAACTAAACTGTGGCATCAAGAACCACTGTACGGCAAGTACGCGGTTCTTACCGCATACGGAAGCTCTGGTTCTGAGTAGCACTTTGGATATCTCTGCTGACACAGGACGGTCTGGCAGGCGTTCGAGGAGCCGGTTCTGAAAGTTTCGTTTGATTTCTGGGTCCATCAGCTTCTCAACGGCTTAGAAAATTGTTTGAGTTTTGCGTAGATATGAAAAAGCACAATGAAAAGCAGCAGCTCATAAGTGCATGGTCGGAGTTTACACTGGTATTCCAGAAGGAGCGGCAGGCAGTGATCGACCGTAGCCACCGTTAACTGACAGATATATGGTGGATTTGAATTCGGAACTGGTTCATTGGTAGGTACCACATCTTCAAACAATCTCCGCTTTCGGGAAATTGGTATTGTAAAGAAACAGTCTGTGATCGGCACACGTCTGAAGCAGACGATATCCGTTGTCCGTCCTTGTCGTATCCAACCCAAGACGGCCACCCAATTGAGCCTCAGCAGCGCTTAGTCCACCTACCTGGGTGTCACTGTCACCACCAACCGCAACTATGTCTGAACTTTTAGTCTGTTGTACCATAGCACCTAGAGCGTCGTAGGAAATTTCTTTAGCAGATCCAGAGATATCGTCAGTTAGGACGTAATCAGACACTAAAAAGGTTGCGTTGGTCCACACATTCTCGAGATTTCCTCACAGATATTACCAAACGAACCACACAGAGACGGCTAAGAACGGGTAATCAGTTAATTAAAGATGCTTCCGCTCGGTCGCTCAGTACAGTACCCACGCCGGCATTTCCAACTGCAGCGGCCTGTGCGTCACCGGAGTTGCGGTGCTGGAACCTGGAAGAAAGCAAAGGGGCAGTCACTTCGCTTGCAGTACTTGCATCCTGTATTTTTTTTCTTCGGGCTGCTCCGCTTTGGCCTTCCTGGCATGGTTGGACCTTTAGGAACTGACTTCCATCCAATTTACCTTGCAGTATCATTGCAGCACAGAAGCCCGACCACCACGACAAGGTGACTGCTTCAGGTTAGGTACATTACCGACCAACAATCACTGTTTCCTCTAAATCTAGGAATCGACATGACATCCGAAGAATGTTGTGCGGACGAATTCTTGCCAACCAGAGATCATCAGTCCGCACAATATACTGTAACTAGAATGTCTGAACTGCTGCTATGTTCCTGCAGGCATTCTGTCGGAACCTCTTTCCTCAAGACTTCAATCCTCTTAATCCATTCTGAAACTTCAAGATGCGAAGATCTTGAGACTGTTGACCGATCTACGCCTCTAGGCGGCTACGTAGACTGTGATTTATTCCGAACCCATGCTCGCGAGAACAGGCCGCAACATGGCTGCCCGAAGTAAAAGCGGTTATAATAAAACTAGATGTCGTGGGATCTTTTTGCCTTCCCAACGGGCTTACGTGACCCCTTTTGCACGCCGTTAGAATCCCAGCTGGATATGGCACCCAATCATCCCCAGTGACGCTTATGCTGTTGCTTTCTAGCCAGCAGTCCAGCGGTTTGTCCGTTGTTATTCACTTGGCTCTTGTTGAGGTTAGTCATCGTTCAGCTGTAGCACTCTTTCGGTGCATAACTGCCCTGCCACCCAAAGGGAGCACGAGGACTGGGATACTGTCTGGTTGCCCAAGCCTGGGCAGGGGAAGACGAGAAGCAGAGGTCGGGTTCGAACAACAGATCTTCCGGTCAGTAAATTCGCGCTCTAACCACTGAGCCATCTCGCAAATTTTTGCAAGCTTCGCAAGGTATTTTGGGTTCTTCCCACCGGTCTCTTCGTGCTTCCGCATTGGAATAGCTCAGTGCTTAAGGCGCGAACTTACTGACGGAAGGTTCATCGTTCGAACCCAACCCCGACAGCTCGACTGCTCTTGTTTTGTGCAACCTGGCAGTATCTCGGCCCTCATGCTCCCTTCGGGTGGTATAGCAGCTAGGCATTCAAGGTGTGTTACCTCTACCTCGTGCGATTTTTGCCTCGGCGCTGTTCCAAAGCGTTGGTACCTTGTTCTTGATCACTTTCCAAAAGACTATTTGACTTTTCCACCAAGCCCTTTTTTCAACCCCCTACCAGTGCACTCTTTCTCCACGGTTGAATGGGAACTGGGCTTCGGTATTTGCCGCTGGTGTATTGTCGATGTTGATTACAATGACACAGTTTTGAAGGCCTTGAGATGACAGGTAATCTTTGTGATATTTCATGCACATGGTGTGTACAGCATACCACACAGACTATTCTAGACACATTGCGTGTAATATCCTTTCGCTTACTTTTCCAGCATCCCTTTTGATTCTCTTGAACTGGGGATGGTTGTGAAAATTATCAGTTCTTTCTTGGCCCACATAGGTAAGAATTCTTCAGCGATATACTATACAGTGCAGGTCCCAACTCGGAATATCTATGGGCTCGCCTTATATACAGTGCTTTGAGAGCGCCACTGTATCATCTGTACTTTGAATTGTTTTTGATTATGGGCATTATCTGGCTTCTGTTCAAACGACGATATCGCATAAATGATGTAATACAATTGACAAACGCAGAAAAACGACAGCTGATTGAAGAGTGGACTCCAGACGAATTGGTGCCAAGGGATTGGGTCCCACCGGTAAATTTGTTGGGACAGTTTCATCGTTGTGCTGTCGGCCCAATTTCTAAGTGAGTCGAATCAATTTTTCGCACAGTGAAAACAGTAAAGATGCTGGTTCCGTGCACTCGTTACTGTGTCAGTGATTTACAACTACGACAGTTTCATACAGCCTCGAAATCCATCAGCGAGATTAGCTGGAGTCAATCATGGACTCTAGTGGAATGTACAAGCTGTTCCATCAACGGTTTCAAGGCAGTTAGAGGTTCAGGAAATTGCTCAATCTATGACAAGTCGGCGGTGATCTCTGTTCGTGGAATGATGGCCTGCTGATAGTATACTAGCCTTCCGGTCTGGCTTAGCTGATGGTACAGGTTAAAATGTCAACGCACATAGTAAACAATTCCACGAGCAGTGCGCCGAAATATCAGGTCCCCGAGGTCAGGCCGCGCTATCCTGATACTGGGGTATGCAATTTCCATACCTAAAGGAAGTCATGGGAGAAGAACGATCCTACTAACTGATTCTTTCGAGCATTAAGAGCCGAAGCTGACTAGGTATGTTAGGGATATCTTTATAACGCCCACATACCCATGGCATTGCTACTGTACAAGATAGGGCTCACCCTTTTATGACGACCGCTACTCTACACATATCACCTTCAAGAGTACCACAGAATTGCTGACACAGAAGCTGTTTATTATCCTCTCGATTTCATAAGATCACAGCCATAGTCAACAACTACCTGAATGGTTGGTCCAACCGTAGAATGCTGGCGTTCTGTTGCACCAGCTTATAGCGCTCTGCCCGTACATACATACGCACACGTGCCTCAAAATCCGTACTTGTTTTCTCTGGGTGTTTGAGTTCACTCGCGTGGCCTTGTCCGAACCCCTAATTTGTGACTTCTATCCTTTCGAAACGAACAAAAATTGATGTACCTGGAAATTCTATCTTAAGTAGCATGCGCTTCCCTAAAAAACACTGAGTTCAATTAAACCGAAGTGTATCTGTGTCAGCAGGAAGTTAGGTTTGGCAATAATAGTATAGGTACGAAATGCTTCCAGGGACTATTTTGCGTGAGGAATGAGGCCGTTACATCTATTATTTAAATTTTTGTTAAGCATCTACCGGTGGGGCATGTGAAATAGGTAAACAATTCGTACTTGATAAACTCATCTGTACGACGAATTATCGTTTAATAAGAGGCATGATTAATATCACCTTGGAAATTTTCTGGTGCTCCTCAGTGTAATTCTACGGAAAGTATAAGCAGGCCATGATTTCTGATGATAGGATATCAGCGGCAAATCGTTTTTAGGCCGCGACGAGATACTCATTGAATCAAGTGGTGTGGAATAGAGGGCTAGTTACCCCATAATGAATTTCTCGTCGGCCAAATGTCACAGCCCGATCCAATAAAGCCACATTTTGGTTTCCTCAGATCCATTCTTACATGAAAAAACTCCGTGGAGCTTGCTATTAATTGAGTCGGTCGTCCGATCCTGTTTAAAATATACTTCGCATCTGGGTCAGGCCATTTGATAGTAGAGACACGCCATACTAGGTGTCGATGGGTGAAAATCCTTTGACTTTGTTCGTACAGTCTGACTCCACGATTTCAAATATCTAGTTTTAGTTATGAAGGTCTTTGGAAATCCATTCAGTATTACGGATGATGGTATTCAAGAGGAGCTCAATGAAAAAGGCGATGAAGGAGGTTGGCAGATTGTTACATAGTTCGACTTTTGGCGCAGAGTATGACATCTGTGTCTCCAACTCATACTGTCACGAAACAGGCCTGTTTGATTTTATCGTTACTGCTATCGCTGTACCTTATTCTGTCGAAGCTGTCCGTTGCTCCGTCAATTCTATGCATTTACCTGGTTGGCTGAATTTCGCGATGGATCTACCTGTCAACAGGCGTTTAACCACTGGACGCCTGTGCATTGTTGGCGAACCACACTGGGTTTGCACGAAACCGGTGATATTGATGTAAAATCCGCGATGAGAATTATTACACTAACTTAAAACTGTATCCCAATTTGACTGTCTATAGAGTGTTAATTTCCGAAAACCCTAACCATACTTCTGCTTTTAACAACAATTTTGGTTCCAAAACACTTGTCGGTAACTGCAGGTTGTCTGGCTTGGCATTTTGGGTTTCGTCCGGTTTTCTAGGGACTTGTGTTTGTGCAGCTCCTACAAGAAATAATTAGCCTGGTGGGTTTTATCTCTGGAGAGGATAATCTTACTCAGGTATTTTGTTCCCTCCTTAAGCGATTATTCCGCTATTAATAGTGGTTTTTGTGGATCCAATCAACTTGTAAAATCACCTGTAAAATCAGAGTACCACTCTCGTAACTCCTAAAGCAACAAACTTCCCAGTACGCAATTTCCTCGAAACGATCACCAGCATCATTCGTCTTTCTAGTTTGGCGCTGTCAGCCGATTCAGTCGCATTTTTCACTTATCACCAATAAAGTCGATACCAGGTGAAGCCGGCAAGACATAAGAAAGTAGGACAGGATTTGATCAAAAACCAATTTGCAAATTATCTTGATCTTAACAGGAGACCCAACTTGATCCTAGCTGAGTCTCTCGTTTATATGCAAATTCGAGTAATTCGAAATCACTAAGGTACTCTTTAATGTGTTCAACCAAGTTGGACACATACATAATGCTTTAGAGCTACAGACCACCCGAACGCCAGTTAGATGTAGTTTAAAGCAATTGTAAAACCAGACTGTCGAAAACTGATTGAACGACCAGAACACAGTGCTATCACATGGAATCACTCACGGTGTTCCTCGTTTCAATGTATCGCTCAGTTGGCGTTTGGACTCAACGAGGCTGAAGTCGGTAATCGGAAACTAGTGAGTTGCACAACACTGCCTAAGTCCTTCTGTGCTCGCCTTACAATGTAATGAGGGATTGTGACTTCGTCACTCTGTTAACCAGCCTCCTCTGTGAGCCCTCAGCTATTACAAACCCATTTCATGATGCCACGAAGTTTACTGTGGGTTTCGGTCCACTTTCTTCATGAAACCTCAGACAATGCCAAAGGATTATCGGTAGTATAAATTTCTTAGTGAAATCACCCCGCTTCTTTACCGGAAGCTGAGCAGATAGTCAAAAGTGCGCCACAAACAAGCATCTTGCTTGATCCAGCCGGGTCGAGATCCACCTCAAACTGTTCACCATTTGTTACCTCATGGAAACGAACTATTTGTTGCTCGATTACTGGTTGATTGTGCTAGTATGGAAGGTTCACACGGGAGAAATCTAGATAACAAAATTTGTTTCATTCAGCATGTTTCTTAGGTGGAGGTCTTCTGCAAAATAATGGATGCCGTTTTACAATGTAAAAAAATCAGAGATCGCCAAAATTACCTATTACTTTGAGATGGGGGTTTCTTAAAGATGTGCTGATATCAGATGATTGAAGATGAACGCAATATACTGCTCCGAAATTTGGACACGAAATTAGTGCACCAAAGCTCCTTGAGCGGGCGAAGTGGATTTGATACGGAAGACATTTTCTTAGGATTGGAACGGACGTATCTGGAATACCTACTTACAATCACTTTCATGTGCGACATTGATGGCCTTCATGTCCTCCTGAGAAGCGTAGTAGAATAGCTTTAAGTATACAGAGGAAACTTCAACATTAGGTCTGATAACTTTTTCCCATCGGTTTTAACCGCTGGGATTGGGGCTTGGAAAAAAGCGTTACCCCGGTCTCGAATTTGCACAGAAAGCTGTTTTTAACATGTTCTCACTGGTTGGCATGTCACGTCACCGGTCATGGCTTTCAGATGAGGAAGCAGCTGAACATGGTGCCCGCAGTAGTCTTAAACGGAACCTGCTACACAGATATCGCCTCATGTTCCAATGGGGATTCTCTTATTGGCGACGTTCAACCATCGATATGCCTTGTTGCACTACGCGCGTTTACTTGCTTTTGTTTGAGACCTGGTTCTTTGAAGGCTTCTTGTCTTTTCCTCCATACCTTAGAAGGCGTTCTTTTAACGGTCACAAAATATTCACACTTATCGAAATTCCTGAAACCTGAACATCGAAATCAAGTTTCGTTTTTTCATTTTGACTCAGTCTTTAACAATCCTCTCAATAAATAATTTGGTCGCAAAATGGTGGGAAACACGTCTAATAGCCCAGTTACTGTCGTTACACAAGTCAGGAGCTCCCCGCTCACAACGCTGACCCTTGGAATAACCAAACGGATTTTTGTGGATCACAAAGCTTTTTCGTATGATAACAAGCCTTCCGAGCCCCATTAGTCATTGAAACACTTGTGTGGCTTAGCCATTGTGGTGAATTACTCAAAATTTCACTATTCGTAAACATTTCATTGAGGGTTTTTTTATCCATCTGCATACATCCATCCGTTGGACCCCAAACAGGATGAAATGCCTCGTGAAACGTTTTTTCTCAAGAATAATATCCTTTCCTTATCATAATGTTTCCGTATGTTTCCATACCTATCTCGATTTTCCAGGTACGTCACCTTTCATTCGGATGAAAATAGGAAGCATTTAAACTTCGCTTCACTGAACTTTCTGAATTTTGTCGGTGATCCAGACTTGTCAGAAGTTGCGATTCAAAAAATGAAACAGTACGGTGTCGGTTCTTGCGGGCCTCGAGGTTTCTATGGCACATTCGATGTTCATCTGGAGTTGGAAGAGACATTGGCCAAGTTTCTTTCAGTGGAAAAGGCTGTTGTCTACTCTTTTGGAGCTGCCACGTTTTCTAGTGCTATTCCGTCCTACGCCAAACGCACGGACGTAATTTTCGCCGACGAAGGGATTAGTCACACAGCCTACCAGGGTATCGTTGCCTCAAGGAGTCATGTGAAGTTCTTCCGCCACAACGATATGAGGCATCTGGAGGAACTATTGAACGCTCAAGCAGCAAAGGATAAAAAAGATCCAAAAAGGGCTATGCTCACTCGGCGATTCTTTGTTGTGGAGGGTCTGTACATGAATTACGGTGACATATGTCCTTTGCCGGAGCTGGTCGCTTTAAAGTACAAGTATAAAGTTCGAATTCTTTTGGACGAGTCAGTTTCTTTTGGCGTACTTGGCGCAACTGGTCGCGGCGTGACCGAATATCACGGAGTTGATGTTGAGGATATCGATTTAATAGCAGGTAGGAAATGCCCCCTGGTTTCATATCGTAGCAAACTTTTTCATTTCAACTGCCTATAAATCCCCATGAATGACAAAGTACAGATAAATAATTCTAGGAAAACTTTGGTGGATTTAATTCTGGGCATCGTTTCGCTTTTGACGCAAAAGCTTCGTCAGGCCAAGTGACTAGATTACGAGGTTGGTCGAGATTTAAGGCAGAAAGAAAATTAATTAGCTAAGTCAGTCTAAATCTGTGTTAGGTGTCGGCCAAGGGATTTTGTGTGTGGGTCACCAAGTGTTAAGCCGATGGTGAAACCTACATGGATTTGGGTCCAGCTTGGGGTCTAGTTCTTCCCAGCAATAAATTCACAGATTGTTACCAAACTTTTCCGAAAACGATGACTACTCAATTGATTCCAAGGGCTTTTCAAACGGCTGTACAAATCAGTAGGTTTTAAATCTGACAACAAGGTTGTTGACTTTTCACTGTACATGACAACTGCTTTTTTCATCCATCTTTATTGGGGTTTTGAACGGAGCCTTGATCCTTTTGCACTAAGTTGCCAATCTTCAAGTTTATCCTCATTCTTTGCTAAGGTGTTCTTTCCCAGTTGATGTTTGCCAGTTAAGTGCCAACATTTACCACAGGTATACTGTTGTTGATGTTGATTCTGTTTCCACTAGCATATTAGTCATTTGTTGAAACCAGTAAATGATGCATAACTGTTCTAAGCTAACCAACTATGGCAGGAGAACGATAGTCCACTTCTGTTGGCCAATGCAGCACCTACGTAGGTATACGTCTTTGTACGCTAGCCGAAAAATAGCTGGATTAACCCTGATTTTTATAGTTCAGTGGGATTCGTGGATGACTGAGACTAGTTCCCCACTCAAGGCGTGCGCTGTTCTCACTCGTTCTCCAATATCCGTTCAGTGACCTTGATGAGAGCAATGATGCAGGTATTATGGTTTTGAAATATACCGTCTTTTCATCTGTGGTCGCATCTTTTCATCCGGTTAGGTTTTTGTAACGAAAGCCCCCTAGATATGTGGAATTTAATGACGGCTAAGCCTAGATTTGACAGTGCACTTCACGTATTTTTACCAGAAAGTGAGGAACAGTTCGGGACCACACAGTTTGGGTGATAATTTAAAATAAAATGACCTTTTGTTCCATTCTATTTCTCGATCGCTAAGGACTGAACTTACGTGGGCTAAAATGCGAGAAACTAACATAACGGTCTCTAGTTCTAATCAGACTTTTTGACTGCTCCTTCCTTGGGTTAGCAGCTGAGCAGTACGTGAGCTATTGAGTTACTTGGTCGTCATGGGCCGAAAATCTAGTATTAATTTCGTTTGAAGCGAAGACTACCCACCGTTTTACTGTTGACCATCACACTCTGTCCTCACATTTATCGGTTTGTTATTTCGACGCTCTGTATCAATGATTGCATGTTTAGATTCGTTAGTAATGTACTGTGGGAACCGCATATAGGACTACAATGCAACAAGTGATTCAAAATTATGCACCCAACAATCACACGCCAAGTTGGTTTCAACTAACTGTCGAGCAAGGATAACGAAGACGGGTCCTATGCCATAACACAAATGATACAGTGTGAGATTTCTGATTGACGGTAAATCCCTATCGTTGGTCAACCGCTCGATATTTTTTATGGTGTTTTTACGCTCTGTCCAGAGCGATGTGCGACTCCTCGTTATGATCCAAGTCTTTGGCTACTTTCAGTTTTACGCCCCATCTTGTTTTCATACAGGCTCGCTCGAAACTGCACTTGGTGTCTGTGGTGGATTTTGCGCCGGTACGGCCTATGTGGTAGGACATCAGGAGTTGTCGGGTCAAGGCTATTGTTTCTCTGCCTCGCTTCCCCCGATGTTAGCTTCTGCTGCAACCGAGGCTCTGAACAAACTGCAGTCAGAGCAGGAAAGAGGCGCTCGGAATCGTAAACTTCTACGTTTGTCCAGGTTGGCAGATGAACTTTTTCATAAGGACCGTACACTGAACAAACGTTGGGAGCTCATTGGCCATCCAGACAGTCCCATAAAACACTTGCGGTTGCGTAGTGGAAATAGTCTGGCTCTGCTTGAGGAGATTACAGAAGCAGCTTACAACTGGGAAGACAAGAACAACCAAAATTCAATGCCATTGCTACTCACTGTAGCCAGGTCAGTACGTATTATAAGTTTCAGTTAGCTTGAAGAATCGGTATACGTACAAACTTCTGTGCAAATTTTTTACTTCTTTTTGCTACTGTTGCGACGTGTTAATAGTAACTAACGGAACAGTACACGCTGTATGCCCACGCTTACGCTTGTGTTAAAGGGAGATAGCAGATAGTTTGAGCGTGTATCACTGTCCAACTACGGGACCCATTGCACTGCAGGCCTCTGGTTTGGGCTTCCGGTCAACGCGGTAGTCAGTCACAACAACAAGCTATTCTCGCTGTCAGTCTCATTCTGCAACATACGTGACCGAAACAAGAATGTGAATTCATTCGATCACTGTCTCTCTCTCCACTAGTTTTGTTTTTAACTCAGACGTAAATCTTTAGAACAAGCGACTTCACGTACGTCCAGTCCTCGTGTCATCCTCTATGTCACTCTTTCCGTCTACTACTTTCCCACTACCCTGTAAGATCGCACTTTTTTGACGGATTACTTCAACCAGGTGCTGACTTTTAGCAAGAAAACCGAGAGGTATCAGTAGCCCTTACAGCTTTTTGTTCACATAGTTGTGAGTTAGTTGTGCTACAAATTGACAGCCTAACAGAAGGCTGCATTCACTCAAACTTTGGAATGACTACCTGTACTGAATTCAAAGCACCTTTTCGCTTTTTTCCATCCGGTGATTATGAATTAGTTCCTGTTCTCATCCGCTGTACAATCACCAAACCTGTTTTATGCTTCAAACGCCACATACCAACATTAGAATCACTGCTCCAAAACACATGCATGAACACGACTTTATGGATTGGAGTTGTACTTTGTGTTTGTGTACATTGTCCACCTGTTCGATACGGCGTTACACTCTGAATCGTAAAATCTAATACCATATATCTACTTTAGCGTTGCATACCGACAGCTTATTGTGAACGCGGTACAGACTTGTCTGTATCTCCTCGTCTACACAGATATCCTGTGGGTTGTTTTGGGTATGAATTGCATTGGTGACGTGAATCTGCTTGATCCAACGATACGATTTGCCTTTTTCGCTTAACTTCTTCCATAATTTGTTCACCACTGTCTATTGAACGATAATAGTCTTTGGTTTTCTGCAAACCGGGCAACATTCTTGGTTTTCTAGGCTAAAGCACTTGGTAGTTCGAAACCGGAGCTGCTTTAGCCTGGCATCAGTGAACCCACAACTGGTTTATTCTTTAGTCGGGATGGCTCAAGTGGTTAGAGCGCGAATCTACTGACCGGAAGGTCCGTGGTTCGATCCCGGCCTCTGCCTTTCGACTTCCCCTGTCTAGGCTTGGGTAACCTGGCAGTATTCTAACCCTCGTGCTTCCCTCGGGCGGCATGGCAGTCAGGCACCGAAAGGGTGCTACAGCTGAAGCTTCTTTCGTTCTTTCTATTCTTTAGTCTATATGTAAACTACTCTTTTTTGCAAGACAGCTGTTTACAAGTTTGGGCGACTCGTTATGAAGCTCGCCGACACTTAATTTAGAACGATAGGTCGGGTTGGAAACCTGAGATTGCAGAAGGCTTTGAATGTGTGTACAGGACGTCCATACGTCATCGGCTCAACTCTTTATAGTATGGAGGTTATTAGTACAGAGAATACCGATAGTTCTGGTGTGATTCTCACTCACAAAAAATGGAATGATGAATAAAAAATTAGCTAAAAACATGAAACAACTGAGGGGGTATAAAAACACCCTACTGTGTAGAACATGAATGATTTATGCGTAGAGTATATTTGTGTAGTATTATGGATGTTTTGAAAATTCGAAGACTAAAAGAAGCTGGAAAAGTGTAGAGCGGGGGAGAACTCAGAGTGAGCAGTGCTGGAGAAGAACGATGGTAACGAAATACACTTATCTGCAAACTATACTGCTGGTGTTAAAGAATCCCTCGTTTGTGATATTATTCAACTGAATATGCTATGCAAAGGCTGCCTCATACTTCAGCTGGCACGATATTCGCAGACCATAGAGTAAGGACTGGTGTCAATGAGATGTCGAAGGAGAATGCTACCCAGAGGTGAAAAATACATGGAAGCATTGCCCTAAATGTGATAGCAGTGTTTCGTAGTGGAGTGGGACTTCTACTAGGACTTGCACGATGGAAGTAGCTTGGGAGTAGGGAGTACGTGGGAGCATTTTCAACAACGCCTATTCGCGAGTGGAAGATACCATTGGAGCGTGTGCTGGAACACAGGTGCGTAACAACATAGAGGGAAGACTAGCTGGATCGAGAGGCTTAAATGTATTTGTCGATAGTGGGCATTGGCAAACGTCTCTTTAATCGGCGGGTGGTGAGGAATGGTTCTGGGTTGCGGCCTAGACTGGGATGGTAGAATTTGAGATGAACAGTTAGGTAGTTACGTAATGCACTACTCATAAGTTTGCTGAAAATTCTCCGACAGCCCATGACCGGTTTCGCCCTTCTTGGGGCTCATCAGGTAGGCGCAGTCCCCGAGTTTCCGTCAACCTTATGTTCTACTTGAACCCAAATTGGACTGTTTTCGAGAAATACACTCATTTGCATATCAATTTGGTTTTTGCGAGAGACTCACCTGGAACCCAGCTGGGTTCAAGTAGAACATAAGGTTGATGGAAACTCGGGGACTGCGACTACCTGATGAGCCCCAAGAAGGGCGTAACCGGTCGTGGGCTTTCGAAGGATTTTCAGCAACCTTATGAGTAGTCCATTACGTATATACATGTATCGCGATATCTCGAATATCGTAGCAACTGGAACATGAGGCGGCCTGGTGCAGTACATTCAGTTGCCTGAAAACATCACAAACGAGAGATTCAGCTGGGTTCCAGGTGAGTCTCTCGCAAAAACCAAATTGATACGCAAATGAGTGTATTGTATTTCTCGAGTTAGGTGGTTATTTCGGTCTTCTTTTAAGCCAACAAGTTCAGGAATAGAAGGAAAGCAGGGAGAATATAAATTCCGACTGACTACTTTTACACGATTCTAGAAGTGTCGACTTCCGGCAGATCCGCGTCACAGTTGATCGGCCTTGTGATTGACCAACATATCTTTAACCCTGTGGTAGATGATAGTATAGGAATTGGGAGCAATAACATAGCCCGAAAGAGATTATCAGATTGGCACAAGGCCGGTGATTATACATTCAGTTCTTTCTTGTGACAACAATAAGGCACGCATCATTAAACCATCCCGGGAATGAGGAGTTGCCGCGTCCAGCAAAATGAATTATAAATCGGAGTGTGAGGTCATTCAACGAAAAGTATATGATCGTGGGGAATGCAGAAATCCCAAGGACAGGAGCTAAAGAATTGTCACATGCTGTCCCGATTGACAGATGGGGAACGTCAACAGCTAGCCAGTTAGGGTTGTGGACAGTGAAGTCGCGAAGGTATAAAGTTCAGCATTAGGGTCGGATTGTGGGATTTCGCAGTGGACATTTGGTGTGGAGAAAATCCGAGCGGCGTGACCACCAGTGGGTGATCGATTTATACAACAGAAGTGTTCGTTACTTTCAAAGTATGACAATTTCAAATAATGAAAATCAGACGAACGGTAGCCAAGAGTTGATAGAAAGGCACAGAGAAGAAAGGGTGTAGAAATTACCGTTGGTTCGCTTGCTATATGAAGGGATTTGGTCGCCCGTGTTCCATAGTCAAATGAAGTGATATAACGAGATGTAGTTGTCTCTCTTATGGGATGCTGCGGCCGTCTCCATGATCTTGAGATATTTTTCTATACTCTTGGGAGGTTTTCTCGCAGTGGAAAAACGTCACGCTGCGAAGAGCAGTTTCCTTGTATCCACGCTATGCCGGGCATTGGTCTGTAATTGAAGTGAGCCGTACTACCACATTCTCGCTCTCTACCAGATCTATGAGAACCTCGCCTCTAAAGAAACTATAAAATCAAACTCCAGTTAAGTAGCCGCCCCCGGAACATGGGAAGTGCACCGCCTCACTGGATATGGCTACTTAAGTCGGTCACAAGTAACATATTCGTAGTGTGTTGTGCACGAAAATTTTCTTAAAATTTTACGATAGTCCCCATCAGCGACATTTATATTATTCCTTGATATTCTTGAGAAAATAATCTGCTACCCATCTTGGGATAAGATTGCGCATAAAACCATGAATAAGAATTGCGTTTGTTCCTTAAGCAACTGGGCTGCAGATTCCAGGTTCAGACCACAAAACTAATTGAAATCTGTAATTACTGTCATAAAATCCCAATAAATCTACATTCGCTTCCTTTTCGACCTTTGAAATAGACCAAACGGCCCAGGAGCATCACCAGAAGACCTCAAACTCAAGTTACCCCAGGGAGCTACCTCATATTTCGAGATGCCTGAAGCCGTCGGCACTGTCTGATCCGAAGATATCGCGGCTAGAACCTATGCAAGGCGAATGGGGTCGTCAGTCGTAGCACGTGAGCTCACAAGAAGAGTGTTATTAATTAGGAATGCAGACAGAAGAATATATGTGAAGGAGAAAGTAGAGAGGCTTCAGTGGCAGTCTGTTTTCACGTACCCCTCCCCTACTTCATTCAGCAAGTAAGGCGACCCGTCTGCTGGCGCCAAGCGACGACCGATTTAGCATGGCAGTGTTTCTAGCTATATGGGTCATGGCTGCACCCGGGCTGGGATACTTCCAGGGCGCCCAAGCTTAGACAGGATGATGGTTGTGTTCCTCAGCCAGAGCCTTTGGCTCAGAAGCCTAACCGCAAGACAGCGGTGTTTGGCGTGAAATGCCAGCGCATTAAATTTTTAGAGAACCATTCGCCACGCATGTTCCAACCCCGACCTGGAGACTGTGTTGGTCGGACTAACTACTGACCAATCTGAGAGACTCTGCAATTGTTGCACGGTCACTCCTCAGTATAGCTTATTGGATCATGGAAGCATTCGAACCATCACACAAGTCTCTTTATGACCGGATGACCTCCCACCCGCATTGTTCAGGGATGTGGTCCTCAGTCAGTATATGTGTCACTTACTTGCCTTCATTTGAGAGAATGAGACCACCTCAGACAACTGGGGAAAATCGTTAAAAGTTCCCCTAGTGAATACGGAAATCACAGAACAACCAGTTTGAATCCAGCCGTTACGGGACTCTTGGCGTCACTTTCCTTCGTCGCCGTATGATGTCCCTCGAAACACTGAGTTGTGAGCAGCAAGCAGGAGCTGGACCACGTAGGAGTAGCTTTGATCATATCTTCACACTCCGTCAGAACAACGTCGTGCGTATAAGCGACCCACAATTTCGGTATTTCTGAATTTCAAAAGAACACTTGGCTCAGTTGACTGGCGTGTCTTTTTAACACACTTGCCCAGCAAGCAATGCCCCAAAAGTTTGTGGATGCAATAAGTTATCTGTATTCTCAGGCTTCTGAGCGTGCAAAAGAGCTCTCCAAAAGCTTCCGTACTCAAAGTGGTGTCCGACAAGCATGCCATCCTTAATTCTTGTTCGATTTCGTGATAGGTGGGTTAATGAGATGAACGCTGTTTAATTCTTATTCGATTTTGTGATAGGTGGGTTAATGAGATGAACGCTGGGATGTCTTCAACACCCTGGTGCTTAAAATTTTGTCGATTTGAAATACGCAGACAACATCATTCACGTCTTTGAAGATGAAAGGAAGGCGTACCCTGCCAGCTATGAGAAATGATCATAAAATGGTGTAAAGAGCTGTGGCATCCTGCCCAAATCTGTTAAATTAGGCTTTCGTACCGGATATATTTCAGTGTGCTTTGGACTCTGCTGATTCCTCGATAGTTTTTTATCCGATCTGTAATGAATGCTTCATCGTTGTACCTCACACTGCGCTTCTGCCTGTTGCTTATTGCTGTGGTTGCGCCCTACCTACTATGTTTTTGTAGTAAGTTTGATCGTTTTCTAAACATGAGGTTTTATTTTAGCTGTGCTTCCCCAAGTCACAGTCCTGTTCCCTTCTAATTCGTAGATACGCTTTCACAACGAATTGCCCTGTTCCGCCACCGAGCATCCGAATAGCTCTCAACTGCGACCTTACAGACAGTGAAGTTCGGCATCTGTGGCAAGTGTTACGTACCGTTTAGGTGGTCGAAAATTATAACACGAATACTAGCCTTCCACTTCCCCGTTGATTAACTGTATTTGTGCCCCAACCCGGCTGTGCCTGTTCTGTCATTGCTACCCATGCGACATATCGTTTCGGCCATGCACGTTCAATGTAGATTGCTACACAGCCCTTTGTCTTACCGTCAGTTACAAGTTTTCTTATCATTAATTTGTGGATTCCTTCCGGCCTGCCATGCTGCTGACCTTGCTTCAGCACATCTGGTCGAATACTAATAATACCAGTAATACAACTGCTTTCTGTCACATCTTTTTGGTGGTACTCAACTACTTGAAGTCGGTCTTTCTCAGTAATGGGTGGCATATGTAGTGTGGCACTGCAAACACTACGCTATACTACTGGAGCTTTCTAACGGATATTAGATGGTGTTTAGTCTTTTAAAAAACGAATTGGATCCAGCGATACTTGCAGATGTGGAAGGTTCTATCGGACATTGCTTAACAGGTTTACGTCCCGCTTTACTTGATTTTGCTGTGGTTTACGGCTACTTTCTCCAGGGAACAGATGAGTAGGCTCAAAGGATGTTCCGAATCGCTGTCGCACATCACGCACGATCAACAAAAATATCTTAGTATAGTGTCATTCAATTTCTGTTCCATCGCATGATGTCGTAGACCACATGCAAACGCGGTAACCAATTGAGAGCCAGGTTTCAAGATGCTCTCCAATGAGGCAGCGCCATCCTGAGCAGGGCTTTGTCAACGGGCTGCGCAGGATACCTTCTGATCAATGTAGTTGGCGTAGAAATTCTACAAAAATGCCCTCGGATACCGTTACTTGGTACTGTGTTGTCCCAGCGTACTTCCAGTAATTGCTGTACGCACCAGCGGTTCTATGCTTCGGGTCTCAACAGGTCGTCAGTTCAGAAAGGCGAGGTCTCAGGCGCACACTAGTATGGGTCGGGCGGTCGCACTGTACACACGGAGCTTCTTTTAAAAGTTGATTTTTTTAGCGTTTCCGTACAGCTGTACGGAGATGCATTCCCGGCGTTGTCAATGCGAAAGTCTATTTTGTGTAATTTTGGCCGTTTTGGAGGACAGTGGAGCCAAAATAATTAGAGGGTCTGTCTGGATTATGGGCCCTTAGTTTACACTGATCAAGCTACATTGAACTTCTTTACCTGAAATATGTCAGACATCACAAGCCAACTGCGGGTGGCAAAATTGATCAGTAGATCAACTTTTTCGCAGCCTTGTCCCAATATGAGTTTCTCAAGGATGTGACGATTGACGTCGCCTGAATCCCTATTTCTAGCGTTACAACAACCGACGACCATCGGGATTTTATGTTTGAGTTTATGGTTGACCACTTTTTGTAGCTGGTTGTAAAACTTCTCTGACGGAAAGGTTGGACAAGGAAGGGCACAGAATGCTATACTGAACAAGTTAACCAGAGTTTCTTTCAGACGAACCATCGGGATTCTAGAAGATACTGGTTCCCAATAGAACAGGGTAGCGTGGGTATGTTTGTTAGGGCAAGGCCATATCATGAGGAGCCAAGTCCTCATTTGGTCCACTGTGGTACAGCCAACAGCAGTGTTCTATTTCTGAAAGTTTGATGCTCCGTGAACCAAAACTCGGGATTGATGTCTCCGAAAGGCAAGCAATGTCAACTTGGCAATCAGAGTGGCTTCGCACAGTGAGACTTTGGGTCACCCTGTCGATAGGAGTAAGGGCATTCCAGTAGCCTATGTGCAGTGGTTTCCTGATGCTGGGGACATATGAACGAAGCCCAGTCTGCACACTTGTCGTTTCAATGGCCCTGGGAGTTCGATTACCGGGGACGCCTTAGCATGGGCGGTGCTGTGTTTGGGAACTGACCGTGAACTTACATGTGAATTTGTTTCCAGTCGGCGTCCTCAGCATCATATAGCTTTTGTTCGAGGTCGTACCTCTGGACTTGCACAACCATGAGCAGACTGCAAGTCAGTGGGGAGCAGAACCGTCAGGAAGGCCGTTGAATCTTGAGTCAACCACATCAGTCCACTCCACTGGGTTTGGCGTTTGTTCGAGTCGACTTGTTTAGCCCTTACACGTCAGTGTGCGGCTCATATACAAGGGAATGTCGCACGGTCCGTACGCCAGTGCGGTAGTACCAAGTACCGACTATTGGCTCGTTTTGTGGTATATGAGGCCCTTTTTATGGCAGGGTAACCGCTGTGTTTCCTTTGTGCCGGTGTACAATAGAAGTTACACCATGATTAACACCCCACTACGATGGGGGAGAGGATCGAATTTGCAATTAACAACGGAAGAGTAGTGTGCTTTTAATCCAGCTTCTCGGATGGGAAAAAATACGGAGTTGCAGGTCAGTTTTGTATTAGCCTTCGCAATCGACTCACCAGAGAGTTGCTCACACTGTTAAGTGGGCACCCTGCGCAGGTGATTGAATCATACACTTTGGGGGTGGTATTGCTTAGGCTGAGCAGCAGACTTACTGCGACGCTGCGTGCGTAATGCTTTATGGAGCGGGCAAGTGGAAAATGAATGGTTACACATTATCGGCTACTGGCTGTTAATTGTCTATTGGCACTTAAAGCGGTGAAAATGTTACAGACAGTGGTCTATGGGACATGGTTTACTCCGAATTACTGGATTTTGCCATGATATCAACTCAGAACATCTCCACTGCCAGATAGCTTCCAGCATACCCCACAAATCTACCAGACCAGTAAGTGTGGCACTGAGGGAATCGACGAACGACGAAAGTCTCTTCTCGTAACCAACCGATGCTTGATAACAGATAGCCTATTTCCCACCTTTCTCCCGCATTATGAGAGAAAGAATCTGTGAATGGAATTGTATATCTGGTTGGAATTCATGAACGCTTTGCAAAAACCGAGGTTTCATCTCCTTGCCTATTGTTGTATCCCTTCACCTTCCCTGATGCTACCGGGTTAACAGTCAGAAAACAAGAAGGCGACCAGAAAAGCTGAATAGTAACGCAATTACAGCGTTCTACTTATATGATTCACTTATGACCGTATTTGAGGGTCGATCTGCTCTCAACCAACCAGTGTATCGCGTGCACGTCCACACCGGTTCTCGAGCGGTTGTTTCCTTATCTCGGTTGGTCATAGGTGGCCGTCTGTGCGCTTGTGAACGGAGTTCACATGTTGCCTTGGCCATCGGGTGGGCGTGAAATGCACGTGTCCCTATTTGACCTTCCTCCGGCACATGATGAAATCGGACGTGATTCTGACGCGTGGGCATACTCGCACGGCGCTGTTTCACCACATGATTGTTCCGCTGCGCAATACCTATTCACTAGAAATGTTAGTGTACACCTCGTGGGTAAAGGGAAATATTCAAATTCAAAGTGTGATGGACTCTCAGTTGGTGCATAACGGCCACTCTAAGAAATCAGCAAGCTCATGTGTAGCCAGTACGCGTCATGTGATGTGGTTAGTTATTTGCACTGTAGATACATCTGGACTGTCCGTTCAGAGCCATGCCAGGTGTACTGTGTGTATGTATGTACACATATACACTAAACTTGGCATGGCCCTGAAGGGACAATCCAGATACCTCTACAGAACGAAAACTTAACCGTATTACCTGACGCCAGTTGACTACACAATTCTTCTATTGATTTATCGGACGGATCGTTACGTATGATATCCCGTCACAGTATGGATTGGAGCTTCTATTTTATAACCTTGTAGCTGTATCTGTATCTCTAAAAATAACGTGTTTTTTCCCGTAATGGTTCAGCTAACCTGAATTGTTAGTGTCTAGGCATCTTGTGTGCCAGATTACCTTTGCAAATCTCTAACAGAGCAACCATTCCTCACTGGCTACTCATAAGTAGTGTAGCTGTCTGGCAGAATAATTATTCGGTCGCTTGTGACACCAAAATGGGTGTTTGGTGAGGAGTCAATGGAGACCACCCCGTAAAGGACAAGGAAGTCCGTCGTTCTGGGTGGATGAACTGAGGAGAAAGCAGTTGTGATTTTATTCATATCTCAAGTGCATTAAACCCAACAAGGATTAATGCATTCATTCTGTTGCTTTTATCTGTATTAGCTGTCGCTAGGAATTTCTTATTCGGCTGTGACGACAGCGAAGCATCATTGTTAAACACCGATGTCATACTGTCGATGGCGATTATGTAACCATGTTTTGGGACCGTTTGCCCCTGGATCGGTAAACATTCTCATGTTGGCAACCTCAGCTTGGTAGCCAACCTTGTTATCTATACGATCCACATACCTCCCCCTTCTTATCCACTGTCTACCTGATTGATATTATCTTCCCGATGTTCTTTGGAATAGTTGTTGCAATAGGTGCTCAAATGTAGGTCACACTGAATCAACAAATAGTTATTCTGAGCATATGCTCATTTAATAAGACCAAAAATACTCACAGTGGATATTTTGGAGGCGGGATCTCTTGATAACGCTGTGCTCCGATGGTGATGAGATTTTTCGTTACAATAGTTCTAGCCTTGATATGTGCTAAATTAAGTATTATGCCAACTCGCGTTACTTCTCAGTGGGGGGCACTGAGACCAATATGAAGATGTCCCAGACAGTGACCGGGGCCGAGCCCTATCACGGTCATGTGTAAGGTGTGTAATCTGTTATAACCATGGTAGTGTTCAGTCGGCAGACTAAAAACACTCAGTCGATGTGTAGCGTCTTGAGGTGCTAGGGTAGTGACCTGATATGAAAATGCGACTTCTGTTGAACTTACAAAATCCCACCAGAAAATCACTATAGAGAGGGGACAGTATGGAGGAACACTAATTCCAGCCGAATGCGTGCGAACTAAGGAAATATGATATTCCCATACCTTGCTCTGTCGACAGCAAATAAACTTACACTGACAATTTACATGGGACAAGACAAATCACAAGGAAAAAAGCTGTTAGCAGGTAGATTTTGGGTTTCGTCAAATACACTCATTTGCATATTAATTCGGTTTTGACGGGAGACTCATATGGAATCCCTCGTTTATGATGTTCTCAAGATGTTGAAACCTTGTGAGTAGTTTCCTTTGTGGAAATATACTGCAATATCTCGAAGATCGTACCAACTGAAACATGAGGCGGCCTTTGTGCAGCACATTCAGTTGAAGAACATCATAAACGAGAGATTCATTTGAGTCTTCCGTGAAAACCCAGTTCATATGAAAATGAGTGTATTTGTCGGAATCTGTCCAATTTGGGTTCAAGTAGAACATAAGGTTGACGGAAACTCGGGGACAGCCTACCTGATGAGCCACAAGAAGGGCGGAACAGGTCGTGGGTTGTCGAAGACTTTTAACCAGCCTTATGAGTAGTGTATTACGCCTAGGTTTTGGGTATTTTGTTTGGAAAACCTAACCGCTTGGCTCAGAAAGTCACCACCGTCAGTTCGAATAGAGTCGGTGTAGGCACCTATCGACCTCTGGGAGTGTTCTGTTCAAAGCATAATCATACGGTGTCCAGTCCAGATCTGATACCACAGTCGAACACTTGTTATTGGTAAAAGCGGAATTATATGTCATATCATTCTATATTCAGCTGCGCAGTCTCTAGCTGTCTAAATCTGCAAAAGTGATACTCAATTCCAGACGGTTTGAACGCATACAAAACTATGTAATGAGTTTGGATGCTTCAAAGTATTCCCCTCCTTCAAACAACTCTGTAAGTGTGGGACTGGTCTGTTAATGTATGAGGTTTGCTTGCCTTTTTGCATACAGCATTCACAGCTTAGACACTAGTCTTCTCACAGGTGTTGTGAGCACACTTCGATGCTTCAACTTTCAGATGAGGACAGAACACGAGACAGTTTCATAAAGGTCAAGACTAAGGAGGTTGACTCGGACAAACTACCCATTTATAGGCCAGTGCTGGATGAGCCACCAAGGCAAAACAGTATATTCACCCAGGCTTTGTCGGTGTAAATCGACTAGTGACTAAACTATCAATTGCTTCAATGATAGTTCTTTAATGTCTAGTGAAATTCAACAGGCGAGACTGTCTGAGTCACACTACTTCCTGCGTTAGCTGTCTCCACTATGACCTGAAGCTTCGCAGGGTAACCGCTTGCAACAAAGTGTTGATTACAGTTGGGTGACCTTGAAAACCAACTTCCGATTTCCGCCGGCTTCCCACATGATCAGAGCGCGACATTTGGGTGAAACGCCTGTATACGCTGCAGGTCCGTTGGATGCTTAAATAACTAAACGATGGGTTCTGCTTCTACAGAGGTCGGTACCCTTGTGCAGCGTGGTTGCCTGAAACAAAGAGTTGAACAGTGTATGGTGGTTGAATTGTATGCTGAGATTATCAATTTTTGTTTACACACGGAATAGCGAAATGTTTTTGCTAGCAAATGCAGTTATAAACGAAATGTCCTGTTAAAATATGTTCGCAAAAGTAGAGCAAGCGGATAAAAATGTGATAATTGAACCATTAAACTAGGGTTAATTACGAAGTTTGATCGGCCAAAGGGTCAACGCCTTCACGTGATGTCTTTGATCACACAACGTTGGTTCGCGAGAGCGTTTTGTCCAAAAAACTTGATACAATTTGATGCCATTCGGTACATCACTCTGGACGACTCAACTAGTGGTGGTTTGTATTGATCAGATGGGCTGCAGCTGCGTCCGTCACGTGTTTCGCCTGTGCGTTTCCACTGCATGACGCATCTACTCATCAATTTTCTTTGAGATAGTCAATGAGCCGTCCCACCAAAGTAGCTTGCGGAACATTAGCAGGCGAATAAATGCATCGTCACTGGATACCAGGGGTAGTTAAAAAATGATAGTATTCAACAAGCATATCAGTTTCGTTGCAGACGTTTCGCCATTAATCGAGGCCACATCTCACTGTGCACTATGGTGTAGCGGAGCAGTGTGGCGCGTCAGTGATGCCACTACCGTACTGATGACGACAGCCGATGGAAATGTTTAACAAAATCTCCGAAACTGTGAAAGAATTCAGTCATCATCCAAATAACCTGGGCGGTCATCTATGACGAGTTTTACTCCATAATCCATCATTTATTGAACTCAATATGAGAAAGGTGCCCTTCAATGGTTTTGAAATTCACTCCAGGACGCGCTGGAACTGATTCAGGCATATTCTTTTAGGTAATGAATGCTCATAAGGGTAACATGGCAGAAATGATAGAAAGTTAACATTTTGTGTTCCCGCCAGTTGTGTGAGTACGAAATATTCAAAAATTTAGACAACTGATGAACTCGAAAGAAGAGTTTGTGACTCAGCCGTGTCTTCTCACCGTTCAGTTGAAATACAGGAACTAAGTGCCTCAGATTTTCTCGAAAATAACCCTTAGACGATGTTTCTTGAGTTCTGGATCGTTTCTTTTCGTTAACGTACCAAATCCCCTCTTGAGGGCTCATTTTCGGGGTTTTTCCAAATGTTCCATCCACGGTCCCTGTAGCATGGATCGAGAGCTACCGCATCATGTCTTCTGCAGTTTGGTGACAAAATTTCATTTTCACCCGGGTAGTCAACACATTTTGTGAGGGTGGGACGGAATTCTTCATCTGGTCTACAACGAGTGCTCTAATACTCTTGAACATTCATTACTTATACATACTAGCACATCGTTGTGATGTTCACCAGCCTCCGCTATCTAGGTCACAATGAACTAGTGATTTTCTTGCTTAGATAGCCTCACACTATTCAACGTGATGAACCGTCACGAAGAATTATCTTCATATAATGACCGAAATAACCACACCACCGGAAAATCGAGGAAGTTTGAGTTATCTTTCGTCGTTTGAAACTACATCTCATCTGTGTTGCCCTAAAACGGGTTCAAGGCATCTATTTTTCCGCACTCTGATACGAGCGCAATTGATAATTGTTGTATCAATTTTTGGATTGTTTACCAACAACTATATAAAGCTAAAAATAGCCTCTCCCGGATCCCAAGACAAAATTAAAGCCCGAATTACTAATCCTGTGAAAGTGTTTGTCCTCGCGGGCCAAATGACCTCAGGCTACATGCCATGCATTATGTAGCCTTAAGATTTACAGTCTGCTCTAACGTTCAGCACCTAACACAACAGTGGATTTCTAAATAAGACTGATAAAATACACGTCTTTGATGTTGAGATCTCGTGGTTGCTTATCCTGATGTCATGAAAACGATTGTACAGTACGCAGACATATCCTTGATCAGCCGTAAATTTCGGGTAATTTGTGACGTCCTCTCCTGTGGCTAGCTAGTATGATAAGAGGAACCGGCTCCACTTACGTTGCGGATTACGCGGCTTCACGCGCGGCGACCAGCCCTTCGAATATCTCGATCTTATCCTGTTTTCAGGTACATCCCATCTGAAGCCCAAAGACGTGGGTTTAGGGTTCGATCGTGACAGACCATCTTTCCAGGTAATATGCATGAGAGAAGCATTGACTCGTACGGAAACCGACAGTCTCATTAATTCGCCTTTGGTTTGGCAGGGAATGTTTCGTAAGGACTGTGTGCTGCTGCATTTACACAGTTGCTATTCCAGAACAGTGCTAATGGACATTATTGGCCAGTCTAAGAGGTCGAATATCTCCGAACAATAAGGAACAGGACTCACACCGACAAGCGGGACGGGGAGAATGACAACCTCGTGTGCCCGAGCCTTGATATGAAGGCGTTTTCACAAGCAGTCACAAACCATACATTACTTGAGGGCAACCTGTGAGTGTGGGGTGGACAAATAGTCCACCAACAGTCAAAAATGGATGCTTTGCAGTTGCGTCCTTTAAACTGGACGTGGATAAGATGGAAGGTTCGTGAGATAAAGACGATGGACCAGAAGTGGAAGAGGTTTACCCCAATTACTAAAATGAGTTCTAACCTTAACGTACCCGTTGGTCCATAGATTGACAGGATTCAACATAATCACTGACAGTAATACACCAGTGAGACATAATTGTGTATAAATGCCACACGAACATTAGGGAAGAAAGCCTTAGTAAAAGCAGTGGGAAAGGGAAGTTGAACAAGAATGGAGAGAGTGGACATCCTTGCCTGACACCACTTTTTGTAGGGAATCTCGCCATACACTCTTACCCGTCCAGAAGTATGTGAATATAGGGATCGGATTATGTTTACAAACTTCTGGGGCATATCCTGTTGAGCAAGTATATTTAACAGCATTGAGCGATCGACAGAATCAAACACAGCCTTGAAGTCAAGGAATACCAAGATTGGGGGGCATCTGTACGTATGGCGCTGCTCTAACACCTGACGGAGTGTGAAGATGTGGTCAATGCAGCCTCTACCCGGTCGAAATCCCGCTTGATTCTCACGAGTCAAGGATTCGCGTGCCACCGTAAGACGACGAAGAATCAATGACGCCAGAAGCCTCGTCACAACAGGAGTCAAACTAACACCTCTGTGGTTACCGCATTCACTGTGAGTGCCTTTTTCGAAAATGGGCACTACTATCGATTCACCCCAGTTGTCTGGGACGGTCTCTTTCTCCCAGATAGACCCAAATAGGCTAAACAGGTACTGGCTGAGGAGCCCACCGCCATCATTGGAAAGAGCATGTGGAAGGTCGTCAGGACCAGCAGCACGATAACGCTTGAGTAGGGAAATATACTCGGACACTTCTGAGGCTGAAGACGCCTCCATCTTCACGGGCGACCTTTCTTTTGGAAGCCAGGATTGTGGATTGGAGGTAGCAGGTGGCCAGCTGAATTGTTCTCCAGCGGTCCAAACGTTCTGCATTGTTGCATCTCAGGGAGCCATTGAGCAACAAGTAAGTCTCGCACAAGTCTTCTTTCTTTTGTGTCTCCGAAACAAAATCCCCTTTCGGTCATCCATTTCAAGCTACTCGGGATGAACCCATAATCTTCTGATGTCTGGTGGCCCCGATGTAATGGCTCTACGGCGTGGAAGTTGTGCTTAGTAGTGGGGATGTATGGTCTCTACAGGAGTGGATTGCAGTGAATAAGCGTCTTTGCGTTGTCTGATTGACTTGTTCCATTATGGTCAACGCATCTGGACTCTGTAACTGGTTTCCATTTGTTGTGTCAGTATACGCTCCGACAGATGGCGGCTCTGAGGCTGAGAAAGAGCTCATATCAAGGTTGCTTCAGTCAGTGAGAAGTGCAGATGTGATTCTGTCAAAATCGGTCGACTAAGTCTTGATGAAGCCCATTTGGGTGGCCGATCCGGGATTGACGCTCGCCGCGTAGATAATGGAAAACGACTTCTGCAATTATGTGATGAGCATCCTCTGTTTCTAGCCAGCACAAGCACTCACATCATGCGAGTTAGAAACCACCATATGCAAACGAGCCGTGGACTCAGCTGGATTATGTGGCGGCCAGTTACCGGTGGAGAGCTTCGACACAAGATCGTCGTTCATCTTAGAATACACCACTGAACTCCGATCAGGGCATTGTGCAAGCACGTGTATCCATTCGCCTCCACTCAGGAATGCGCCGGTTGATGCAAGGCTATCCAGTACACTGCCTTTAGGCATCTCTGTGGCCAAACACTCGAAATGAGTTGGTTGAAACACTCCAAAACTTAACAGCCGCAATAATGGTGACTTGTTTACGACTGGAAAAAGGTGAAAGAAGCCATGCTCATAGCTTTTGAAACCGTCTGCCCGAAATTGCTCACACACTCCACTAAACATTGGAGCTCGTCACGATCAGCAGCTCTCGCTGTGGCCACAGCAACACCGAACGACAATGACGACGCGCATATCCTCCAAATGCTGAATAACGAAGAATATTAGGGATAACAGAGAGCGCTGTGGATCATAAAAGCCCGAGACGAGACAAACCAAATGGTCAGTGACTCTAATAGATATGGCTATATCATACACCAAATAGCAACCACGCATCAAAACTACCGCCTTCACTGTGTAGCTTTCTCAATTCCTGTCATATCAGAAGACGTCAACGAACTGATTCGGTCATTCCAACGCATGGCTCTCATTACATTAATCCCCTTATCCTCGGCGAACGAAGCTGTAGCAGCTGGAACCAGTGTATTCCGATACATGGTTGGTAGCTGAAACATTGAACTAAGTGATATGGGTGTAAGCCTCATTCCAGTCAAAACATGGTTGCTAGTTTCAATAATACTGTTGCGTCTGACCTTACCGGGAGAGAAACAAGTCCCACAGGATCAGGAAAATTTTGATCAGGTAAAGAGTGCACTGAGCGTTTCTCGAAGGGGTCGGGAATCTAGGTTTTGAAACCACAACCAGAGAAAAATTGATAGATTTCAATCATGTCTGCACCTTCAAAATTCAAGATCTCACCTCGCGACTTCCATGTACCCCATTAAAACTGCAGAATGAGGGGCTCGGATTTGGTAGCTTCATTGGCTGTGAGTGCATTGGCAGACGAACTGGGTGCACGCATCATCTAGATGCAAACAATCCTTGCCGATTTGCAACACCTTGGGTTAAAGGGTCGTGTCTACAAAACGACCATGGGAGCAGCCCTACTCTACGGCTGTGAAACTTGACCTCGCCTATATGAAGGAGTCAGACATCTTCGGATATTTATTACCACTGTCACCGTAATATAGTAGGTGCTAACTGGCACCAGCGGGTGCGTAATGAAACTGCCTGTGGGCGAGCGCTTGGTAACGAAGCTTATCAGATTAAGGTGTTTGGGGTGTGTACTACGCATGCCCGAAGCGGTGCACTGGAGGAAACCGAATTTTCCAATCCAAAGCCCAATTAGCGAGAAGTTTGCGGAGGACAGGCCGTGGCGACGCGAAATGAAAGCAGTTACTGTGGCGTTGAGCGCTGTGCGATCTTCGTGCCCTCTTGATTGGGCCCACGTGATTCCTCTTGCGCGTGGTTGGAAGGCATCCAAAGTGTGGCCGATCCCAGTTGCGAGCTTGATGTCACTTCTTAGTCTACCTAGCGAAAGTCCATTTGTCCTGTTGGGCGATGTTCTTATAGGACGTTCAGTCAAATCTGTCGATGACGAAAACGAGTTTATCTCAATGATTTTGGAAGGCGTGGGCCCCTTGCTATTGGATTTTTCTTGTAGAGACAGCGATTTTTGTACTGAGTCCCCATACCTCTCTTTGGCTTTCTGTGGGCCCCTTGCTATTGGACGTTTCTTGTAGAGACATAGTGCTTTTTGCACTGAGTCCCCATACCTCTCTTTGGCTTTCACCGTTGGAAGGGCCTTTCTTCATAGATGTATGGCAGTTAACCACCAGTTTCCACTACTCATGTATTACTACCACTACTTATATGCTGTCAGAGTTGTATTAGCTCCGACGGAAACATGCCTGATGAAGTCAGCGCAAGAACATCAAAAGCCAGAATCACGTTTGCTAATTTGCGTTACGTGTGGCCTCAAAAAAGCATACCATTGGATCTTAAGAGTTTCGGGCACCAGGCTATGGTAAGGGTTGTGTTGTTGTATGGCTGCGAGACGTGGCCTTTGCGGACAGTGATGTGAGGCGTCTTCAGGTTTTTGACTTCCGATGCCCCAGAAGCGTTGCCGGTGTCGGATGGTGTCAACGGATTAGTAACGAGGTGATTAGAAAACGGGTATCTGGTTATGCATCAGGTACTTCAATTGCGAAAAACATCCAGCAACATCGACTACGATGATTTGGTCATGTTCTACGCATGTGGAAATACTGTGCCTCCTTCAAAATGACGGAAACCGCGAGGTGGACTGCGCATGACATGGCCCAGGGGTGTGAAATAAATTACGAAGAGTTTGGGTGTTGTTGGTGCAATGCAGGTTCCAGGATGGGGTCCCCGTGCCCCCCCCCCTTGCGCTTGGCTGGAGACATTGCAAGAAATGGCGGCTGATCGGTTTCAATAACATTCGTGTTGTCAGTTTCCTTCCAGACTGTCTAACTGAGCGCTTGGAGGTGTAGGCATCTCAGAATGCTTACGATAGGCCAGCACAAGGTCTCCGTCCTCACCCGCTCGTTCCTCTTCTATTCACTCTAAGCCTCTAAATTTACTCACACAAACTTTGTACGGTAGTGAAGCATGTGTGAAAACTGATGTTGCTGTCTCTGATGATGACTTATGTAATGCCGAATATTATTATGATCGTGTGAGTTATAAAGCTCTCAGAATGCTGAAAGAGTTTTCTTCGTTGATCTCCGGGGGAACATATCGAAAATTTTCACCGGAAGAGATCACAAGCTGAATGAACATAGGTGGTCCAGAAAATTGGAGCTTTGCTACCGGATAAAAATAGTGCGGTCAGTCTGGCTCTATGGTTGTCTATCAGTACTGGGACGCCGGATAGCGCAAGGTTGTATACTACGCCTGAATCCAGTACCAGATGAACTGGTGATCAGTACAAACCTAAAAAAAGACGGTCAATATCGTCATTAGGTCTTGAGTCCAGGCTGAACAGGTCACAAATCACACCCGTGATGAAGTGAGACGTCCTACTGGTGCCTGTGACCAGGACACTATCGGAACTCCTCGTGCTAGATAGGGGGTTATTAGTTCTTGATACAGTCAGAAAGTGCAAGTAAGGAACGGATGTTAGTTCGGTCAGTGTAGGTTCCTACGAAGGTTGACAAGCGAACAGCGCAAATGTGGTAATTTAAGGGGACAGGGTAGAGAAAGAACAATTCAGCTCGGGAGCTGAAGTTCACACGGGACAGCGTCTCAATAGCGAAGACTTCGAAAGCTCGATTACCGTACACTGTCATTACGTAGACACAGCAAAAACTACCGATAGTGTCCATAACACTGCTGGAACGAAGTCATAAATATGGATGCGGGGCAACAGATATGAGCGATGGAGTGCTATCAGCCACTCATTCGGATACAAGATTGAGTTGTCATTGGCTGGGATCTACAGAAGACTGATCGTTAAGTGGGAAAAGGGGATTAGGAGATAATATTGAAAGATGGAAAGTGTCAGCAGTAACCTGTGTTCGCATACCCACCCTGCTGTATGCAGCAAGGACACCGAACCGATGACACCAGTTGACGGCCGACGTAGCATGAAATTATTGGTATTGGTACGGCTCATGGTTGTTTGAGCGCTGAACTACGTGGACAGCAGGACAATAAGGGCCTTCGACCAATGCCTTTGGCTCAAAAGCCTGACTGCAGGCAGCGGTGGTCAGCATGAGAATACCAGTCTAACTGTTAAGGAACCTATCTCACACGTGCTCCAAGCCCAAGAGGCCAGTAATCACCTAACCTGGTAGGATGTCAATATCCAATATAGTTTAGTGGAGTGTTTAGGTGCGCACGCGTAACAAGGCACAACGTTCCCGTTGTTCACACCATAAGCCATCAAATAATTGGACTTGACCCCAGAAACAGCTAAGAAAGACGGGAGCCTGAAATATTGATCTGGTTTCGGGAGATACAGGTTACGTGATTTAAATCTGAAATACGATCAACTATGCAAATTTCATCAATTCATTGCCGCTGTTTTCCTCAATGACGTTAGAAATCCAACCTAACACAACTCAAACATTAGGTGCTACAAACTAAGACAGCTTCGAAACAACTGCTGCCACTGATGTCTACTAATGTCTACCTTGCGTGCATACACTGATAAACAAATCATCAGGCAAAGAAAGAAACACTGGATCCGAAAGTTTCGAACTTGATAAACAAATCATCAGACAAAGAAACACTGGATCCGAAAGTTTCGAACCCACACATACGTTAAACTTGCTAACACAGTTATTTCCATGGGAGATGTCAGAAATTCGGTGTCTCACACGTTGACCCAATGGAGAAAGGAAATGCAAATAGAAGTAACAGATTGGACTTTTTCTTTTTCGGGCGTGTATAAAAGCAGACGTTTCCCACGGATAAACATAATAGAATAACGAGACAACGAGGTGGACATGGAGAAACCCTCAGATTATTGAAACAGTTTGTAGACAGTAGCAAGACAGCGAGAACGAGCGTCTAGTAGAATCCGGAATCAGTTCATAATCGCGTTCCTAGTGTAGCTGGAGTGCATTGATCATGATCAGACGTGTGGTTGCAACTGTACAAACGACTACGAATTGGATGAGTACGGAGAGTGTGGTGGTGGTTTCAAGAAAGACAACAAAACATTGAGAAGATTCACCGAGGTAATTGCCCGACCAGTCGCATTCATTCAGGCCGCAAAAGTAAATGAACGGCAAGCTCGCGTAGTTCCTTACGTCCTTTGAGAACTGTCACCGAACAGGCAAGAACTGGGCCCGCTCAACCCGTTTTCAGACAGGATGCCGCGTTTAGCTCTCTTTGACGGCGAAGCGATGCCAACAGGCGAACCTTTAAGAGTAACGAAAAAGTAACTGAACATAGGAAATGTCGTAATGAGAATTTTGTAGAGATTTTTTCCGTTGTGAAATGGATGGATTGTTGAGTGAGTTTCTGACCATAGGAGGGAGCGATACTGCTACAACATTGCGTGTGCGGATAGACAGTCATAGAAACTCTTTCTTGACGGTGGCGATCTAAATCACTTGGATTTTCACTACGTTGGATGTATGAGATGAGTTTAGTTTGACGTAGGCTGGGAGACGCCGAATAGGCTAGTAACCATAGTCCAGGTGATGGTCGTCAAATTTATTTGTGTATGATCTACACGATTTAACAGAACAATACATACTCTGCTCTGCGGCCCTGTTTCTTGTCACCATCCTTCATCTACGGGATTGTGCAGATGGGTTTGTTGTTGCATACTTCGTTATAACGTCAGTTTTCGTCCCGCAATTTGTCACTAAAATAAGGTTCGTTGCACTAGGGAGACTGTATGGCTGAGTGCGTGACATAGTGACGGTGGGTATGTCATGAGAGCAACTCTTGAGCTTTTCATTAGTTCTGATTAATTTACCTTGCACTACCCCCTTGTGACTTGGGGTATCACCTGCTGTTGGTCGGTGACAGTCGACACGGATGCGAATCGGCCGATCACACTTACTCATATGACATATCCACTGGAACTTGTTTGCTGACCCAGACAAATTTAATGGTGTGTGCTGGTCGCGTAGAGGGCAAAATGGCACTTCAGAGGAGATGGTGCGGACGTCATTCGGAGAGAAACAAGCGCACAAGCCGAAGTCACTGTAAAATCGAATGTGGTCTTGTAACAGAGACGAGCTGTTCACTGTTAGATCATACCATTGCAGAACAATTCCGCTTACTGAAAGGCTACTTCAGCCTTTCTAGATCATGCCACAAGCACGTCAGTTAATCTGGACCAACCAGGTAAAACTTTCTAACGCTAAACAACACCACTATCAACAAGTGACAGGATGTTGAGTTTATTTTAGTGTGACGCGTGCAATCCGTGCATCACAGCCCTTTGCTCGTTTTCTTGAATCTTACTTGTCCAGACAAATGGAAAATTTGTTATAATATTCTATTCTATTCTATACTATACTATACCAATATTCTTCAAAACATAAAGGTTTTTTGAATTAGGCTTTCCAAGCGGTTGGATGACACATGTATCAGGCCTCCTGCTTCCACATTACTTTTCCAAATCATGTGCAGAAGAGTCAGTCGAACGACTGAAACCGACCGACATCACTCACTTCAGGATTTTCGCATTCCCCGTCCACCCAATTATATATTGTGTTGTTTAAACTTACACGGTGCGACACCAAAGCCGAATGGTTAATCTAAATGACCGCTTCGGAACATGATTACACCATAGACACCGTCCATATGTCACTCGTTAGCTGCGGACCATTTCCTACCAGCTAATCGGTTATCACTCATTGCTGTCCAACCCATGCATGCAACTCATGCTTGCTGCTCTTGCCGAGGGAAGTGAATATGAGTCTGGGTATTTCACGCCTTGAAATGGATAATTCTACGAATAAAGGCAACTGGTATGTTCCGGAAAAATAGTGGTTTTGATAGCACTTCGAGTGAAGATGAATACGGTCGGCTGAGCACCGATAAAATACCAGGCATATAAGAACGAGTTATGGGGTGCATGTCATGAACTAAGAAAATCCGTGTGGGGGCTCCATGAAATATGTATATAAAACGAAAGCACGCGACCACTTCACCAAGAGCGATAGAAATTCAGCCTCTGGAAACGAGAAGGTACACCAAGACCTACCTGATCTCAACTTGGGAAATGCAGTCATGTCTGTGATATCTATTGAAGCAGGATCCGATTTCTCCGCGTCTTTAGACTTGTTAAGATGAGCTGAAGAACGTTTTTGAGATCCCGATGTGACGTGGTAAAAGTCTCCCATATCGTTTGTTAAGCCACTATGTATCGCCTCAGGATTGGGACCGAAGGATGACCGCGGACTAAGGGAAGATGAGTGAAGTGGAAAACTTTTCACAGCACGTTGATAACCTGATCGCACGAACTGATTTGCATATTTTCAAACTCTACTGGATCTTATCTAGTGGATACAGTCTTTGGCTAACGGCCACGACTATTGTGTTCAAAACAAGGTCAGTCTGTGTACGAGACGATAAAGACAAACGACACGTACAAATCGCAAACACACAGAACTCCAAACGCTAATTTAGTTAAACGTGAAAAAAATGGTGTATTGTGGACACCGACCATAAAGCGACAAAAGTGGGTGGAACAAAACAGACAGAATCAACAGTATCAACTTACTGCGAACTGCGTGTTAGACGTCTTTCAACGCCCGGGGAGCCGGCACTCCAAACAGGCATGGCAGAAAGTGTATCATCGTCATCAATGTTTTCCACTCGCGACCGACGAAATGGTGAACGACTCGTGTCACCTCTGGAGGCTTTAGGATGAGCCTGTAATGTATCTTCCTCGTCCTCCGGTTTGACTTGAGGACATAGAAAACTTTTTGATCGAGTGCCACATCGAAGTGTTGGGGACGCAGTCAGTTTGTGTATGTTCTTAAATTCGGTAGATAAGCAGACTGATGGTGCGTCAATTGGAGCAATGTTTTCTCCCTCATGGTCAGAGCTAGCGCCACTCAGACTGCGATCCGGAGTTGACTGTCCACTAACATAAGACGAGGCAAGTGATCGCCAGCTCTCCTCGAAACTGCAGTAGAATGAAGACATATTGTGTAACACTAAAAACACAAGCCACAACTTAATTAAGATCAAGAAACTGTGAAGTATGACGGTAGTGGGGGTGTGATGGATCAGCATAACACGGAGTGAAGGAAGTAATGCCAGATGGAAACAACGGTATTGGTGTGGGGAGTGGAAATTCGAAAAGTCGGTTTTGAAAACCGAAACGAGGAAATCTATTGGACACATTTTCTGGTGAGAAAATTAGTATTATTAAGTCTAGCAGTAAGGATGATGGTGAATTAAGTTAGCCGGTTGGATAAGTGTTGCCCGGACTTCGGCGGTGGATTATATCGGCCATCCGTATCTGGTCAATTCGACTGGTGTCAGAATAGCTTGATCAGTCACTTAAAAACTAGATGAGATGACTTGAGCACACCAGCTGGAATGTCGAGAAAAAACATTGGCAAATTTTTTTCTGTAACGCTAATATTCCCGCATATAGTATGTCAGAACCACTCTTTCGGCTCTCAACCATTAAGTGTAAGGAAAGAGAAAACTTCCAGTTAGACTGATTTGAGTGTTAGCAGAACCGATCGTCCCTAAGCTGGTGTGGAGGCTTTCATTAGCTGCTCCACAGGACCAAAAAAGATAAGGCTGTTTTGTGCTATGCACAAACACTGAGACTGAATGAGATAAAATTTGCACTGTATGCTTACAACTTAGATTTGGTACCAAAAATACCATACAATAAAATTAAGGCAGGAAAATTTACGAAGGTTTAACCGAAGCAATACGACCCCGGGAATAGCTGAAATTCAGTGTGGTGTCTTGTTAACGGGGCGACATGCATAAGCTGTGTTCGTAACCACAAGACGAAATCCATGTCAGTATAGGAACTGGATTCGAAATCCGCACAACCGAATTACTCACTTAAGATCCTCGAAGTTGTGCAGATGTTTGCGCCACTTTCGAATCATTCCGTCCCAAGCACGACGGGAAACTTTCCGGAATTTGTTGGGAGTTCGGGGATGATAACGCTCACGCTCCGGTTTCGGAACACTAAGGACGTATTCAGCGTAGCGATCTGTTACTTTGCCCATGTCAATGTCCTTTTGTCTCCGCAGGAGTTCCAACTGTCTTCGTTCCAATTCGATCGGTTCCATTAGACTACCCTTGAGACAAAATGAAAGATAATGAAGACCAAATATAAACAGAAAGAACTACTGGGTAGACCACGCTGAATTGTAGCGATCTAGTGGTTACATACTTCCCATAAATAATCGAAGTTCTCCGCTACCGGTGTATCCTTGCATCATATGTTCACGGTAAGTGCTTCCCATCTGTGGTTCAGGCCGATCACATTGCAGATGACCGACTACCTTTCATAATCTACCAGTTCGTTACGCAGTTCAACCCAGACTGTTATCCTGGATTTCTAAGCGGACATACTTCACGTGAACAAATGTGTCCTCGTCCGTTAGTCATTGTGTTGGATTGTCTCATCAACCAACATGCTGCGTGATACGATACACATGGAGTCGACATCCCACGAACGTTTTCGTGCACTTGTGAGACGCGAGACAGGTGCAGATATTCCTCAACGTCATTGTGTGTTGGACGTACATTGGCTGTCGAACAGTTTTCATCAACCTTATTTGTGTCGCATCAAACCTGAATGTCGTTCGGACAGAAACACGAGACAGCCTTCATTCAACATACTCAGTTAAGGAAAATTCAGTGAAGTCGTCGGTTACCTCCAGCTTAAATTGCAAACGAGCGCTTAGCTTCAGAAAACGAGAGTTGTTTTACAGTGTGCTGTTTTCCGACTTTAATTCGATGCAACTGTGATTATCAGCCACTTATTTAGCACAAGCCGGAAATGGCACGCAGATCACCGCTGTTTGGGCAATCACAGAGGAAATATACCGATCATCAAAAGTAGTCGCAATCGAATGCGATTTACATCAACGAAGAAACGTAAAACTACACCCGAAAAGGATATTCATTGTTGCTAATATCGCTCAACTCTGGAGGTGAAGCCACAATCAAACGGAGTTTAGGACATCTAAAAAACACTATTCTCGTTGGCAGGCATTTCGTAAATATGGAAGATACAGATGACTACTTATGTTTAAAAAGAGAGCTCACGCGGCTTTACCGATGCTGACCACAACCGCTCCAAAGGCCGGCATATGCATTGTGCATCCATAGATAAGTCTTTAAACCGTAGAATCCTTTCGGTGCATAGCTGCCGCACGACTAGTTAGAGGTACGAGGTCTGGGATATTGTCAGGTTGCTCAAACCAAAAGGAGCAATCGAAGAACAAACCTTCCAGTCAGTAGCTGCACGCCCCAGCTGCTGAGTTGTCTCGAGCTCTCTCCCATACATAGTATTTTAACGTATCTATTGCAAGTAAGTACTAAAGGTTATGGAGAGTCTTGTATTATTTGGAAGATTGTACTATTGGTAGAAACAGTCAACGCAACCACAACTGAGCTCGCAAAAACTATGCACAAAAGTGCTATACGTTAAGAGCGTATTTCTGTGGTGCGAGGAAGGCTGTTAACAGAGCATGCGAGGCACCTTCGAGTCATCAGAAAACGGTCAAAGAACCACAGCTGTTTGCCGTTATTGCCCTTAGATTCCAACGTTCGGAAAATACATGTGGTTGAGTGCTAAGTATGTCGGTTGAAAATGGCTTTCGATGCACTGTTTAAGAAAACGAACCGGAAGACAAGCAGCGATTAATCATGACGTTATGGTGTCCAGAGAACATGGGTAGAATCCAAATGTTGCGGTGGGATTCGCGGCAGACTGAAGATAAAGCCGCTAAAAAACAGCTATGAGTCAATATTCATGGCATTCTCCATCAGGTTTGATCCACACTCACCTATGCTCCAACAAATTGGACATTTCTGCCGCAACTGCTACTAATTCTATGAAAGTACGCTCCTGGTGTTGAGCACTGGGGATAATGGTCATTTCACCGACATGGAGTCTCTCGGTTGAGAAAAAATTTGGGAAAGTTTTCTCATCCTCGAGGAAGCACTTCCATCGAAACTAAAGAAGTGATACTACCTGGTTCCACAAGAGGCTGTCACTCCACTCCATTTCCAACAGAATACAGCACATGTGAAATAACCCACGTCTTTAACGCATATCCATTCGCTGACCGTCACCTCCAACCGTATAAGAGAGTGGTTAATGGTCGGACTTGACTTGACAAATAACTCAGGTGAGGATACGCTCACGGTACCAATCGTCGGAACATATCGTGACTGCTATGAGGATTCGGGATGAGATGGAGAAACGCAAGACAACAGCAAACAATTGTCGCTGCTTTTGCCGTTACATCTAAGCAGATCTTCGTGTCTTGCGTTGCAATGCTTATTCGAGTTGAGCTATATGCCACGAAAGCAACCTAGACGACAGGGGTCGATGACCATTACATCACAATGCATTGGTATTTTTCATCCATAGACATGCATTAGTGATGGATATTGAGATACTTAGTCAATCCGAAGTAAGGTGCTCCTTGGCGCACTTTCAAGGGCTGTTTAAAACATCCCAAAGAAAGCCCATGTATAGGAGAAGTGCGATATGGTTATTGGCAGTCCCTCAAGAAGACATTTCATTGTATTCGGAGAAAGGATAGTAGGGTATCGACTTTCAGCAGATTATTCGTGTCTGTGATGAGGATCATTCTGAGTGTACCACGAATGTACCTGGAGTCGCCAGTCGCCATACATCATTCAATTACAGGCTTCCCTAAATGTTGCATCAGACTTGTTGTTACGTAGCATTATTTTCCAACTGAATCTGTTGGCGTTTGGGTTGATTGCTCATTTGGAACTAGATTGAAACAAGCTATTGAGGCCTTTGAATTCGACGTTCACGTGAATCGCTGGCATCTCGATTGGGTTTGCCGGTCAACAATGGACAGCTGCGCATAGCCACAGATGGCTGGCGCCGCTGTAGACCCGAGGGAATAAATCTGTGAGGTAACATGCATGGGCTTGTTCGAACTCATCAGCCGGCCTGAGGACCATGGCATAATAATGGACACCGACGTCATTAATCCGTTCCTCTAATTTTCAGCAGTCTCAAGTATGGCATCCGGAAACTGCAAATGAACACACCATCAAGGAGATAATGATAACCTGAGTGTATTCCGTTAACCCTATAGTCTTTGTTGTCATCCTTAGGATGATAATATGGGGCGGGCACTGATCAGAAAATCGAACGAACTTACCTCGGCTTCAGGTGGTTACGTTTAGCAGGAGGACCGGTGAGTACACTGGTGATCCACAAGGCTGATCCTACTAAGGCACATGCGCCCGCGTGTTGCGCAATTCCAAGCGTACGAGGCTCTACTAAAGATATTGAGATCCCTCCGAATATTTCGCTCGTTTTGTAGCGCTGCGATGCGTCGCAGAGCTTTCAAGCCTGTATGGTTAGCCGTTCTCCAGGCCATTCTGTCGAGGGCGAGGTACTCATGATCTAAGATGGAAGTCGTAGGTTCCCAAGCGTACCTTTAGGCTGTTCCAATAGGGGAATCGTGCGCCTCCCCGTCTGCGAACCACACTCTTCGACTGACCTGAGACACATTTTGAGACGCGAGTTTTGACGGCTAATTTCAAATGCCCTAATCAGCGGAGTTGGTTTTGCATCACACAGTACTCAACTCCAAAGGTGTTTGCTCTGAGAAAGTGTGTTGCCAAGATAGCATGGATCTGTGAAGCACACTGACTTACAACCATGAGCTGAACAGTTAGTATTTTATTTCGAATCCTTGGTGCAGGTTGATAAAAGACAAGCATTTCAGATTTATATTTAAGCCGCCACAATTTCGTCCCACACAGATACTTTCCAAAAAGAGGCGGACCCCCCAGAAAGGTACACAGTAATTAGTTCCACCAGAGTACTGTGGGATTTCCTACCCCTAGTGAGTCCACCCTTCCCAGAGTTCAGGATTGCATCACCTGACGGAAGAGAGTTTTGCCTCTGATAAAAAAGGCCATGGACCCATGGTCAATAGGAAAATAAAGCGAACACATGTTTCAAGAGCAGAATGTTATTTTGGAACTACATACTTTTGGCATGCAAGTCAACACGTCGATGGTTTCAAAACAGCTAACATTACTGATCGAGAAGGGTTGAGCTGACACTTACATTGCAAAGTCTGGGTTCCTCATTCCCAATGCTGCTTCTCAAGCTTCCCAATCGGACGTTAGCAACCCGGTACTGTGATCTTTCACTTCAGTTTAGCAACCAGCATGCGCGTACCTATGAAAGATTAGTCGGATCAACGCACCTTATGATAGTGGGTAGCGTAAGATAAGTGGAATCATTATCAACATCATTAGGGATAGCACCATCAGTGCTGACAGTCATGCTTCGCTGCGGAACAACCACAAAGTTTAATTAATTATACTTAAGGCCTCAAAGTGATAAGAAGAGACAGCAGTGGATAAGGGAGGGGCCTGGTGCCAGTCTATCGCGAGCATTTAGAAAAGCAACCTGGAAAGGAACTGGCAGTATAAAGGTCACAGGTCGATTAACCACCATTGCTTGCAATGCAAAAGGTGCTCGCAGTGAATGCCAGGTTGACTCCAATTGTAACGAAGCTTCGGGCGTCACCGATCCTTCGGCGTCTAACCGCGGCATGTGAAACTTTGACCATTAGCAACATAGCGGGATTTAGACTAGGAAGAGGCTGCGTCGACCACAACTTCCCACAATATTAGTGTCCCTTGAATTCAAGGGTGCGTTCTGTTCTCCCGATTGGTTGGTACGCTTAACTGCACTTACAAGAAACGCCCCAAAATTTTGTGAACATAATCCTATTCCTATATTCACATACTTCGGGGCGTGGGTGAGCTTTCTAAGAGCTTTCCTTCGAAAAGTGGTGTTAGAGAAGGATATCCAACCTCTCCACTCCTGTCCAACTTAATGATTGATCTAATGAAGCGAACGCTGGAGGGTGTTCAAATCGTTGATGGTAAAGTCGTTGATATGGACTACACAATCCACATCGTTCTCATCTTTTAAGGCAAAGGCTCTGCTGAGTACGCTGACCACAATCAAACCATCTTTTGGGATACATTTTGCGCCTTCAAAGTGCAAAGTCATGCTTCAAAACGTGAAGTCTCAGAAAATGACCCTTGAAATTCAAGCAGAACTACTGGATGATGTGGAGAGATTCGCATACGTAGATAGGTGCATTGGCTCTGACGAGAGTGTGTCCGATGAAGCCAGTGCATGAACCTCAAAGGCCAGAATCACGTTTGCTAGTTCCCGTCACCTGTAGCATCAAAAAGGCATATCACTGGGTCTCAAGTGGCGTTTGTACCAGGTTTCAATAAGCGCCGTATGATTTCCAGACATGACCTCTGCGGACAGATGATGTGAGGACTTCACTTTGCACAATGCAGCTGAGAGGTTGTCCCGACCAACATCTCAATTATAAACACCCGAGGGCGTGAGAGGTTCCAGGTTCACTGTGAACATTTCAACTTCAGTTGTAGGGTGAAACTGAATGGCACCGGGGCTGCCCCGATGATTGTTGTTCAAAGTGCTCCTGCGAAGAGCCCGCCGAATTCGCAGAAACTTGCAGAAACCAGGACGTGGTCGGAATACAGATAGTCTTATGGCTAGTTGCTGTATGGTTGATTTGTATCAAGGCTGCCGTGCGGAAGGACAGTGCCAAGTGGCTGACCGCCGACTGCAGTGCCATGGACACTATAGTCACCAGTGATATACGGTTCGAAATCCGCATATAAACGCAAAAGCCTATCCCGTTTATCTGAGCGATGGTAACCCAGACAAACCCAGACAATCTGATCTACAGGTTTTTCAGAGTATAATGGAACTGATAGAAATAATAGCTGACCTCGCGCGGACTATGGTAAGCACGTACCACACTGATACAATGCCCGTTGTCCCGACATTTCTCCGCGCCGTGATCAGGTATATCGTGTTACACGGAGCCTGTTGTTAATAAACAGACCGTCTAACAGTGTGGCTTCGCATTTACGGTGCAACTCTATACCAACACCTGCTTAGCCGAGGATAAGACCTCTGTCCCTAAACAAAGCGAGCGGGACTACATCTCTGAGGTTTCCATATTCACCACCCAGGATTCTCTTGCACATCGGGTGTCCGCCTGCATGTGACGGGCTAAACAGTTTTGAAATATTCTACCCAGCGATCCAGGTGCGGATTTCTATGGAAGCTGGACAGGCCACTTGTGCTTCTGGTGGTTTTAGTCATGGACAATTCTTCTGGTCCTTTTGTATGGATAAACTGGTACAATGTTCTGACTTCCTCAGAATATTTGGGTTCCCTCGATTTAACTCTCCCCTTTCGAAAAGAACACACACTTCTTACTTGACGTCTGACAGTAAGCTGATATACAAACGGAACATCAAGTGTTCCACACGGCTGTTCAAATAGTGTTCTACTTGAAATTTATTTCTGAACAAGAACTTTGTGGGAGCTTTCGTAGAAGACAATTTCGGCAAGATTGCTTTGCTTTGGCAGCAGCGATTCTTCTTGGCTTAGTTTGGTACGTTTTGCTAGTCTTCATTAGGGCGGCAAAGAACCGCCAATTCTTCCTAATTGCGCGTCTATATAGCTGGCAACCAACGTTATACATTATTAGGACACTCAATGTTTTAGACTCAAAACCCGAACCAAAAGCAGTGTTGGTTTACTTAAGACCACCAGAGCAGTATATATTCTTGAGGAACACGTCCCATACATGTTTGAACCCCCAAACTTGAAAACCTGGAGACCCCAAGTTAGACTTCCACCCACTGACCAACCTGGTGTCAGGAGCTCTGCGTCACGCGCACACTCCCCAGCATATCTCGCTAGATTATTGGGGTGTACAAACTGTCACATCGTGGCTAGGTTCAGTTTCTTCGTGATGGTTGGGAGTATCAGAGCTGCAATCTTTTAGGGCGTCAGGAAATACACCCCCCTACAATCAAAACCTTTCGTATCATCTGCTTCCATTGATTGCGGGAGAACTGTTCTTTATTGTGGAAATTTCAAATGAGCACACTCAGTCGTTTTTCCAAATAATTCTTCACAACGCAGGTGAATAATTGGGTGATGCGTTTAACAATCCTGATAGTTGTTCACATTTTTCCACAAAACCACTTAATTCAGTCGACCCCAATCTTGGTTTCCCTGGGTTGAAATCATATTGTTAGAGCAGCGCAATGACATAGGTCAAATAAGCTGTGAATGCATTACTTATATCGTGCAAGAAGTGTACTCCGCACTAAATGAAGCAACTTTCTAGGCTTGCACATCTGCCCTGCGAGTAAAAGTTGTTTTTTAACGCAGGAGCTAGTGTCTGTTGGGAAATATACCTTTTGACTGGAGCAAAGGTACGGAGTCAAATGACTTATAAGTCCAATTGATCGGTGATTGGAGAGATGGGAACCAGTTTATTCTAAAGGCAAACATCACTAGCATCTCTTGACCAATACTGCCTCCGCGTCCATCGAAAATCGCATTGCTCCAACGTCCAGTCACGCAGTATCCGGGCTTTGAGCTCTTTCTCTCCTTCGAATTCACACACTGTCGAGGCCACGCGATTGGACCATCCTTTAAGTAAAGATGCAGTGTCATTGTATTCATCCACAACGAACTGCTCAGAAACCTCCTGACAACCAGTGGACTTCGTCAGGGCGATCCCCTCGTTTTTGTTCAATTGCGACATCGGCGCTATCGTAAGGTGCACGCTTACAGGGGACCGTGGGTCTACGAAAGCGAGTAACGGGCTTGGATTATGCAGGCGACATCATTTGTCCGGAAGTGAGCCCATGTTTCGGCATGTGTTTTGCACCTTCAAATTACAAAGTTCTCAAGGTTTCCTATCCCCTTGTGCTTCTTTGAAACTTGGGAATGAAGAGCTTGAGTTTGTTAACCTGTCCGTATATCTTACCAACTGTGTAATCCATGGTTATGCTGTAACAAATGAAGCAATTGCGGGGTTAACTAAAGGCGCAAGCAGCGTTCGCCAAATTGCGTCATTTACGGCGTCAGAACAGAAGTTCACTGAAGCTAAGGGGGCCGTGTATACAAGGCAATTGTAAAAACAGTCTTACGCTATCGTTGTGAGGACCTTAGGTGTATTTAAGCATTTTGTCACCGGTGTCTCCGTAGCATAGCGAGAGTTAGCTGGCTGCAGCAAGTTCGCAATGAGGTGATGCGTAAGCGGGTGCTTTGTAAAGAATCCAAATCGTTAAAGCAGCATATCAAACTAACCGGGTTGAGGCATATCTTACGTATGCCGAAACACATACCGTTTTTTCTGTTCCGAGCAACTGTTACCGAAACCGGAGAAAACCCCATAACATAGCAGCTCCAAATGAAAGCGACTACTGACAACTGAGTGCTGTGGAATCTTCGTGCCTTCTTACTGGGGCTCACTTGATCCCACTTGCAGATGGTCGGACATGACAGGGATCCCAGTAGCGCGCCTAACGTCATTTCCTAGCCGGGCTGTCTAGCTTAAGTTCGCCCGTCCTTGTGCGCTGGGCTTAGGTCGAGTGAGGTTTGCAAAGGACCCTGGTTCAGCCCCGCTGGTGGCGTCTATTTCGACATGATGCTCAGATGTGTTTAATTAATTTATGTGCAGCGGTGTAGACACCTTATTCTAAACAGTTTTCCTCAGGGCTTCTTCGCACTAAGTATTTACCCTTCCCTCCTCTTTACATTCTTTACCTAGGCTTTCTTCTCTCATGTTCGCATGAAAGTTATGCATCAGTATGTATTACTGATGTATTGCTTTGGGTGATCACAGCCGTCCTCTACCCCGAAGACAAGCTTTCTGAGCTGTCAGTCTTCTACGGAGAGGTTCGCGGAGAGGCCATTATCAAGGACGCACGGCTGGGTAGAAGAGCGTACATGTGGATGAGAGAGAAGTGGACGTCAGCTGTATCCTACTTTCACTAACGACCGAGCTGTTTGTAGCAAGCAAGGCAACTTGAATGACAGCCCCACGCGACGGTCAGCGAGGCATGAAGATATATTCGCAGGCGAAGGGTTTTTTATACCACTGATGTCTTCGACGAACACTGAAAGCTCGACATCGACAGGAGCTGTTCAATGACCAGATTCGGAAGCACTGCATTGTCCCAACAGGTCCATTTCTACTCCTTCAACAACAACTGTAATGGTTTCGGTATCTAAGGGGCATTAACGATGCTGAAAAATCTAGGTAAACCCTGACCCGTATGCCGTGTCAAGGATGGCGTTTTCGCCACACGCGCAACAGGCCCAAAGAGGTCTCTGGTGAACGAAACAACAGTTCGATTATCTCCAAAAAAGGACGTCCGAATCGCTTGGTTTCAACAACAGTTCAACTGGTCACCTGCAGTTGCTTATCCGGATTTCCGACTCGTAATGCAGCTCTGGATAGTCAGTTCAGAACTCCCGATGGCTTCGGTAATAAGCGAATGCTTTTTGTCCCTCAGGCGTCACCCAGTTGCTTCTCCTAACCAAATCCCATCCACTCTGTTTGAAAATGGAGGTGAAATCCTCAGTCGATGCTTGCCCTTATCTGGACGAAAGAGACCATCTCAACTAACTGAGATAAGTCGATTTTGGTGCCCATTTTCAGAAAAGATGATTGCAGTATGACAATCACAGTGGGGTTAGCTTGACCACCACTGTGATCAAACTCTTTGCGTTGCTTATCTCACGTTGCCTAACGTGGGTACGTGAAGACAGAACCCAAGAACAGCAAGCATGATCCCAACCGGAGAGAGGCTCTTTGGTCACATTTTCATACTCCGCAAAGTGGTAGAGCAACGACATGTGTGGAGTCGCCCTAAAATATTGATGTTTCCTGACTTGGTGAGTGAGTTCGACTCTGCTGACCGGCTGGTCTGAATCACGCTCGCGTAAAGGGTATGCCCCAGAAGCTCGTGAGTGTTTGGATTCACACACGTGGGAGTGTTTGGGCATCTCTCCAAAAGCGTCCCTACAAGCAGTGGTGTCCATCACTGGTAAAGTAGTGGGGAGTTTCCAAAACTCCGGTGCTAAAATCTCTCGAGTGAACCTTGTCGACCTGGAATGTACAGGAAGCGCAAGGATCAATAGGAAAGCTGACCAAGGTCATCTGGTCCTTCGGCACCTACAAAGTGAAAAGTCATGCTCCAGGACATATAGTCTTTGGACATGCCTCCAAGAATTCAGGAGTGACACTGAAAGTTGTGCTTCCTTCGGGCGGCGTGGCAGTTAAGCATCGAGAGGGTGCTACAGCTGAACGATGACTGGAAGTTGTGGAACGCCATACGTATCTTGGAAGTTGCATTCGCTCCGACGGTGGTGTAACAGACGAAGTAAACGCACCTCTCGAGGGACAGAATTATTTTCGCCAGTTTGCGCTACCTGCGGCACAAAAAAGGCATCACACTGAGTCTCAAAAGACGCGTGTATCGGACTGCAGTGTGGGCTGTACTGCTGTATGGCTGCAAGACTTATCCACTTCGAGCAGATGATCTAAGGCATCTTTTGGTAGTTGACCACTTATTCCACATAAGCATGGCTGGAATCGGTCGGAACCAGCAGATTCGGAACGAGGTGATCAATGAATGCGTGTTTCGTGGAGCAGATCGTACTTCACTCTAAGAACACATCCCACGCTGCAAGCTTGGCCATTTGTCATACATGCCGAATTACCGTCTTCCAAGAAGTGTTGTCTTCCGTGGAGGAAACCAAGAGGTGGACAGAAGTTGATATGACAGAAGGGAACGAAGGGCGTTACGAAAGGTTTGGGAGCCGTTGGTGCTGTTCACCTTTCAAGTTGACCCCACTTGACCTGCGCTTGGCTGGAGACACTGAATATAGCAAATAACCGATATCATTGGCATTCTTGCTGTCATTCCCTGTCTACATTGTCCGGAGGTGTTGGCACCTTGGATGTTTGTTGTAGGCTAGCTCTAGACTCCTCTCCTCTCATTTTTTCTTTCCATTGTCACTCTTTACTGTTGTATGGCAGTGAAACACCGGGGCTCTTCTAATCGTGGCTACTTCGAGAGGAAGTCTTTCTTCAAATGGTCGCTTCTATGCTGTTCGTCTGGGAGTGCTTGTGAAGGATTCTTACAAGTGGGAAGTTGACCACTGTCTGTTTGTCGTATCTGCTTACGCCTCATGAAACTGGAGCCATATCAACACCAAAGATAACTTTTATGACGACTTGAGCGGCCCGTTAGGCCCGTCTAAAAGCTCAGATAGCGCTGTGGTTACCAGAGACTTGAGTGCACAGGTGAACAGACTTAATGCGTCTGTGGCTCAGTTGGGTGGTGAACTTTGATTGGACCCAGTACAATCAGACAACGGCTGTTTGCTGATCGCGGGCTTTTCGTGCATTACTAACTTCCAAGGTAACCGATGTCGTCTGGCCATGTGGCGTTATCCCACAATGTGACAGCCACGGACCCAAATTGATCAAACCGCCATCAGTTCACGATGGCGCATGTTAATAACTGACTGCCGCACCTGTGTGGGATCTGACCATGAGCTAGTCCAAAGTCGCTTTTCTGCGCGCTTCCCAGAGCCGCGTAAGAGGTGAGCAACTCACACAGCAACCAACCATAGTAATGATAATGATAATAGTTCAGCGGTGACACCTTTTCGGTGCCCAGCTACCAATGCACCTGAGGAAAGTACTAGAGCCTACCAGAGTAATACGGCCTTCTTCACGAGAGTTGACCCAGGCCTTGGATAAGCAAACAGTGCCATTGGCTGGAACCTTTCACAGTTGATATAATAACCATAAATGATGGAGTCTGAGTGTTACCTTGTTTCGGATAATCGTCATTGCTTATGTTGTTGTATATGAGTACGTATTCGTATTCAGCTGTAACATCCTTTCGGTGCCCAGCTGCCATGCCACACGAAGGAAGCACAAGAGCTGAGATACTAGATTGTCCAAGCCTAGACAAGAGCAGTCCAGATGCCAAGGTTGGGTTCAAACCAGGAAAACTTCCGGTTCGTAGGTTTGCGCTTTGCCCAATTAGCCATCTACAGCTCAGTGCAACTGAGAGGCTAGCAGATCCCGAAGGTAGGTGAACTCATCAGAACCGTCTTCTCTCTCTCTTCCGAATGCTTCACCATCACATTTTAATTCTAACTGAAACAAGACCACCGCATTCTTGCATAACGCCGGGAGCCTCACCTGTGATACGGCGTCACCAAGTCCGCTGAAACGCTGGATATTGGACAAAACAGCGGTACTGCTTGAATCCATGGAAAACGTTCCCACCGGTACCGAACATAATTCGGCCCGGCAAATTATCAGACTTCAAATGAAACTCATCGTGGGTGCCAAGCCTGAAGCCTGGTGGACACACAGGGCTAAGGAAATGGACGGGACGAAAATGTCGCGAATATCCCAAGATTATCTCGATCGGTCAACCGGTCCAGGGCAGCCGTCGATGAGGAAGAGAATCAAGGATCAAAGTTGCGTGACCATCTTCAACAAAAGTCACGTTGACCACTGGGCGGAGCACCTTGAAGAACAGTTGTCGCCACCTACTGATACTCAGTTGCATGGCCAAACTGCATCAGAACACCGGACGGTGAACCTGGAACAACCCACGGCCTCGAGGGTTTATGTTTATATTCTCACAAGCGGAAACCGTAAAACATGCCTATGAAGTGGAAGTAACCGCTTTTATGGGATTCTCAGAAATTCAATCCAACCATGCTACAGGCTAAACAATCAACCTGTGAAGTTGACAGCATACCGTAGCTCCATCTGGCTAGCCTCCTATGCTAGTCACCTTATATGGCGTTATTACGGAAGAAGAACAATCAGTTTCGTTGAATTCTACCCCGGACTAGTAGTTGCGTGTTATGAAAAACAACTAAGTATCGGGCCCAAATTAGCTAGGCGCAAGTCTTTTTGAAATGTAACGCGTTCGGTAACCACTGAAGCCCGAGCCAAGATATACGTCCTCAGTATTTTTTGGCAGGCTGACACACAGGAATTGATACGAGAGCAGCAGGTCGGTGATTGCACATTTCTCGACTGTGTGGATCAACATCCTCGTCATCGCCAGTTTGAATACAACCGGGCCTATCGTTGATTACCAATTAGTGCATCCCTGTTTATCCGAGCAGCGTTTGGCTCTCTGAAAGTGCCTGCTAGAATTTGTAGGGAACCGATAGATACTAAGGGTACCACACCAGAACCCAGGGGATTTCAGAGCATGTGGGCGGCTTTCACCTCCTTCACCACCTCCAATCGAGTGCAGCAGAGTTGTCCCCCATCTTCCAGTTCCCAATTATGCAAGCTGTATTTAAAGGAAAACAAAGTGGAAATGTTGAAATTCTCTCCAGTAATGTTATTGTTGACTTGAGATCACCAATGGCCTTCTGGCTGACAATAACACCCGAAAAGTAAAGACTGTCGTACGCCGGATTGCAATCAAGGTTGAACAGGATGGTTCGCGCCTTGCCTTCTCAAAATCCGAACTTCTGGTCCGAGATCTACATAGTTTTGCGCTTGTGTTGACCTTAAGCGGTAACACGCTGGATATGCTCAGCAGCTTTGTTTATCCAGAGCAGTATAACTGCAGGTAGAAAAAATAACAGGATGACTAAAACTGAAACAACAGGTGAAGGTTTGAAGTAAAGAAGACTTCACAGTGCTCAGCCTTCTCTGGGCAAACTCGGCCGCTTCAATGAGGTCTGAAATATTGTCCAAAAGTTTGGCTCACAATCGACCTCAGTGAGCGCAGCATTCAGAATGTTGCTTTTATTGTCAGTTAATTATATATAAAAAAGATGCACACGATCGTATGTGGGGAAAAGGGACATATTATCATCATCATCATCATCATCATCATCAACAACAACAACAACAACAACAGCATAACATCGGTGTTCAACACCGATGCTTCGCTGCCGTACAACCATGATTTATTTGAAAGCCTTATTGTGAAGGAAAGAATAAAGGTGGACGGGGAAGGGACTTAGTGCTAGCTTACTACAATCTTTCCGAGGTGCCTACGTTCCAGGCAACCTGGGTAAAAACTGACAACAAGAACGCCACTGACATCGATTAACGGCCATTTCTTGCAGCGCCTAAAACCAGGAGCAGTAGGGATCACGCAGTCCCCATCCTGGAAGGCGAGTAGCACCGACAGGACCCAAACGTTTCGTGGTTTCTTTCATACCCCTCTGCCAGGTCCAGGGTTGGCGACCTCTCTGCTTCCGCCACTCTGAATTAGGCATGGAAAACAGCACTTTCTTCGGCACGCGAATCATACGCAAAACATGTCCCAACCAACGCAGTTACTGGTGCTGGACGCATTCTTCAATGGACGTACCCGTTGCACAAAGACTGTTCACGAAGAATTGCCCAAATAGTCTTTTGGCTGTCGCATCTCTCTTGAAAGCAGCCGGTTCCTCCAACCATACACGCAAAACTATATGCATTCGCGCAGGAGATAGTGAGGTGATTTAATGACCTAATATGCCTTCGTAACGAGGAGACTGAACCTTATTGTGCTATGACAGTTTGTGTGCCTCAACTACTGAAGGATGTCCATGCAGCATCCAGTGTATCACTTATCAGATCAGCCAATGGATAAAAGTCTGACAAACAGTCTCATGCTCCACCCACATGTGATTCGGAACGTATGACGAACTCGTTCCTTGAAAGTTGAGCTACTCTATTATTCTTATGCCAATCTCCACTCCCTTGCCAACAGGCTTCCGAGCAGAAAGCCTTGGTTGAGGAAATTACATGTACTCCTACCAAGGTTTTAGTCGGTAGTAGATAAATCGAGGCGCATATAAAACGACTATACCTACGAGAAACGGTGTCTTCATGACACCTCGACCTTCCCGTGCTGGCATCAGCCGGCTGCCTTATTATGCAGCAAGGCAAACAAGAGAAAACATCCAACTGGCATGGTCTCCTGCTATTGTTATTACCATTATTACTATTATCTCTTAACTCTCCCGCCGTCCCACCTAAACATACTTCACTAAGGATCCTGCTGCAGACATGCCATTCAGCCACCTAGGAAACAGACCGACTGAACGCCCCAATCCACACCTGCCGCTTCGCGTCCGTCATTCAAACTAGTAATAATCGTTCAATATTGATACCATTTGGGTGCAAGCTGTCACGCAACTCGACTGAGATACTAGTAGGCTTCTCAACCATTCACGGTAGCAACCGAGAAGTTAGGATTGGATTAGAACCACGGACCTTCATCATCATCATCGACAGCATGACATCAGTGTTGAACACCGATGCTTCGCTGCCGTACCACGGACTTTCCGGTCAGTAGCTTCAAGTCTTAATCACTGAGCTGTCCCGAACGCATTCAGGCCAGTTCTCTGGTCTTTACTGTAGCCTTTATTGTGAGAACTTTTGGGCAGTTAGGTTAATGAGGTGCTTTTGCATGTATTTCAGATACTCTGCTTATTTACACTTGCTGCCTTTCCGAGACTCTATTACGAGGGCTAGGCAAAGCAACTGCGCTTGTAGAATCCTCACTGTTTAGACGCTGTCTACTATATTCGTCTTATGTAATGGCCCGTAAGGACTACATGTGACTTTGAGCTGCTTGAGGGGGTTCAGGTGGTTTTGACATAGTACTCCGTCCGTAAACGACGCTTACCTTGGTCGACTAAATATCTGCAAATATCCTATTCTGGGCCATCCGACCGTCCACTGCAGTTCCACCAGTCAAAATACCAACCACTTTTTGTACATGATGTCCACTCATGCAGCGAATAACTGAGGCACCGACGCAGTGAAAGATACAATCTACCAGTAGCCACAATGAAGAATCAATAGTTAAAGAAACTAGGCGTTTCTTTATGATGTAGGGTGTAATGCAGCTTTTGCAACTTGGTGGGCGCCGTTGTCCTGCCAAGCCACCACTTCTGAGCAACCATGAAACGAAATTGATCATATCACCACCTGCTTCCGATAGCGAGTCCAGTTCTTGATTGCTGACCATTCTGAAACACACAAGTTGACTGGGACCGTCCCGTAACATGATCCTCATTTAAAAGTAGGAAAGTTTTGTGGACCGGGGGTTAAAGCAACATACCAAAGCACACTACTCGATGCTCTTCAGAGGAAAAGGATCGTAACAGGGAAGAGATAACCACAGCTATGCACGAGGCCGGGAACTATTTTTTTTCAGGCGCATACACATAAGCCACTGGACTGAAGAACGGTGGCTGTCATCCCGTCATGCAAAGCATCGCATCCCATCGAGGTGAGTATAATCCGGCTACATGGTCATAAACATCAGCTCAAACAAGGCTTCTGCATGGGAAGCAGCGTGATGAAACCATAAGGTTCAAGAAATCGAGGAGCAGAATGCAATTGGGAAAGAACGGAACCAGGAGATAGTGTTATTGAGTTAGTCAAATATGTTGGAACCTTAATGTGTCAAAAGCCGATTTAGATCGCTGGACAGAAAATTTAAAACAACTGCTTAGTGGGTCCTCTGCTCCCGAACCAATGTCTTTCACTTGGCCCACTCAAACTGGACCTTCCCCCATCAGTTCAGACCCCCCTCTCAATCTGTGGAGTAATATCATGAATTTCCGCCTTGGAACGTCATTGGGCTGCCTGGCGAGATGAGCCTCCACTAACATCAGCCGACAGTGATCTATGGTCTGTCTTGTTTGTTTGGAAGCAACAACGCGTTCTGCAGAACTGCCATCGTGCCCCTATAAAAAAAATACGGAAGCAACCGTTCCAACCACAGGGTTATAGGCCTTACACCTGTCATAACAGGATACTAATTCTCTAAAACTTTAGAGCCTAAATTTGATGCATGGGGAGCCAACTCAAGGGCATTAAGCCGGATTTCAAAAAGCATGCAGCGCATCGATCATAAATTTGCATTAAGTCAAAAGCCTGGGCGGCAAGAAGCATGCCGTTAACCAGGAATAGTTGCCTTCCCTTGAAATCGAAGTGGCTTTTGATCCTGAAAAGGCAAGTCATCACATATTTGAGCAAAGAAGAATGCCCACGAAGTCCGTAGGTACATTTCTGGTCGTGTAAAAGTTCATAATGGACTGTTCAAAGGCTTTCTCACGACAAGCAGGGTCTACCTGATCTATCGTTTGTTTTCTTCTCTATTCAGTTTTGTCCTGGAATGTATTCTAAAAATCTAAAGGTCGAAGTGACACCTGGGGGGAAAGTTGGTGGACCAGGACCATGAGGAAGACGTTGTTCTACTAGTTGTCGGTCATTAGCTCTTGCAATCTAGTCTACTAGAACGTCGGAATTGGTCCCGTTTCAACATGAGGCTGTTGACCAGGTGGTGCATCCTGGCTGCTACATAAGCCACGACTGTTTCGTGACAGATGATGCCAGTGCGTACATTCCGCAACAATACTCCCTAGATTGTCATTTGTAGAACCAAAACCAATCTGGTTGAAATTGAAGGATCGTGCATGAAAGTCTATTGTAACAGCAGGCTTACTTTGTGTATCCGGACCTTGGTGATAACTGGTGCTTTCGTGGCGTAGTTGCAGTTAGCCCATTGTAACATGTACACAACGAAGTGATGCGTGGGCTCACAATCGGCAATGGGGTTGAATTGCCAGAGCAGCAAGCAAAATGCGTCAGACCAAGTTCGTTGGGACACATCCAACCATTGTCTACCAGGAAAGGCATTGTTTTTTCATTAGAGTGAGATCATTCAGATGCCTCGATCCTCGATGCCTAGCTCCCATGCCAACGGGAGGCATGAGGGCTGGGATAATGCCAGGTTACCCAAGCCTAGACGGGAGCAGTCAAGATGCTGAGGTTCGGTTCGAACCATGGACCTTCCAGTTCGTCAGCTGATGCCTTAACCACTGAGCTATCCATTTTAATTGACCATCACCCTAAGAAGATTAGATAATAAGCACCAAGCCATCAGAGTAGCAGCCTTCAGGATGAGAGCTGATTGGAGCCAAGATTTGGACAGGAAAACGGTGCTACCAGCTGGAATCTTTCACACAAAAACCATTCAGCTGCAGCACTCTTTCGGTGCCTAGCTGCCATGCCACCCAAAGGAAGCACGAGGGGTGGGCTACTGCCAGTCTGCCCAAGCCTAGATAGGGGAAGTCGAGAGGCAGAGGTCGGGTTCAAACCACGGGCCTTCCGGTCAGTAAATTCGCGCTCTAACCACTGAGCCATCTCGCCAGCATCTTTCACAGTTGATACACCAATCAAAGGTGAGACTACCTGGAGGTAGGACAAAGCAAAAATTATTTTATGGTACCCTATAATTACCACTGTTTGCGTTCCTGCAGATGGGTACGTATTTTCGTTGAGCTGTAACGCCCTTTCGGCGCCCAGCTGCCATGCCACCTGGAGGAAGCACGGGGACTGGGATGCTGCCAGCTTGCCCGAGCATGGACAGTAGTGCAGATATCAAGATTGGATTCAAACCACGGGTCAGTACATTGGGGCCTTAATCACTGAGCTACCTCGAGTTCGCATTCATGATAACTAATCTAACCCAATGGCTGCTGGTGATATTCGGTTAAGAGAAACTCACCAGACTTAACCGAGTCACAGCTGAATCTCCCGTCTACGATATCCTTCATTTGAATGCACTGTAAATGGGGCAGTTCACGCTTCAGTTGGTACGATATTCGACATTCGCATTATACCTCCTTGAAGGAAACTCTCCACTGTTACTGAAAACTCCTCGACAGCAAACGACCGATTTAGCGATTTTTCGAGCGATATCGCAACAACTGAAACATGAGGCAACCGATGTGCAGCACATTCAGCTGAAGAACAGCACAAAGAAGAAATTCAGCTAGGATTCAGTTGAGTCCCCCGTGAAATACGAATAAGTACGCAAACGCGAGTAGTTCACGAACCTCTACAATTTGAGTTCAAGTAGAACATAATGCTGACGGAAACTCGGGAACTGAGCCAACTTGATGAACCTAAGTGAGGGCACAACCGGTCGTGATCTGTCGAAGAGTTGTGATCAACCTTAGGAGTAGTCTCCTTCAAGAAAAAGAGAAATATTGATTTTTCAGCACTGAGTTGATGAGAGCTGCCGAACATCTTACAAGTTGCCCAGGTCGCGTGAATACAGAAATGAAGTGTTTTACCACATGCACGAAATCCGGCATAAATAAAATGTCATTGTCATTTTCACGTCAATCTACTACACAACAGAAGACCTGGGTGTAATAGTGCATGGGAGTCATCATCATTAACGACAGCAACATCAGTGTTGACACTGATGCTTCACTGCCGTACAACCATAAAGTTCGTCTAATTTCATATATATATATACATTAAAAGCCCTGGAGTGAAAAGAAGAGAAAAAGAGTGGATGAGGGAGGGGACCTAGTGCTGGGCTGGCCTATGTCAAGCATTCTGAGGTGCCTACACCTCCAACCGCTCAATCAGACAATCTGGAAAGAAACTGACAGCATGAACGCCACTGACATCGATTAGCCGCCATTTCTTGCAACGTCTCCAGCCAAGCACAGGCGGGGTCACGGGGATCCTGGAAGGCGTACAACACCAACAACACCCAAACTCTTCGTGATCTCTTTCACGCCTTTCTGCCAAGTCATGCGCTGTCCACCTCGCGGTTTGCGCCATGCTGAAGGAGGCACGGAGAACAACACTCGTCTCGGTAGACGGTGTTTCGGCATGCGTAGCACATGACCGAGCCATCGTAGTCGGTGGTGCTGGATGATTTCCCCAATTGATGTACCTGCAGCACAACCAAATACCCGTTTTCTAATCACCTCGTTACTAACACGCTGACGCCATCCAAAACCAGCCACGCTTCTGAGGCATCGGTGGTCGAAAACCTGGAGACGCCTCACATCATCTGTCCGTAGAGGCCATGTCTCGCACCCATACAACAATACAGCCCTTACTGTAGCCTGGTACACACGACCCTTAAGATCTAGTGAGATGCCTTTTTGACGCCACAAGTGACGCAAATTAGCAAACGTGATTCGAGCCTTTGAGATTCTTGCACTGACTTCATCAGACACACTTCCGTCAGAGCTAATACAACTACCGAGGTATGTAAAGTTTTCCACAATCTCCAGTGATTCTCCTTGAATTTTAAGGGATATGTCCGGAGACTGCACGTTCTGAAGCATGACTTTGCACTTTGAAGGTGCAAGGCGCATGCCAAAAGATGGTATGATGGTGGTCAGTCTGTTCAACAGGGCTTGTGCTTCACTTTCGTCTTCAAAGATGAGGGCGATATCATCTGCGTACTCCAGATCGACAAGGCTCTCACCAGCAACGATTTGAACACCGGGGTTTTGAAGACCTTCCAGCGTTCGCCTCATTATTTCATCAATGACGAAGTTGAACAAGAATGGAGAGAGTGGACATCCTTGTCTGACACCACTTTTTGTAGGGAAGCTTTTGGAGAGCTCGCCATACACTCACCCGCCCAGAAGTATGTGAATATAGGGATCGGATTATGTTTACAAACTTCTGGGCATACCCTGTTGAGCAAGTATATTTAACAGCACTGACCGATCGACAGAATCAAACGCACCCTTGAAGTCAAGGAACACCAAGATTGTGGGTCGTCTGTACATGTGGCGTTGCTCTAACACCTGACGGAGTGTGAAGATGTGGTCAATGCAGCCTCTACCCGGTCGAAATCCCTTGATTCTCACGAGTCAAGGTTTCGCGTGCCATCGTAAGACGACGAAGAATCAGTGACGCCAGAAGCCTTGTCACAACAGGAGTCAAACTAACACCTCTGTGGTTGCTACATTCACTGCGAGTACCCTTTTGAAAATGGGCACTACTATCGATTCACCCCAGTTGTCTGGGACGGTCTCTTTCTCCCAGATAGACCCAAATAGTCTAGACAGGCACTGGCTGAGGAGCCCACCGCCATCCTTGAAAAGAGCAGGTGGAAGGTCGTCAGGACCAGCAGCACGATGACGCTTGAGTAGGGAAATACACTCGGACACTTCTGAGACCGAAGGCGACTCCATATTTACGGTCCACCTTTCTGTTGAAGGCCAGGATTCTGGATTGGAGGTAGCAGGTGGCCAGCTGAATTGCTGTTCGAAGTACTGTGCCCAGCGGTCCAAACGTTCTGCTTTATTGCATATCAGGGAGCCATTTTGGTCTCTGATTATTTCGCTGACAAGAGGTTTCCGAGGACCAGTCGAACGAATCAAATGGAACAGCTGCACATTTCCAGCATTCTTTGCATCTTCCATTTCTTCGGCCTTTCGGGTCCACCAAGCTTCTCGGTCTGCACGGACACTCAGTTTCACCTGGCGTCGGATGATGCGTCGGGTGGAGTTGTGGTGGCGGCCAGGGGGAATCTGTCGCCGGGTCTCCAGCAAAGACACGGTCCTATCAGAGATCCAATGTTTGGATGAGGTTGGCTGGGTTGTACCGCAAACAGACGTTCCGACTTTGAGTAGCGCTTTGGATATCTTTTCCCAGTGGCCGTTTATATCCGACCGTACCGTCCGGCAGGCATTCGACGAGCTGGTTTTGATAGTTTCGTTTGACTTCTGGATCCACTAGCTTCTCAATGGCTAAGCGAGGTGTGCGCGTTTTGCGTACACCTGAAAAGCGCAATGAAAAGCAGCAGCGTACAAGTGCATGGTCGGAGTCCACGCTGGTGTTCCAGAAGGAGCGGCAAGCGGTGATCGACCCTCGCCACCGATAACTGACGGCGATGTGGTCTATTTGGGTTCGTCGCTGGTTTGTTGGTGGGCACCACGTTGTCAAGCGATTTCCGCTGTTCCGAAAATTCGTACTGCAAAGGAACAGTCTGTGATCGGCACACATCTGAAGTAAGCGGTCTCCGTTGTCCGTGCGTCTCGTGTCCAAACCAAGACGACCACCCAATCGGGCCTCAGCAGCGCTCAGTCTACCTACCTGGGCGTTCATATCACCAGCAACCACAACGATATCTGAGGTTTTAGCCCGCTGTAGAAGGGCACCTAGGCGTCATAGAAACTGTCCTTGGCAGATTCAGAGCTACAGTCAGTTGGGGCGTAAGCAGACACAATAAACAAGGTGCGATGGACCTCACTTCCTCTAGATTCTCTCACAGATGTTGCCAAACGAACCGCACAGAGGCGACTATCAACGGGTATCCAATCAAGCAGAGACGCTTCCGCTCGTTCACTCAATACAATACCCACCCCAGCATATCCAGCTGCAGCGGCCTCTGCATCACCAGAGGTGCGCAGCCGGAACCTGGAAGAGAGCGAGGGGGTAGTCAGTTCGATCACGGTACTTGCGTCCTGCGTCCTTGTTTCTGACAGACAACATACATCAATGCAGAGGGAATCCAGCGTACGAGCAAGAGCCACCTGTTGGCTTGCTTCAGTGAACGAACATTAAAGGTGGCTAAGTGGACAGGCTTTCGGGTTTGAAAACAGACTTCGAAGTGTTTAGGGATGTCACTGAACTCGGACGTACACAATCTGCAGCTAAGTGTGATGTAGGACGGAGTCATCAGTCCTAAGTGCTGGGCCTACAAGAGGAGAGTTATTAATGGGGCGGGGAGAGGGGGAAGAAAAAGTATGTGAAAGAGAAAGAAGGGAGGCGTCAGCAGTAGCATGTTTTCGCTTACCCGCCCTGCTGTATGCAGCAAGTAAGGCGACCCGGCTGATGGCACCACGTGACGGCCGATGTGGCATGAAAGTACTGTTATTTGTGAATGTCATGGTTGTACGAGGGCTGGGATACTGCCAGGGCGCCCACACCTAGACAGGAGGACGATTAGGGTCCTCAACCAAAGCCTTTGGCTCAAAGACCCTAACCGCAAGGCAGCGGTGTTGGGCTGGAAATGCAAGTACATTACAATTTTTATGGAACACGTCGCCACACATGTTCCAACCCCCAACCTGGAGGGCCAGGAGACTGTGTTCGTCAGACCTCTACCCACGGACCAACCTGGTATGAGAGACTCTGTGAGTGTCACGCGGGCACCCCCCAGTATAGCTCAATGGGTCGCCGAGGTACACAAACCGCCACACCACGGTAAGGTCCAGTCTCTTCGTGCATGGGAGAAAAAAGTGATAACCAGTTTGCAATTTCCTTGTTGGTTTGATGAAAACGCATGCACGCCACAGTTCCGGCTTTTGACGATCTAAGAAAGCGTCTTCGGCAAAAGGGTCATCTCATCTAGGAAATCACGGTACTTTAAGGAATCATCCTGCCCCAAAACAATCAAGCATTCTACGCAGGAACTTCATGACAGATAAGACTACCAGGAATATTGAAATAAAATTATCTAGGGATATGAGTCTTTGCGGTTGAAGTTCCCATCCGCAAAGAAACCAGAATCTTTTAGCTACATTTCAGAGACCCAGTGGGTTATAAGTTGCCGCAACAAGATTGCTTGTTAATCCTACAGCTCTGCGTGGAAAATTATAACTTACCCGCTCACGTAGACGACGTTTTAACTTTTCTTCATAACGATGGAGATCCTCATCAGCGTCGTCACTCAGAAGCATGTCAGCACTCCAATCGTCTTTGTTTCGGTAGCGCTCCAATCTTTCTTTCGCTCGACGAATCTCGATAAATGGGTCGTAATCCGGATGAAAACGGCGTTTGCTTCCAATCTGCAAAATCAAGTAATTACTAAAATAATTATTACCGAAGACGCTATGCTGTGAGACCGGTCGTGTTCAGAAGTGGTTTCCTGTCGAGAACGATGTCTGGTACGGTACCGAGGGGAAGATCCACAATCCCTGACAGGGGTGGACATTCGCATTGACTTTTTTCCAAAATTAGGGAGAGTTGCGCGACGGGAGCGACTCTCGCTCACATGTACAGAACTTCCAAGGTTGGATTTCGACTCCTGCTTCACGGCTGATGAGCCCGAACTCCCATCCTTTGCAGCAACACTAAGGACATTAAATGACAAGTAGTGAACACCTACTTTAGTTCACGTAATGCATAAACCCTGGCTCTGTCTTTATGCAAAGCCCCTAGAAAGACTGCATTTTTTACTGGCGCTGACTTCCTGGCTCTTCGGTTGTCCGACTCCATTTCGATCAGCTGAGGCGCCTTAGTTCGCAAATCCCGCGCAACCACCAACGTAAGCGATTGCGGCCGCTATTAACAAGTTCTATCCCAAGACGACCTTGAACACTTTTTCTTTCTTCTACAAGACGAATTTTGAGCGAAACTGGTTGCATTTGCCGAAAGCGTCTCAAGCATCATGTCAAGATATCTCGAAGCAAAAACAATAAAAAAGAATCACTTGTTCCACGAAATGACCGGGAGGGCAGTGAAAGCACCCCTGACTGACCTTGGTGAACCGCTAAGATTATTGGGGTATTCAAGGGGATCCTGGATTCACGGATTGATATACAGAATCGAAGCTTTCGCCCAAGCTACCAGGTCGGGTTTGTTCTCGTAATTTGTTTGATTCTTTTCGCACGCCAGAAATAAATGGAAACAAATCGGGTATATTAATCGGGTCCGTGTTGGCGGTCCCGCTCTTTGTTCAGGTCGATCAAAAGAGGACCAGAGTTCCGGCACTGTTGATAAACATAGATCATCTTCTCATCTCTTCTGTCTTTCAGGGGGACAAAAATACCGGCAGCCTACTCGCCCCAGACTGAAGAAATACTTGTTTTATCCAAGGCCGCCATCGCCCGGGAGGACCTCATCATCCCCATGTCACCCTCCTAAACTGAACCTCCGTAATCTGAGTTTGCCTGGCTCACCTGTGTCAAATCACCATGTAAGTTACCCACTAATGGAACGCGCCTTTCGGCGAAACCTGGCCTCAAGACCCAAAGGCACTAGCATTTAGCCAGTTCCAAGGTCGGAAAAACAGCTACGTTTCTGGACTCATGTTATACACCGGCCCGACTAACGCGTTCAGCTTCCAAAGTACGTTCCACATCACTCCGCTAGTCCTCACTTGCCCCATCCGTGAAGCCGGCCCTGCGATTTTTCCCGTCCCACGGGTTCTTCGGGCATGAGCCGAACCCACTCACCACGCACCTTCGTCCATCATATTATCCCAGTATTTCAACATTAGCACCATTTGCTAAACCATGCCGCACATCCTTCGTATCCACGAAAATCCCACCCTCACCGCCGTTCAATCGCATCAGACCACCGTTTCCATTCCCCGCTTCCCCAACTTGGGCCGATCGGACTGGGGGATAAAGCAGACATGGTTGGTGTCTCCAAAGCGAAGTTTGCCGGTATGTATACCAACTCCACTGAGCTTCATGACTTAGTATGCTCACCCTCTGCGCACGTAGTAATACTTATCAGATCTTGGGGTACCTCAGACAGCGAATATGATTTTGCCCTTCCCTCCCCGTGGTCCCGCCACACTACTGTTCAATATCCCACACCCGAAATGGTATCGCTTGTCTCCCACTTCTTCTTTTATCCTAACCATATCGCCTAAGCTGAGGCTGCTCCGGAGTGATTCGTTACTAATTTATCTCGTCTATCGCTTCACAGCTCCACCAACAAAGATATGTACTGTTTTCCGACATCCTGACGGGCTTTCCGTCACTTTAATTCTTACATTGAATGCTCCTATCGGACCTAAAAGTAACGTACAGTGCCTGGAGAACAACCCCACCTAAGCAAGATTCGATGGTTTTCTGAAAGCATTTTATTCCAAAAGAAGGCATCACCATCTCAATAACGCAACCTGGTTTTCACGCAGGGATATCAGCTGTTACTCATGAAAACTGATATAATCAACAAACACCCCACGACAGGTTATAACATGGACATTGTGCACCTTGGAGGTGGCGACGACTACACCTCATGATGGAATCTTATATGCTACTGGGAACGCGAAGTCAAGTGTACGATGCATTGCCTTTCAACGCACAAATTGCCCCGAGCCGAGTGCTGCCCACACTACTCGGAGCTGGCGGACCGATAAAGATAAATGTTGATTCCCCATGTGAATCAACGGTGATCAGCGGTAATTTTCCTTGTGTTCTGACTACTCACGTGTAACGTGACTTACGCCCGGTTACTACAATGCCGTTTCGTTTTCTTGCTGCTGGTTTTTCCCCTGTTTCGGACCTACTTAAAGTCTGCTTATTCTTCCTTAACCGATGTCAGTATTTGTTGTCCGTCCGTCATTGGTCGCAAGTTTGTCTCAGTTCTACCTAGTCTCGAGCGTCTGCTCCAACAGAAAAATGGACGACAGAGAGTCGAACTCAGAGCTCCCCGGATGGCGGGCAGGCGCACTGCCCACTACACCAACTTGGCGCCGGAAGGACCCTATTTTGCATTACATGTATACAACATCTGCCAGATAGCCTTTGGCGAGATTTGTTTTAAACAGTCCTAACCGCGCAGTCTGATTTGTCACGTGACACGAGCTACCGCGTCGCACCACCGACCGAAAGACAGTCCCTTTACCTCCCAAACGTACTGATTGTTTCTGCGCCGGTATCACCCTATACGGCCAACTCATACTGACAGACTGCCCGTATATGTAAGTTTGTACATCGTCTAGTACGTACTTGTTGTTGCTTCTAGAAGTCGCTGCCACTTCATCGACTATTTTCCGCTCCTGCTGATTGCTTCATTATTGATTGTACGTTCGCTTAATTTATGATGCCTACTAACCCGTTGTCTGTAGAGCCCGTTTCTGTCAGTCCTCAATACATCGTCTGCTGCCCAAATGTGTCTGCCCCTATTGTCTACTGGCTACGAACTGCGTACAATACAATAGTCACAATCGTCCTGTGAGATCCATAGCCGCCCGGATCTTACAATAAATGTGGGTTTTTCCCGCGCTTCTCAGGTTTGGTTTGTATTTGTCACTCAACGGCATGTGTTCACCTTAAAAACACAGGCGAAAAAAGACTACAACGCTGCTTGGCGCTGTTGAATGATCCTGCTCGCACGAGCATCACGTATAAAACAACCCATATTTATTTGAAATTTGTCCTAGATGCAGTGTGGACAACAACCCAGAGAATGTTGTCTCATGTGCAAACAGTCTGAGGTGAGAAATATTTATTTCGCGTCTTAAGTAGACAACCTGATCAGAGCATTCAAGAAGCGGTTTGATCTAGGCCCCGCAGAGTACCTGTGAATCCGTATGATCCACGCAAGGGAGAGTATTGCGAATTATCTGAAGAATAGCGGAAGACTTTGGACCGATTTCTCGTGACAAAGCGGGGAATCAAGCTTGAGGAGAGCAAGACGCCCAAACTTTTCTTGGTATCCTGCACTGCAACATCTTCTGGTCCATCTTCACCATGCGCGACAAAGGCCTTCTCTGGGTCTCCGAACGATACATGCACGTTTTTCATCATTAACTGGAAGGTACTGTGTTGTGACTAATGTTTTTTGACACCGACGTGCATTCAAAACTCACCGAGGTTGGTCCTTTAAGATTTCACATTGCCTGCAAAAGGGTTGTTCTGCAAAGATTGTTCGCGTAGGTCAGCAAATGCGTTGCTACCAAGACGGAATCTTGAGACCCTAATGGAGACCGGTGCGGAACAGTAGGTCAATCCAGATTTCATTAGGAAGGTTCTACTTGGGAAAGACTTCTTTATTTAGCCCAGAGTTTCTTTTTGAATCCCATGGTCACATAGATGCAATCCTACGGTGTGCATAATTGGACGCCACGCCGTGCAACACCGCTCCCTGCGTTTGCGAAAACATTGTATGTAAGAGCGGTCACAGACACACCATCCTAGAGCTTCAACTCTACCATTCAAACACTCAAAAGCCACGACATCCGCTCCCACACAACGGCAACAACTCGCAGCAACTCGCGTTGCCGATGCGTATGCAGAGGCACAAAAATCTGAGCAGTTTCCATGCACTCCATTGCCTCCATTGTTTGAAAAGCGTTCACTGAATTCTGAGCCGACCCCAACCCGTCCCAATAATCTTTATCTCTACCAGATCGATGTCTTCCACTTTCCAATGGTCTCAATTAACTGTCCATCTAAGACCCAGAAACACTAATCTTTCTACCGACTCCACGCTCAGCTTCATCATTTGTACATTACTTCCAATATTCCTGAGATACTCTCTCCTGACTCCCAGTTTCACTCCTTGTGAGACTCTTCAGTGTGGACCAATTGCCGCCTTCGACTCTCGCAAAATCTGCCATCGAAGTGGCTCTGTGGCACTCAAATCCGTTGCACCATTATCTTGTAGATGTGTGCTGAAATTTTATAGCCTGCAACCAACATTTCTTCGCAAATGTGTTCCCGAAGAAAAATGCCTATCCCTGAAAACATCCACAACGGGGTAGACCCACCGGAATGTATAATGCGTTGCTTTGACCCCGCATAGCAGGGATGGTAAAGTCTGCTCTATGATGCTGGTTGTCCGTTGTTAGTTTTAACTCCCTCTTGTATCACGCTGAATCAATGTCGTTTACCTCAAGCCTCCGTGGCTATTTATTGACCACTTATCAGCCTTATGTAACATTCCTCTATATTATCGGACGAAGATAATATTTTCTCTTCCGTTCCCTTCCAGCCAGCGCTTCGCCTACACCACTGCCACTGGTGCATCTCACGTAATCGTCCGAAACATGTCTTAGGCCCCAACCCCTGTATTGCCCTAATTCTGGCAAATATATCCACCGCAAAAAAGTGGTGCTAACACTTCTCCCAGCTGTGTGCTTCAGGGTTGTCTGATACCCGAAATTCGGCCTCAGCTTACCAGTAAACGTAGTATGCTCACACCACCTTACTCGACTATCCTGGGCGATACAGGCGCGAAAATCTTGTAAGTACCGCCCGACGCCCCACCTGGCACTATTGTAAATGCATCGGCGAGAGGAGTTACACAAGCGGCGTCAACTGACCACACTCGTGCCACAGCCTTGCACACGATTGTGAATGCGAAATGCAATCATGTTGCGGAGACTCGCCACTGTTGCATTCCGACTTGTTCTGCGCCATCATAAAAGGGAAGAAACCCCACGGCCGCATCCGAAGACCCCAGGGCCCAGCTTCCTACGGTCTTTTAACCGCCAACCAGCACCGCGGGACGGCCTCCGCAACAGTGTGCTGTAGACCAAAACTGAGGCTGAGACGCCACTCCTAAAGCCGCCTGTGCAGCATCTTCGTTCCATGGGAACTTCTGGTATTCCTCTCTCTCACTACAAGTAATGGACCTGGTTCATGGCCGTTCCAAGCCCTAGAGCCGGTGTCATCTAGTCCCTTCACCTATAGTGCAGACAACGATTAGACTTGAGATGGCTTCAGTCGAACCTCTATCACGTTTCAGACCGGGCTGTTTTTCCGATTCAGACAGTACCCACCACAAACTTCTAAGAAATGTACCGACACTCAAGCCCCGCATCAACTTCTGTCTCCCTCTCCCCTCCAAGGAACTTGGTCGGTATCCTGTAAGACATCACTGGCCGTTATCTGACTAGTCCCAGGAGGGGCCTGTGCACGATTATGGAGAGCATTATAAACAGGCAAATTAAAATAATATTTTGCCGGCCTGTGTTAGTCAAACTTCCTTGCGCTTTATTCAACGTTTACCCGCTGCTCAGTGCGAGAATATAACAATATGTGGCTTTCTGGCTGAAAGGACGACATGATGATACTCTAAAATATACTTCACGTACCGCAAAATGTTTCTGAGCTCCGGAGGTTCCCTACCTTCAACGGATCCAGCGTCCAAGCCTGGTAAAATCGTCATCCGGGGTGCTTTGCATGTACATTTGAGCCCTCACATTGGCATTCAGAACCATCATTTTTCCTCCCCCTCAAGACCAACATCCTGGGTCGCCATTGCGGCCCCATCTTCTTAGATGGTACATTCAGTTGCACACAACTACTAACGTGGGTTTGAATTGGTCACACAAACGTAGGCACTACCGACCTCAATAAAGCCCAACATTACGAGTGAAACCCAGTCTGTTTATTTCGAGCTAATCAACCCCAACTTTGGCCAGAGTCGATAAACTACAGGCCAAGGTCTATGTGCCTCTGGCTTCCGGCTCGTACATGGACCTACTGATGTGAAGCGACTCACAGAGAAGTTAAACTATCCGCCTAATATTTATCGACCAGTCGATTGACGGGATTTGCGGAGCCCGTTGAACTATGTTGTTTTAATACTCTGACCAAGAGTTACAATTTATACGGTGATTCTTCAACCGTCGTTCGTGCGCATCGTCAGTTATCGTGTACGCAGTGTCGCGTAAAGCTCTCGATTGCCAGTCGCTTTCAAAAGTAATTTTTACTACGCATAATGTCACGTAGTGATATAATTCACACAGTGCATGAACTTGCCACCTATGAGGAGTCCACTGATGACAGTTCACACACACCCGATGAAAAGTACTACTATCAGGTTAACAAGCGGAAGAGGAAAACAAATATTCCGCAGAAAAGAGATAGTAATGGCAACGAATATGCTGATAATGAGTCGGAGAATGGAGAGAAATTCGAGCCGGTGAACTTAATTAACAAAGTTGATCGTGTAGCAAACAATGTTGCGGCTTGTTACGACGGACAGAAGAATCCAGCTACGTGTGCGTCAAGTTCCCTACTAGACCAACAGAGGATATACAATCTCCTTCTTGATTACCTTTTGCTGAAGTACCAGATTCCACCTGAAACCCGACTTCAATCCCCAGTTACCTGTGGTTCATTATTTTGTGCTGAAAAAATTATTACAAAGTCTAAAGATGGCAGCTTCAGAGAGTTGGAATCAGATGCCAATAAAAAACCTTTTCAGACGTTGTTGGATCCAGGTAATGCACAAATACCGGGGATGTTATTGTCCGTCAATCAGCCACATCGGGAAAATTTACAAAATTCAAATCGTGATTCCGAACTTGGCATGTCTAATTTATTAAACAACACGGCGCATAATTTCAAGAACAGTATTTATGAAGCAATCAGTACGTGCATACATAATATTCCAATTCCCAAGACTGGACATACGAACTATGAAGCCATGCTCCTCTGTTACAAAGGCTTACTTGAAAAAGCCTATGCTTTACAACATTCAATAGACGTTTATTTCAGTTTGTTGCAAAACACAATCTTTCCAGCCTTGACTGGTTTGGAAAATCTCCCCGGCAACATGAACTTTAACATACAAAACGATGGATCACTCGAACAGTCTTCTATCTTTTTCACTAGGCAAAATAGTGATCAGGCCTCGGACAGTCGTTTCTTACCGAAAGCTGATTGCTTTGTCTCCCAGCACTTGGATGGACTAAACAAAACTAAAGACGTTTGCCTTAAGACGAATTTGCTTCTTGATTCTTTGAGAGAATCCGAAGAACGGATGTTTACTAGTGAAACTAACGTTCCTATTCCAGTAGATTTGACAAAGGGTGCGACCCCAGTACAGATCCAGCAGCTAAATGAAGTGAACGAAGAGAGCAAGAATGCAGACAACTTGGGAAAAGCCATTAGGGATGCAGTTGGAAATTTTTTGAACTCCACAAATCACAATGGAATTCAAGTTGGCCGAAAGCAGATTTCACACGTACAGAAGCCGGTACAATATGCAGAGCCCAACTCCCCTCCCATGAATGACCGACTAGGTATACAACAAGCAAAAAGCATCGATCTTTCGTTTGTATCCCCAGTCCATGATTCACTTGATCGGTCATACTTTTCGTACAACACTCATACTGTTACGTCTCAAAAAAGAAAGACCTATTTCAAGAACAAAAGGCTGAGGAAGACGTATGCAGTCCATTCTCCCACCACTTCAAACGCGGGACTTTCTGATTCCAGTCCAAACAAAAAGTCGAATTTCAGGGGAACTAGCGAAGAAGAAAACGAAGTTTCTCCTGATTTCAAACCTACTGAAAGTAATGTAAGTTGTTCCGCTTGTTTCATGTACACTTACTATCTCTAGTTAGACCTAAGCTTTCATAGACTTAAAAGTTGTTTGAAGGCCTTTACCCATGACAGTAGTTGGGCTAAATCATGTTTGATCTTCTTAATTGCGACCAACATGGTGACCACAGAAGATATCATATGTAAACGGCTACAAATGAACTTTAAAAAGCAAGTCTATCATTTCTAATGCAACGAGGATAATCAGTGGTGTGGCATTGTTTAATACTGCCCACTAATTACTTTTCGTTATGTACACTATCCAAACCACATTGCATACATATAACACTTTCCTGGTAGGCACTTTCTAGAATAATATTTACAATATTTAACTTGACTTACCAAACATCCCACTGTGAAGGTTGTTGTTTGCGTTTACGTGCAAAAACCCTGTTTAAGAAGTAGTTCTCTAGGCCTTGGTTTGTGAGTGAAAATAAACATGGCACTTCATGAAACGAGCCAGAAGTTTCATCTTTCTTTTCTACAAAATTCTTGTTAGGCAGATTGCAGAATCACGAATTTGGACACATTTCAATTGTTTTAAATTTTCATGAATTTCTGGAAGTTTCTTCTGGTGCACTGTTATCGTTGACGCAACCTGCGGAAGTTCGTGGCATTAGATTGTAACGTTCAAGTGGTATAAATCCTCTCTGACCAAACCTGCCCAGGTTGCACCTAAGCCTAAGCAGCGAGTGTTTAGTAAGTGTATGGCTTCTGTCTATAATTTTGAAAAGAACTTTAAAATACTGTTCACCATCAGTAACTGCAGAAAACTGTTAAGTTTTCTCAACTATTCATCTCGGTCAGCTTCAATGTGAACATGCTCTAAAGAAAGAAAACCATACTTTTTGTTACGCTCTTGTAAGTAAGCTGGAGAATGCCAGCGCTGTTTATGATCGAATAGATAATGTTATTACGGTCAAAACGAAAAGTGTGAGTGTTGTTTTTACATATTCCACCATCATTTTTGGGAGGTGGAGCGGAAGAGACAGTAGGATTTTATTTTATAAACTTCAGTCAGCACATTATTTAGACGGGATAAGTAAGCAAGTAGCTAGCGTTTATCAAAACGCATCCTTCTGTGGTGACATTTTGTGTGGCCAATAAAATCTCTTTGTTGAGGCCTCAACGTTTGCTTAACGTACAGTGTTACCCAAATTATATCTGATGGCTTCTGATCAGACACGGTTTAGATTTATCACAGTCATTATTAGGCTAATTCCCATACTTTTTCTTGAGTAAAAATACCCAGCAATGTGAGGACGCTCAAATAGGTACCAAGTGCAATAAAAAGGTTGCTTGAGACTTACAAGAAATAACAAAACAACTCTTAAGTTGACTGAGTTGCTAGGAAGTTTGCAGCTTTTACATAGCTAAAGGCGTTGATAGTTATGATAAAAGGGTAGAAATTACTAAGGAAAATAAAAAAAATAGCGGCTTGCTCAGACATATTTTTCAGTACGTAAATCGAGCTACAAAAATAAGCCGACGGTCTTACTGATAACTTCTCACTCACGAAAGCGAAGACATGCAGCACTTAGTTGAAAGGGAGAACACGTGTCACACATGTAAATACACGTAACACGTTATTCTAGTTACTTTTTTGTGCATTTCAAACGTCGCGGATATCCAATAAGTAGTCAGCTCATTAAATGCCTCCGTGGTTAGCTTCAGCTTTGGCACCAGTGAATGCAAGAACCTCTGTTCAGCTCAGCTGAACTACATAAGCGAATAAATTAGAGAAGGCTAAACATGATAAAGGGTATTACTCTATGTACAATCTATGTACATCTATGTACATCTATTCTATATACATCATGCTTTCGATATTTGAATGTAACCTAGTTGACAGACTTATTATGAAATAGTTTTGAGCTGGAGTCGCATTCAGGACTGTATGCAACTGTTATCTTTACTTTTTCTTCGTTTCAACTGTGGGCTCAAGTACCATCCTCTATAAGCAAAGCATGGCAGTCTTTCCTTTCTTACCCAACAAAGCATCCCATCACCTAAAAGACTACTATGGAAGATGCTAATACAAATTGCATAAAAGTCGAAAAACGATAGCGTTCTACAAACATTCAAACGTGAAAGTTGACGCGCAAGAGCACAGCCATGTGGGCAGTAAATCGTATTAAGGATTTTGGCAGTTTTTACAAATACATATATATAAAGGTACAGCAGCAATGGATAAAATGGTCACATTAGTAGTCAGATTCAGCTTTATTTTTGTCTTTATCCGGCTTACCTCGCTTGCTATTAAGTGCTGCGGAAAGACACTTTTAGAAGCTTTACAACTAAGTGTTGCTCACTCTCCATAAGAACTCTGCAAGTCCAAGAACAACCATTTAGCCTGTAAAATATTCCCACGTGTTTTTTTTATTTCTAAAATAACAATGCAGCTGGAAAACTCTGAAAATGCTTTCTGGATGCGCATAATTATCAGTAGCATTCAACTGTTCCGTACACAATACAGAACCTGAAGTCAATGGATTCTAGCTACTTATTCACAATTGAATTGAGATGTTTTATCCTCCACGGAGTATAAAAGCATTTTTAAACTTTGAATATTTCGTTTACCTCATTTTATAAAATGAAGTTCACTGTTTTTGAAAAACAGTATGAAGACTTCGGACACAAATAAAGCAAAAGCCGAATAATCGCTCAAAGCATTAATTATTCTTTGAAGATTTTGTTCCGAAAATGAGCCTCCTTCTAGTCGAGATGCTTCAACGAAGCTGCGGATTTAAGCAAATATATTCGCACTTCACATATAAATTTCCGAAAGTCCAGCAGAATGACGAACAGTAATAAAACACCTCTTCTGGTTATTTTTCACAGTTGATTATGGAAGGCTTGCACAGTTTGAGTTTCTATAGAAGGGAGCGAGGTTTAAAATTTTTAAGTAGAATGCCCTAGTACAGAAGGTTTATGTGAAAAGTGTACACACGAAGGTGCAAGCAGGGAGTCAATCAACCTCTGATCTGGAAGAGGAGTGTAAAAGCAACTACAAAGAGCTTAGGTGCTGTCGATACAGCTCGCCTTGCAAGATCAGATCCGCACAATCCTCCCTCTGAGTGGCTGAAGACACTAAAATATGTGCCCGCTGACCAATGTTGGTAGAGTTTGTATAGTTACTGTCTACTTAGGTTGTCTAGATGAACTCCTGGAGGTTTGGACACTTTGGTATCATTGTGGTAGGCTAGTACTAGCTCCCTTTCCATTTCTATGCACTTTTATTCTTTTATTCACAATAAGGCTTTCAAATGAGCTATGGCTGTACGGCAGACAATAATTACTGTTGAACGATTGTGGCGTAAGCACAAAACTGAATTATTCTATGAATAAGGCTAGAACTCACTGCCTAACCATTTTATCCACATTACAGAATTACAAGACCCGCGCACTTTTGAACGCACACACTCTATGATGGTAACTGAACAGTACACTTTGGCTATGTCTAAATGATAGAGCTACAAAGCAGTTTTCTCATACATTAAGCAGGACCAATTTTCCTGACTTGATGTAAGTTAAATTTTATTAAATGTTCAGAACAAAAGAGGCTGGTCAATGTTGGTGGTATAGCTTCAATACAAATTTAAAAAATGCAGTAAGAATAGTTATTTAGATCCGTGCTGATTCTTAACGAGAATAAGATAGTCAAACGCTGCTTCTGCACATTTCAGTAAAGATTAATTTAACTCCACAAAAACACCAACTTCAACCTTTAAGAGTCGTAATTCACTATGGTATCACACAGAAACTATGCTTTTTCCAGAAAAGCCTATTACCCCAAATGGAGTTTAACTTCTACGGAGGTGAAAATGCGCGAAAAAATGCGATCTATTTGACAAGGTTCAAAAACGAAAAGGAATCAATCGCTCTTGATGAACTATCGCAACTGCTGGTGGTGGTTCTTCTAAGTATAACTGCCTATCGGTTTTTCAAAACTAAATCCGTGTATTCTCTTAAAGTGGTTCTGTGTATTTGGTTTTCTTCAGGTGCAGACAACTTTCATCTTTTACGCTAATCTGAGTGACTAATGGTTTGAGGTTCAACAATAGTGCATAGTCCATATCATGAAAAACAAATGCCCTTATCCGCCGCAACATAATTCTGTTTGCACAGTGCCTGAAACTTGCAGTAAGAAATTTGACAAACTTGCCGCATGTCGCTGCGCAAACTTCAACGTAGTTTAAGTTGCTTCTTGTGGAAGAAATACCACCAACATTTTTCATCCTTGTTCTGACAAAAAGGCTGGTTAATTACTTGCCATATTTATGATAATATTAGGAATTTGACAGGATAAATTAAAACTTGGTCCCAATTGTGAAAGCAAATCGCCGTGGAATTTTCTAAAAAAGCATGCTACATTTATTCCAAACGAGAGTTTCAGTTGGTATTTGGTTGCGTTCTTCGTTGAGTGCGTGTATGATCTCACACAGGTAAAGGCAGATAAAATCTAGAAATTCAGTACACCTTGGTGATTACCTAGAAGAGCAAAACCGACCTAATGTGTGTTCACCAACCTTGGGAGTAATGTTGTACCAATACTAATAACCTGATGTTTTTCGGAGTGGCTCAGTGGTGTACTTCTTTTGTTGCACGCGCCAAAAAGTTGTGCAACTTGCCATAAACTCCAAAATTATACAACGTACAGACTTCCGTTTAGACAAGCTAAAAAGTCTGCTTGTTAAGGTATTTTCACATATCAACCTTCCTTAGTGGACCATTTTAATCTATAATGCAGAGAGTGACATAAATCCAAGATGGTAAACGATTTCAAGTATCTTTTGGTCACATTTACCTTTTCACTAGGATCGAATCATTACACATGTTGCAAACTACAAAAGCATCCGTTTCATGAAAAATGCTACTTCTCAATGTCTTGTAAAACACTGCGATTAGCTGACTGAAAGAAAGAAGTGACAAACACAATTATTCAGCGTTTGTTCCGAAAAATTAATAAATTAACTCGTGGACAACCTTTCACATCTCAACCTTACTATCTTAGACCGGAACTTGATAAGTTCTACAACCGGGAGTTGTACTCGCATGTGACGGTAGATTGCCATTAGTGTCAGGCGAAATCATCCCAAACAGAGCTCACTGCTCGTACTGAGCCAGTGCATCAGCAGGCTGACAACAAGAACGTCTAAGGTTATGCGCAGCTAGAATTTCTTAGGCCTAGGTCTACCTATTTTGTCGTGTGTATGCATTTCCTGAAAAATAAACCACATTGTGAACAATGCTGTCTTTATTCTGTTCTGGCAATTTCTTTCTTGAGGGGAGAGTCAAGTGGAAACATTCTGCGCCGCCAAAATTGCCGTCCACGTTGACGTGTGACCTTTAGAAACCTTCCCGCTATGAGATATAAAATGAAAGACTTCAGTAAGACTATTTGTTATGAATAATTAACGGCAAAGCCGGGTACACTGCGTTCTACTGGACTAAGTTAGCAATATATACCTATATATATGTCACAAAAATAGAGGCAATAGGGTTAAATAAGTTACCTTTGTTTTAAACGTTTGGTTTTGCCTCCTTGTGCCATTATTATTCTAGTCATACAAAAATATAGAAATCGGATGACATTTGGTAAAACCTTGCGTAAAGATGTAGGTCAGTTTTTGGCTATTGATTGATAAACTCAGGCAAAGACCGCTTTCGTCAAACTAAGGCTTAAATCAGTTACGTCTCCTGCTGCAAGGAAACACCTGATAAATCCTATCCTTCCTTATACTACATTACATCGTTAGCTGCTGTTACCCTTAGAAAAAAACAGAAACTCCCTCAAGAACCATAGCCAAACAAGATGTGAGCAAACCTCTCCATCCAAAATGCTCGGCACAAAAAGTATTTCATATACTCCTCGACAGCTTTTGTTTATGACGGCATTGATTATTCTGAATTAATTATTCGCCTATCACTGTTTAAATAGTTGTTGTACAATGTTGTAATTTAACAATAGAAAGCAGCTAAAAGTTTTGTACTCTGCATTCGATGGAGTTTAATTTAATCCAGAGAACTGGTTATCGAACAAATCAGTGTAATGGTCTAAGTCTGACGAAGCCTTTGAAAAGTGAAGCGGTTTAGTGAGGGGAAGCGAGACATTCTCATAATTCAGTGTCAAGGTACCAGTTTGTTTGTGATGTAGCTACAAATTCTACACTACTCACTTTCAATAAGACTTCAGTGTCATCGGGATAAAATATTGAATACTAGTGGGTTTCTCTTCGGTATGCAGTTTTAGGCAATTAAGCAGTTTTTATAATCTATTCTATTTATGCGGAACTAATTTTTTAGGGACTCATTGCTCAACTACGTAACATAAAAGCAATAGAAATGTAAGTATGGTTGCGTTTCCATTGCTTTTTGCTTCCCGATGATGCTAGCAAAAGCGGGCGGTTTTTCATCTACTTGGTGAATTGCAATCATGGTTTAACTGTTCCACGGCAGAATGCAACCACTTCGAATTAAGGCAGGAAACAAGAAAGTAGACGTTAGCCCTGAAATTTTGTTCTTTGTGGTTGACTTCCCAAAATACAAGGATGTGGTTTTCCACTTATCGATATCACAATTTGATGTGTGAAATAACTGATTTTTTGCTGTTCAGTTTCAATAAATACCCTTATTTTATTTGTATTACTGTAAGTTTTATAATAAAAATTACATGTACAACCATCAATTGAACGTGTCATTTGATCTGATACACTCAGTTAACCTGACAAGGTTGAAACAAAACCCCCTACGTTACCCGGATCGGCTTTGAATCGTGTTCTCATCCAAGTATATAAAAGTGGAATCTTGGTAATGTCTATGGAAACGTCAAATTCATTTAAGCTACTGGTTTTGTGGGGCAATTGTATTCATGTAACATGTGTGTAGCAACATTCCCGCAACTGATATCATGATGACTAAACCTTCATCGGCACAAAAAACAAATAAAATATACAAACTGGTTATCTCCCTCATAAAAGTCTTTCATAGGAAAAAATGCACATGCGCTTCACAAGGCTGAGATTTATATAAGCAGATGCATCTTTGTTCACTTGTTGGGGACTAATCAACAATTCTCTTCCACTCTAAACATTCAATGGTCGGAAATCTCTTGTAAATTGTTTGCAAATGCTTTTTCCATATTAACCGGTATTCTAAAGAAGAAGCTTTAAAACGCCAGAATAAGTGTAAATGGAATAATCAAATTCTAAGACAAGCCACCATGTATAGCCTACTTCAAAATAAACCACCTGAAGGACTCTGTTTACCTTCGGAATCCGTCTCCTTGCAAAGTTGTAATTTCTGATTCAGACGGTCATCGAGCTCGCCAAAAATCTGGATTGAACTGGTAAGAAATGTTTCCTAAAAGGTGTTTTTTATTTGCCTTCAATGACCGGTTTGATGGATCTAAAAGATTTGAATCCGACAGTTTTACCACATTATGTACCCACGTAATTCACACTTGTGGACTTGCATCGTAAGGGGATTGCACAGTAGCCTTTGCCAGCTGAAGATATAACTCAGTCAATAAGATTCTTTATTGCACTAAAGTACCACTGTGCTGCCTTCCAGTCAGGTATATCTTCAGGCCACTCATCTACTCTGTCCTCGCGTGCCAGAACTCAGATTCCCTGCTCATTTCTGATAGGAAAGTGAAAGGTTTACATGTACCTCGGGAATAGCAAGTTGACCGGAACGTACTGGTCTAAGAGATCATAAGCTGAGTTCTAACTCCTGTTTACGCCACGCTCCGACTACAGGTAGTTTAAATAACGAGGTAATGGGTTTGTAGTTGCACCAGTAATGACTGACCCATGCATTAAATCCTTGTACCATGGTCGCTTATCTGTTATAGTAAGAAAAGGAAAAAAGTGTAATATAAAGCTGTTATTTATTTGCTCTGCACTGCTGTAGAAGATGGAAACACTTCAGGCCTGTGGTGGATTTTAGAGTTGCAACTGCTTTAGAGAAACGAGTTAAATAGTGAATTAGTTCACCATTACTACTCTGGTCAAATAGATTTTAGGATGTTTAACCTCTCAGGAGACGCCATGTTGATTGATTAGCAGGTGTACTTTGCACGTAGATCCCATCCCAAAAGATAGCAACTCAAATAACTTTTACATGTTATTTACATGTTAGTTATTTGGAGGTCCATCATCATCAAAGAAAACGGCTTCCTTGTTCATGCTGATACCATACTGTCGTACAAAGATTTTATTTAGGTATATTTAAAGCCCCATTAGAGTATAAAAAACGGCAGATGAGATGCTAGCATATGGAAAACATTCTGAGGTGCTTTAACCTCCAGTTGCTAGATTAAACAATCTAGAAAGAAACTGACAGCACGAATGCCACTGGTGTCAGTTAGGCACCACTTCCTGCAGCGTATCCAGCCAAGCGCAGGGTGATAGCGGAGATTTTATCCTGGAAGTTGGACGGCCCCAGCAATACCAAAACTCTCGGTAATCTCTTTCAAATCCTTCTGCCGAGTCACACTGTACCCGCCTCACAGTTTGCAACATGCTAAAAGAGGTACGGAGAACAACACTTTTCTCCATAAACGATTCTCCGGCCCCCGCCGTACTTTGCGGAGCCACCGCAACTGATGGTGCTGGATGTTTTCCACGACTGAAGTTAGAGTTTATTCAAAGTGAGTTCCGCTGCAGAACGAAAGCTGTATGTCAGAATGGACTGTTGTATGGTGCGATACGACAACTAAGATTTTTAAGGCAGATTCTTGTTTTGCCGGTATGTAGTGCCTTCCAAATGCCCACTTCCAAAGATAGATATAACTACAAACACGTCAAACTCGAGCAACGTGTAGCTTGACTTTCTTCAATAACACTAATCAGATTACCTCGATGGATGAAATAAATGTGGGTTTATAAGGAAACTAAGACTAACGATTACAAATTTAAAAATGTGTGCTGTTTTTTCTAGTTTATTGTATGTTGGGCAAAATACTTCGTGAAATGACTGGATGTAGGCAACAAAAATTCATTCAAAGCGTCCTTCCTTATTGTTCTAAAGTAAGGATAAGAGGAACTCTTTTGGGTGCATTCAGCAACGAATTTCGTCCACGAAGAACAGTCATTCGACTAATATAAACTGGGTGACATTCGCTAATTCCATTTTACATGCTGACGGTACAGCCTTTCATCTCAAGAGCAAACGTTATCGGCGTTACCGGCAAACGTTATCAGAGAAGCACGTATACTTCGCTGTAAAAAAAGGTTGAACAAAAAAGGTCTATTTTAAAAGTTTTTTTGTCAAGGACTCCTTTTGAGGGGTCGTTCTTACATTTACAACTTACAACTAATTATTTTACCGTCTGCACCAAATTTTATGTAAGGCCATATGACCTAGCTCAACTGTTAAAATGTGGACTTGGGTAGGAGTTCCAGACCCATAGCTGAGTAGCAAATGCAAAAAATTAGGATAAGCTAAGAGCATCGATTTCTGTTAAATACATCCGTATCACTTGTCAGTCAAACAAAATATTACCGTGCAAAAACAATTCTTGCTAATTCGTGAACAAAGTCCATTTTTGTTTAAAAACGTTTTGTGGAGTTTAAACTAACCCGGAGATATATCGAGTTGCCTTTTCTGACCATTGAAGAGGCTTGTACAAGATTATCTATTGTTTTACTGTGGACGAAAAAACTACTGCAGGTTGCACAGGGCGCACTGGGACAAGCTGAAAACGATGAGTCTATTAATGTTTGAGATAGAAACAAAAAGCCAAAAGTAAACAAAGCAGTGGAAATTTGGCGAACAAGCATGCGTCCAAGCCACTTCGGGTGTCATTACCGGTGTTCAAAAGTTCAGGGAGTGGCGTCATAAAAAATCAGTGAGCTACTTTTGTACCTTCTCTGACCCCTGGCAGAAAGTGTTTTTTATATGCTGGATTTCTAACTCGCACATTACTCCCGTCTTTGAACACAGCTGGATTGTTTAATAGACAGCATCTCAGCAGTTATTATTTTCCAGGAATAATAAGAAAGCTGGTGATCACTTGATAGTTTACCGGCCAATAACTCTACACTCTTGGTTTATGTGACATTGTATTTACTCATCAAACGGCACCAATGCAACTGGGGATAAAATAACGCATCACCGCATCTCTCTCAGCGAATTATATAAGAAATACCTGGAACAAACCAGAGCAAGATAGTGGCTTATTCATGAAGTGCTTTGAGGATACCTGCTGCGCAAATGACCCAGTCCATAAACAAAATGATGGAATTCGTCGTACCAATGATAATATGGTTAAATTTACCATTGAGATAAGGCAGATAATTAGGCTGATTGGATTATGCGGATAAAGCCACACTGTCTGAGTTATGCTACAAACAATTAACGGGACCACTTGTGCTTGCATGTGTATAGCTACATAAGAGCAAATGAGTTCTTTGACTCGAACCTCTTTTAAGCAAACGCAAGAATAAACTACCTGCCTAGTGATAAACTTGCATAAGATCCGGGTAAGCGCATCACGTTTCGGGACATCTAGCTTCGAAAACCGCCTGTATCGCACAGCAGCTGTAGTGATTCGAGCTGCAAACATATCTTTTGTTGCGGTCCTTGTGTGCCTTAGTTTACTGTTCTACGGATCCGACAAGTGACCTGAAAAAACTGAAACATTGAATGGGTGTTCCAAACCGTATGTTATCCGACAGTTACTGATCCGTAACCTTACAAATGTAACGGACCCTAAGAACAAAACGGTTGCTAAGTGACCGTCTGTAGATGCATCTCGCCAGGTGGTCAGACTTGTGATTTAATAACGAATCGAACTTATTTCTTTAGAGGGCTGGCTAACTCCATATGCCCGAAAAATTATCCATCATTGTTGAATATACCTACTGTTTTCTGTACGTACCTGAGTATTTGAGTATAACACAGTCCTTTGGAGCGACATGGACGAACTGTGCCATCGAAATAGTTCTGCAGTTTTGTCAAGTTTATCGCTCGCTCCTAAATGCCTTAGGTCAGTTGATCAAGGTACTATTCTTGTACCTTCCGGGCTTTAGTCACACTAGTATCTCATTTTCTCTTCAAAATACGCACCCCCCCTACATTTCTCACCAGGAAAGAAGTTATAGTGAAAAAGTGAAAAACCTTAAAATTCTGCCGTGGAGTGTACTTTAATCCGCTCTCATATTCACGCTTGCGTTAAATTACCATAACTACATAGAACACTTGAGGCAGTGTAGAACCCCGATGTTGCGTGTTGTCTGTACAAAAGATGAAGTATAACTGAATGCGTTGATGAGGCCAACGGCATTATGTGTTCCGCCACAAGGGTTTTCTCGGCATCTGAAAGAAACCAGTGTATGACTTCGTTAAGCAAGAATGAACAATTGTCGCTAAGTGGTATGCAACAACACCACTATTTATGGATGGACAACCTAGTGTCGGACTGAAATTTTGATCATAGGTGCTAATCCGTTATCCAGAAAAGTCCAGACGAATGGTCATCATTATTTAAAAACAAATCAGCTGTTAGTGGATCTTCAGAGGGTTTACGCAACTAACGGGGTTAATTGGAGCGACGTTTTGCGAGCAGAAGAACCGGAGTGGTTTGTTTCTGACGCAGTGATTGTCGTAACCAACTCTTTGAAAATGGTACTGCTCACTGCAACCGTTCTATTGTAATGAACGCGAGTTATTCTACTCTTGTTGAAAAGTGTATAGCACAACATTTGCAGCGCTTTTCACTCCATTTGCGTATGATTTCGTTCTTAACCATTTTATCCATAAAGTTCTCAGACTAACTCAAGTAGGTTATCAAATGTGGATGCGCCGAAATAATTCTCCTGGGGCTTATCATTGGTCCCAGTGGGCTTTTGAGCGAGTTGGCAATCAGACACATTATTCTTCAGCGCCTACACTGTCCTCTCCTCCATCGCTCACAAACAAACGCCCCCGGTTGCTACAAAGGCGAGCACAATTTAATCATGTAGCTCCACCCTCAAAGATCGAAAGGAGCTCGACCACTCTGAAATTCACTTGACCATGCTAGTAGATTGCCCTGAAATAGTTAACCAGTTCACATAGACCGTGCAGTCGTGTGGTACACGACTGCTCATCTTCTGAGTTCACCCACTTGAGTATGCCTGTAATCACAGGCTAACTCAATCACGGTCCTCCATCAACCTCTCTGCTCACCCCATGCTCTTGTTGGTCGTAATGCTCGACCACCACTCCCAAGCGAATCGCTCCCACCCACAACGACGATGGCAAACACTAATCCTCAGGCCACTTAACAGCTCCCTGTGCCCTTACATTCCTACTTTATTTTTCGTTCGAGTTTGTGGGCGTGCTTCTGTGCGCGCGTGTGTAACACCGTATAACAGACAAACTAAGTCCGTATTTTCTAACTTCGTGTCCCGAGCTGGTTGGACACAATGTATTGTCGTCTGGTTTCGAGCAGTCAAGCGCAGTCAAATGCCGTGTGTGAGCTCTCATGTAAGAAGCAAGAACTTGCCCACAATCGTTTACCACATTCATGTGTATTGGTATGCATTACTTTACCGGTGAACCGTGATTAGTTGTCAGAATGCGAGTGTGTCAGTCTAGGGATTGTTTAATTTTCTGCACACCGGTGGAAGGTTTGGTCCATTTACGAGAAGTGCTGTTGAGTAGGCACAAGTCGCATTCTGAGAGAATTGAGTGACTGAGAGTTCTCAAGAGCTTTATGGACGACCGTAGAAGAGTGACAGCGGAGTGGTACGGTCAAGCCCATTCTTGTGGCTAGAGGATGTGAAGGAGCCCTCGAGTTGAATGCAATTATAATGCCACTCTAACGTATCAGCTACAGTTAACTTCAAGTATTTTTCCACACATGCGTCTTGCGCTTCTCTCATGCAGTTCTACTGATTGCCCCAAAGAACAACGTCTTTTAGCCTATTGGAGTTTTCCAAATTATGGACCAAATCTACATGCGGTCCGAGGTGTTTTCCTGTGTTACCGACTGACTGTTATTTCCGAGTACACGGGTGAAATTGTCACTCTTATGGTGATCCACTTGTGCGGAGCATCACTGATCTAAGATCACATTTTGGGAACACCCATAAGTTGCAAAATTTATCTGGCATCAAAGAGAAGTTGATGAGAAGTTTTTGGAAGAAAACGGAGAAAAATAAATTTATTTAGAAAACGATATTCCCAGTCGAATAGTCCCAGTTGCCTGACCGTAGAAAATCACTGTAAAGGAGAGAATATTTGCCCGTTGAAAGAGTTTTATCATGCCAAAACACAAAACCAACTCTAGTAAATAAATCTACATTGGCTTGTGCCGCAGTTAATCCGATTTTCAGTGCACTAACGTAAGCTACATGCAAGAAACTGTATGTACGCACACCAGGAACCTACACCAAAACTACGTAGAATCAACCACATTCGTGCTACCCTATCTCCTCAGGGAGACAGTGGAAAGTCTTTTGTACACAAAAAGATGGATAATATTTAAGTATAAGAATAATACGAGTAGCGTTTGCACCCGCCCTGGATTATCAAGATAGAGTCGAAGAAGAGTGCTGCTCCTTATGCCCTGCTCAGAGTGGCACAAGTGACCGAATTTTTACATGGAGGACGAGTAGGAAAGTGGTTGCGAAAAGTCTGGGTACTGTCGTTGCAACTCGTTTTTCATGATGGGGTCCGCATAATCTCCAATTTGCCTGTTTGGATTTGCTGCAGAAAATGGCCGTTAATCGGCGTCAGTGGCGTTCCTGTTGTCAGTTTCTATCCAAAGTGAATGAGCATCTGGGGGCGTAGGCACCTCGGAGTGATTGTAGTAAGATGGCAATAGATTCCTTTTCCATCCCCATACACTTTTATTCTTTTGTTTGCAGTGAGGTTTTCAGATAAGCTGTGATTGCTCGGCAGTGAACTAGGAGACGTGCTATTGATGATAGTGATATGATTTTTGTTCGGACGTCTGAAGGGCGCGAATAAGTGGGGGTGCTTTATTCTTACTTACTTTGCCGACCACGTAGGATTCAAACTTCGAATTGGCGCGGTTTTTGGTTTAGAGATTCTGAAGGTTGCTGACTGTGGAGGCATACGTGAGACTTGAAAGAGATAAGTTTAAAGGAGAACTATGGACTGTTTCGAAAAACCCATGGAAGATCAAAGTGGCTCACCGGACTATTTACAGACATTTAGATGTCGTTACTGCTCCCCCGGTGAAAATCACACAAGTGGGAGAAGCGCCCTAACTGAAGGCTGTAAGTGCAGCTAATGTTCTGTTAAAAAGAAATGATTTTTCTCTTTACACATAAAATTGCACGTTTTTTAGTATTGGTGCCTCTCATGTTGGGAATATTGGAAATTATATATATATATACATATATATGTTTTTCATAAGTTCAAAGAAAAGTCTTCTGTTTCTCTGTGCTTATCACGGGTTGCCGATTGTGTGGTAAAGATCCAGCGATAAAAGTGTTAAAAAGTGTGGAAATTCGGTGCGAGTGTTGTGAATTGCTTACATGTCCAACTATTCCTCCAGCCAATCCAGTCCACTACTGACAGTACCATTGTTCCTGGCATTGGTTAGGCGTTATGTGTTCCAAATCCTACAAACAAGCTCAGGTGGAATCGCTGGCACAAACTTTTAGAGGTGTAAACTCACCCATCACATTCTGATACCTCATTCCGGCCCCTTTATCTCCTCAGAAAAAAGCGTACTTCGGCTGTGTTCCAATCCCAGCATGTTGAGCTTGATGTCAAATATCACACTGTGTAGAAACTATGATTTGAGATTTGGAGCACATGATTAAGTCATCGGAGAACGTACGTTGGGTCTACTCACTAACAGGACCGTCTACTTGATAACAAAGTAACATCTTGCCAATTAGTATTCTGTAAATTCACCTACACAAGCCCTCATATACTATTATTCTGAGAAGTCGTTTGTCTGAAGTCTGAAAATCGCATGGATGTATGGCTCGAAAAAACCATGTCTCACTGTTTTTCAACCTTGTTGCAATTTTTGAAGAAGTATGGTCTGCCTTATAGATTTTCGTAAGACGAGGCTAACACAATCTCACTTATATATGGGAAGTTGTAATGCAAGCATTGCCCATCTAAATTACAACCGCATTTGGGTTATGTCCAACTACCTATTTCCAGCTGAAAATCTACTGCTGCCTTACATTGCAAGGAAATACGGAAAGTGCCCTCGTTTGTTTGTTGGAAAGAACCATTTTAGAACTTGATGGGTCTACTGTACCTCACTTGGTGACTGAAAAACAGGGGTTGGTCACGCATATTTTCTTGACCTGCAAACTGGTGTCGAGCAATCACAGGCCAGTCCAATTCGGGAAGATTTTCGAAACAGAACGAAAAATCTTGCTGCATTTCAACGGTCAGTTTAGTTACTGCGGGTTTTGTGGGGGCTAAAGTTTCAGGTTCTTATGACCTAAAATACTTTGCATTGTTATCTTCAGCAGTCCTAGTTTTCCACTCCGAAAAGCAGGATTGAATCTTAACAACATGTTGAAAGGTGATCTTGTTAACACACTATAGAATGGTGTCTATTAACCACCAGCTGAGTAAATAACCTTTATGTGACCAAGTATAAAAAAATCCTACTCGGATCCAAAAAACATTCGCTCAAAATAGCTTGGCGATGGCCATGGTAAACGTGCTCTCTAAACTGCACTGCTTGTGAATTCCACAGCTTCTTTTCATATTATCACGGTAATATCCCAAAGTTTGCCTTAGCATGGCGGTGTACGGATTCCACATTCAGTGATCATCGAAAAGGAAACCGGATACCCACACGTGAACTATGATGTTTTTGCAGCTTGAGTTTAAATTTTGGTGATGGGCTCTTTGGTCAGACTAGCGTCAGTGTGAGTAGGTGCAATATAATGAGGCTGGTAGAGTTTTAAACGCAAAAGCATTGTGCACACTGTAGCCTTTTGTGAATCTACAGAATTGTTTTGCCTAATCTTACATTTCTCCTCTTATCCTGGAACATGAGTGTCTTAGCGATAATAAGGTGATGTGCCAAACAAGGCGTGGGTAGTGTGTTGTATTTTGGAACATTATTTGCTGTATTAGTTCTCCTCTCCTTTCCTATAAGGGTAGGATATTCATCCTATGATTCGCAACATCAGAAATCTCCGTTTAATAGACTCCAGTCTTGTCACTTACTTAGTGCATATGTATGTATCTGTAGCGTAATGTTTAGACAATTTCTTCTGGCCCTCTCAGCCTAACTTGAATCTCGCAGGTTCAAGATCGTAAGTGACAGATCCAGATAAAATGGTTGCTCACTGTGTAGGCGAACGTCAGTTCTGGTGGTTTCGGGGCCCTCAGAAAACAGCTCAACGGTAACCTTACACTAACCGCAGCTAGCGCAAACAGAAAAGCTTCATTTCCAAGGATCTTATATAAAAAGGCTTGGCATTCACTAGGTACAAAGCACGGGTTCAACAAAAAGTCATCAAAATTTCCCATCGGTGTTTCACCAGAATCCATAGAATAGAGATCATCGAAGAAATGGGGTAGAAATATGAGACGAATGCATTGATATGTGTTGGTTGGCTATGCTGTTAAGTCGGTTATTATTTCAAGCCTATGCTGAAATCTTCATCAGTGACTATTAGTGGTTTAGTGGACTGTACATCCGTCTCGCTCGCGACTGTGACAAGTTGGCCACAACATAGCACCGTAACATGACGGTATATTTGTGCAATCTGAATGAACATGTACTGATACGTCCCTATGACAACTCATGGCTATTTAGACCATTCACATGCTAACCCTTCGGTTATCCTACGTCAGCTATTGCCAAATGTGCGGGTATGATTAACACTCGTACAAACTGTGTTTGAATGTTTGCAGGCTTTAGTTCGATCTTTCTGCCCGTATAGCAAACAGTATGGTGTGCGAGCCTCGCACTACAACCATTGAATCCTATTTGGCTGTAGTTGTATAATTTACCAAGTCCGATTAACGGTCACATTGACTTCGTTTAGTCTTTTCATTGGTGTTTCATCAATCCTCGTTGGGTACAGACGTAGGTGTTCGTGCGATACTGCTGGTTTGTTGTCTCTTATCTGCCTGCCATCAAATTACGCTCATATTCGGTTGTTCCTAGATGCACAGGAATAACCACAGTCCTGGTATGAACCTCCAGGAGTGTCAAAATTTGGGGGAAATATCTACGTGAAACATCATTTGGATACACGTTTGTTACGGGAAATTGTACTCAGCTGGTAACGACGCTTTCTGGTAAAGCCCGCCAAAAATTTCCGTCAACAGATGTTAAAAAAACCCACATTTTTAATTGAGATTTCATCTTGTAAGTGAAACCAATCTGTGATGGCAATCCGAGCAACACTGTACAGCTGTTTCCTCCTTATTGGAAATCATGAGCAGTGCGCTTCTCACGAAACTCCAGGGAAAGTCCAACCCTGAGTCCTTCCAGCTAGTATTTGGAAGACAACCGTTCAGTCGCAAGCGGCTGTTCAGCAGTGTGATTGTCTCATTTATACAGAATATAGCACCATTCATCATTCAAGTGCGGAAACCAGATCACATGGTCACGTACTGACTGGTTCACATTTAACATCTTAGACTTTGTGTTTTTGGTTACAAAACAAAATGCATTGCCTGTCTGCCACAAAACTGTCCGATTCATCCCCTACTCGAAGTGTTCAACTTTCTGTCAATCCACAACTTTCTAGGTACTATTCGTTGACATACCGGTATGCTACCATATCAAATAACTTTTATTTTTTTTTCTAAATCCTGTGAGCAGAAACCACATATCATTCGAACGGCTCCCTTCTATCTACAAACTCCTCATTCCTTAAATTACGTTCACCACAGAGTATTGAACATTATGTTGCAAAAAATCAGTGGCGAACAAAGTTAACAAATGCAGGTCACGGAAATCAGAGGATGGTTTATTGGAATGGTAAATTTGCTATAATTAACATGGTCTTTTCACTATAGTTAGCATCGCAAATCTTCCCGTTAAGACGATATGTTCCTTGGAGCAACGTACCTGATAGCGATTATCATCTGTCCCGTGAATCTACCCGAATGGAATGATTGCTTCAATGCTTTTGGTAGAGTATCTTATACCACATAACCGTTCATTGTCTAGTTACGTTCGGTTAAACGAAAAAGAGACTTGAGATGACCAATGCGCATCTACAAACAGGAAATATGGTATTACACTTCACAATCAGTATCTAATTGACCGTTTCACTGCATGTAGAAAACTGGTGGCATAAAAACAATTTCGATGGCAGCGTTATTTCTGGAGATTCTGATTCTTGAGGCGGCTTTAGTAGATCGCGTGTGTACGATTGGAAATTCTGAACTAATCTGGAAACGAAAATCGCCTAGCCCGATATCCAGAAGGTCACTATTCGCATGGTTTTCTATTAAGTCCAGCTATCTGGAGGTCACAGGGTCCTTTCTATCTCTTGAAGATACCTCCAAATAACTACGAACCTACCTCGTCATTGTTAGGTTTAAATTAAACCACACATTTAACTATCGATTGGAAGCTACTTTTACCGAAAAGTTAGCACTGCTCTTCTCTGGGTGATTGGAGGGATTTGTAGAATTCTTATTCACATCACTCCCGCTTGAGCAGTCCTCCCTCTGATCTGGCGCAATTATTTTGGTTGGCATGCCCCAAAGTGAAGTAGCGGTGGGCTCCAGTTTTGCTTCTAATACGGCTCATCAGCACTGCATATCCGTGCTTGTCTCTGGCTTTAACCTCGGACATGTGACGGGTGTGGTGAGCGTGCTACCAAGTATCTTATACCACATAACCGTTCATGTGACGGGTGTGGTGAGCGTGCTACCACTACGATACCAGCTACGCCTGACGCACCTCACTCATCACATCTGGATGGGCGAACACGTTTGCAATTGAAAGATGTGCTTGGTTAGCCCGGGGCCAACCACTGATTTTCCTGGCTGTCAAGCAGCACATTGGCCTGTCAGGACCTTCCAGTGTGACAAAGCAATGAAATCTTGAACCCTGAAAGGTCTGTGGCGTGGCAACGTGTTAGGTTCGCAAGTCAGCAGTCTAGGGTCCAACCTTGACATGTGTAAGCATATGTACTGCCAGTAAACCCCAGTAAGAACAAAATTGATTCCAGTGCTGCCTCATTTTGGCGTGGAAAAACAAACATAATTATTCCAGAACAACAGGATAGCTGTCCACTCAAGAATGATGCGAATACAAAGTAATCGCTTGACAAGCACTAGACAAACTATTCTGCATCTTCTTCTCCTGAACAACCTAACAAGATCATTCTGAATGTCTCGAAATAAACATGTTCTCTCATGGTGGATTTATTTTATTTCGTTTGAATGTTATCCGGGTAAATTCGGTCGTTCGTGAGAGCCTCACACATGATTACACTTGGTGTATTATGTGGCTACTACGAAATTTTGGTTTTGGTCATGGTATCAGGTTAAAAATAGCTGTGCAGGAGTGTGCCGCTAGAGATTCATTCTCATGTTCTACTACGATTTGTGCCCATAACCTAGATGGGACTCATGTTATTAGCTTTTTTTGCTCTAATGACACGACTTCCAGCTCCACCAGAACCAGTGGAAGCGACACCATCGTTGTTGTTTTGTCTACCTGATGGCAAAGACTTGGTAGACCATGTTTGTGAACGTGTGCGTGCGTGCTTGCGTGCATTGGAACCCAATAGCTTAGTATGGAGGAATCAGCCGCATTCATGTACCACGCATCAGACGCCAGGGTAGTTGAGTCGATTCACTGTGATAAGTGTCAGATATCAGGTGTGTCGCATAACTGTGATTTAGTCGTCTGTACAAATGGACAATGAATGCGGTGCCCTTTATTTTACACGGAACATGGAATCCGTTGTTATTTTCTGTCCGTGAGCCACAAATGTCTGATAGCAGCACGTAGAAGCATAAGTTCCATCAAATGTGTCAGTGTTTTCTGCTTTGAAAGAAATTACTTTTCAAAGGGCACCGTACCTGTGATGTGTCATGACGACGGCAGTACACAAACCCTCCGCTTTCCCTCGCCTCTAATGGTCGATGTTTGACTGCCGAGGATACGGTGTTTCGACAGACTTAACCATGGTGCTTACCACTCGGAGTAACAAAATTCTGGGAGAAATTAATGCCAGTGTATGCATTAGGAAAATTGTTCTCATATTATGAGTATCTCAGCCTGACTCAGTCACCCTGGTAACGGAAAGCTATGGACGGATATTTCATAGCTTAAAACAGATGATTGTATATGGCACAGCAAACTCGTTGGGACTCGCGCTATTTTCGCTGTAAAAGAAGATTCGTTAAAACAGCGAAATTCACCTAAAGCTATATGAGAAAACCGTCGCTCAAGAGAGTATAATAAAAACCTGGGATACCTGCTTCAGTACCTAAGTCTTGTGTGTCTTATATGGTTTGTGTTACTTCAGCACTTATTTTTCAATCTCTATCAGCTGTTGCATATCTTTGTCTATATACTTTGTCCGTATTCTTGCAGTAAAGTTAGCGCGGGAAGACGTGGGAGAAATTTGTTCATATTCTTGTATTTGTGATCCAGTCTCATTTCTTCCTAGGAGTTTTTCACAGTTCATGCATCCGTTATTTCTGGAGCTACCAGTATTTTCTCGGTTATGGAAATAAGTTGCTTGAATTCTTTAGACCTGGAAACCAGAGAGCTCAGCGGTTAAGGTGCGAACATGTTTATCAGAAGGTTCATGGTTCGAATCCAAACCCGGCATCTTTACTGCTCCTGTCTAAGCCTGAGCAACTGGGACCACCTCGTACCTCGTGCTTCCATCGGGTGGAAGGGCCACTAGGTACCGTAAGGCTGTCACAGCTGAACGATAATTTTTTATCATTAAACTGGATGGGTCCACCTAAGAAGGACCATGCTTATAACCTAATAACCTTAGGCATACATGACTCAGTCCATTACACTAATTATGCTGTGTGGAAGATACGCGGCGGATTACTGTAACTAGCTTATATCATTTTACAAACATCTAATGTCGGTGTAGTGTTATTACGCATTTCGAATGCAGCCATCGAAATGGGTGGTCTTGCTGTCCATCTCGAACTGTTTGTTGTCCTGGTGCTTATATTATCCTGCCCAATTCACACATGTGGTTACAGACTACGCATTATGGCGAACTAGATTCATCCAGCCACTAGAATAGTGAAGACGACGACTGCGAATAAATATGGTTCTTTAATACTGTTATCAAGGATATTCTTTTCAATGAGATCAGAACTGTTCGCTTACAGGAAATCAGTCAGAAAGAATCAGCTGTAACGCGAATGTATCTACACTTGCTGAGTGCAAAATCGATCCTCTGTAGAAGAAAGCTGATTGTAACATTGTTCGCCGTAACTTCTTTTTCCTGTGACTGGCATTAGCTGTGTGGCCTTCCCCAGTAACTTTGAGCACTGAAACACATCTCCACAACAGCTCTCCTATAGAACAGCTTTCTGTGCCTCATGGTTGATGCCTGTAATACCGAAGTGCTGTTACGCAACTTGGTGACTTATAAAGTCAGCGTAACATCATATCCATAGCCATATGACTTTTGTCCATACTTCGCAGACTCCTAGAGCAGGTGACGTGTTTTGCCTCTTGGTAACAGGTTCACAACAGGAGCAAATCTAGTCTTTTCGTCCCACCCTGAGCAGTCCTCCTAGCTGCGTTGAGAAGCAGTTTGCTGTACCAAAACATCTCTGTCTGCCGATTGAAGAGTTCAGAAATAATTGCTCTAGAAATTTGAGTGTCTCGACTGTATGTTCTTCAGTGCCACAAAATGTATTTAAAATTGAGCTTCACGCTTCTACTGTAGTTTAAAATGTGGGACAACGTGGTCCGTCCTAAATGTTCCACTCGAAATAGTTGAGACAGATACCCGTGCCGAAATCTGATAGAATAGACTAGGAGCTGCTGGTTACTTATTTAACTCATCTCAACATGAATATGGCCGAATAATATGAATAGCATTTTTCGCGGCTTGCTAATCTATCCTATCGGCGTCCGTTCTAAATTCGTTCTACTGTGTTCTTCCGTTTGTCATGCTACAACAGCTTGTGCAGTTGCTTCAAATATATTAAATATATTTCTTTCTGGCAAAAACTTGAGATCATCATCATCCTCATCATCGACGGCACAAAACCAGTGTTCAATGCTGACAATTCCTTACCGTACAACCCCGATTTGTTTTAATGCCTTATTCTAAAAGTGGATGGGAAGGGGACATGAGGTACAGAGGTCAATCCTTAGGTGTAAAGCGTCAAACGAAGTATGGTCTGTTTAGAGTAAACATTACAATGTTTGCTAAATGCTGTTTCAAGTCACCCTCAGAAGCTGGATGAAACTGGCTGGGGCGAACACGATCCCAAGTCAAGTTTTTTTATAGAAGCAGTCACTAAGGAGTCGCAGAGACCGGTCAGTGTGTGTACTCTGACAGTGGTGATTTTGCTCTAATAAACAGGCATATGCACCACTCTCCGATCTGCTTGTGCCCCAGGACTTAAAATGACCAATCTTAAAGATTGCCTTATGCTTGAGTGTGTGGTTAATCTTAATCACGAGGTACATCAAAACATGAGTAATCAGACGACTGATCTTCGAACGGCGCAGAGGACATCATGTTGCACCCAATACCTAGTGCGGAACTGGAAGGCCTTCTGCAGCCAGTTACGCAGAATCAGCCGAAGGCTTTTCTGCTATAATCTGGATAAATACTCCATGTTTCATTGGATGCGCAGTTCCTCTCTCACACGGAAAGGTCATCCGCATAGAACAGCTAGGTGATAGAAACGAAAACATATCACTGTTAGTGTACGCAAACGTATACAAAACATGTTTTCTGTAAGCATTCTGTTACACACCTTCTACGGGCCAATACCGCACTTTCATTGCAGTGCAAAAATAGTAGCACACGTTTCGAAAACAAATTTTGTACCATAGGCCAGAGAATATCATTTTGACCGGCAGTACAAATTTTAGTTTAACAACCAATTGCACTTCTTTCCTCACTTTTCACCCAATTTCAAATAGACTCATCACAAGTCAGACAGTACTACATGCATCTAACTTCCGTGCAGGTGGCAAGCCTCACACTCCATCTATCCATTTACCTGTACGTGGGATGGAAGGAAAAGGAAACTGGACCAACAGATTACATGCACAAGCGAACACGCGAACTCGCACATGCACATGCAACTAAGAAAGAGGGTACAGCCGGAAACGCGCCCATTCGTTCCAAACGCGCTCGGCCACTCTCCCTACTTAGTTCGTTCCCCTTGTGTGGCTTCCTGGCGTTCCCAGGTTTTTGGGTAAATGTTGAGAGGGCAGTGGTCTTAGAGATTGTTCCATTGTTTATGAGCTGGAAGTATTCAGTCAGGCGTTGGCTTCGACCAGTGCACAAGTGCACACACACCACCGCAACACATATGCAGACAGTGCGACAACCACCGTCTACATGGCAACCTGACCAAATTATGCTCTGAAAGGTGTGTTTCATCTCTGTTTCCATCTCATGTCCGGTGTGCACCTGCGATTGCCCGTCCAAGCCCATGTCTCCAATATGGTGTGTGCGGTCACCCTTGGGACACATGTTGGTATAGGCAAAAATAGGCATGTGACACTGGCCCAAAAAGGAAACCCTTCAAGGTAACTGGCAATAAAATTGGCTTGTCACCCTCTTGCTTCCAACACTTTTTACAGTATCCCAACCCCCACCACCACCACCACTACTTCAATCACCACAACCAACACAAACAATTCTGCAAGCAAAGCGGGCGGGCTATCTTCAGGCTGGCAAAGTTCATTTCTTTATCAGTCAAGCAGCTCACTTTCACACGGGACTCATTCATGACTTCCGTTCCCTACATAGTCCAGCCACGTACACACACGAAACATACACACACACAAACGTACTCAGGCACATAGTGTTGTTCAGTACAGTGAAAATTACTGTCTCCATAGTATGCTCCACTCAGCTGCCCATGAATAGAACCTAGGCAAACATTCTCTTAGTGTAAGGTCTGGCTGGTCCTAGCTCAAGTTTTTTACTTCCGGACAGACCCATAGTACATTAAGTACCTACTAGAAATGTAGCTCGACAAAATTTACGGTGTTAAGAAAACGTTCAGTAGAATAAGAAAGATAAATAGCTTTTGCGCACTCATTTTCAAAACTGTCAGATGAAGCAACTACTCACATTGTATTTCCAAAATTTACCAGTCGGTTTTGCGGTATCTGGGATTCCGAGTAAACAACAGCAGTAGAATATGCTACTCAGCGGGGCACCAGTATAACTACCTTCAAGAACAAGTCCAAATTTACTCAAAACAACGGGCTCAATGATTGTGGGAACCATTTCTGGTCATTTTCTTTAAGCGACCGGTTTATTTTGCCGTTTGAAAGTTTACGTAGATTATATCTACATCTGAAGTAGTGGTTCAGGAGACCTAGATGGTAGCTGGTTTCGTTCACTTCACTGGATTTTTTATTTATAAGCGTTCCGTCATACGCACTGAGGCAGACGACCATTTTGCTGAACAAGAATCGTTGGGCGTACTACTGTGCTTGGTGCTGGAACGTTTGCGAAGAGTCGTCTAATTGAGCGAGGTAGTGTATAGAATATTTATACAGTCATCACTCTTAAAAATGTAGCATACAACGTACAACAAATAATCTTGATATGTCCGGGTTACTCACAAGTTGCTTACAACTACAGGACCACACCTTAAGTCAAACCCAGGAATGGCACAATGAAATGGGGTGCAAAACCACGATGTCGCAGTACTAGAAGCCTGGATTTATTCAGTCCTCGGTGACTAGTTTGCAAGCTTGATGGATATACCTACAATGAAGGGATGCAGAAAACTTTTGAGGCCATACAGTGTACGAAGTACGCAAGCTCGGGTTGCACTAACTAGATCATCGGACAGAATAATGTCCATAAGTAGGCGAAAGTTTTTGGATACCCTTTTCATCCGTATCGAACCGTGAGCTCATCATTAGTTGAACGGATCCCAGCTTGTCCGTTTTATAGCAAAATTCAAGGCTAATTAGGGCTCGTCATCGGCGTCGGAGTACTAAGACGGAAGTATTTAAACCCATGTGTACATATGAGTTTCAGCCGATCTGTTCTACTTAGCGATGAGGGAAACTTTCATACAGACTGAGTTAACACTATCCGTGAAGAAATCGGATTACATTATCCACTCTGGGAGGTATCCCTTAGTTGAGTATTACAACACCGAGTGTATAGTGGTTGATGGTTTGTAGATAAAATTCCACAGATTTCGTGAGAAATCATTGAAAATAGACAGCTTATATTGGCTTCACATAGTTTTGAGAAATGAATCAGGTGCAGATAGATTGACTGGAGGTTTCGTCCAGTAAGTGGAATAAGTCTATGATGAAATCTCGAAAAACAGTTTACAGCTGTTTCATCTCTGTCACGAATCACCAACAGTGCGCATCCCACAAAACTCCGTGGAGTTTTGAACAGATAGATTAAGCTTGGACATAGACATACACCTACATGCCCGGGTGCTACACAGATCACTTTGTAAAACAGTGCCAACCTAACTAGGAAAAGGCAGGTAAAATGACCACATCCCTACCAAAATTTCCAGACTTTTAGTTTAGCATATGCACAACGGAATATCATCAGTATCATCATCGACGCCAGCATTGACTAGTTTGACATTGCTGCCTGCTGGTCGGAGAATCGCAGAGATTAGTCATATTGTAAAGTGCCCTTAGATGGAAAGAAAAAAAAGTAATTTACAAGGTTAACCCAAGTTCTTACCATTAACTGTACTAGATTAAGGTGCAGTGACCGAAAGCCCTGCTCATCACCCGTCGCTAGTCAGTGTGCGTCACAAGTTTTATGTCCATTCTCCTGTGCAGGAGTCAGACTAGACTTACTTTAGCTCTTGTAAGCTAGCCGTAACATGCATGCTTTTGTGCATTTTGTTTCTTTCCATCACCACGACGGGTCGATCGAAAGTGTGGCTGAAGCAGAGGTCAGCAAAAAGGAGCATGACATGTGGACGTAAGAACAAAACAAAACTCACCTTCACTTTTATGTAATCCATGGCATTGATGAGCCCAGTTACTCGGCTGTGTTGGGCCATATGCATCGGGTGTTGGTTGTGGTGCAAGCCTGTTTATGTGTATCTATTTGGAATGCGGCGAGCAGTGTCAGATTTTTTTTATGTTGGGGAATGTTGTATGTACGTGTGTAGGTATGAGAAGTCATCGTCAGTCTGACGGGCACATGAATGTGCATGGAAGTGGCAAGACGGAAGTGTGCTTTCCAGTAAAGTTATCGCAATGGTCTGTCGGCATCAAGTTGCAGCAACGAAACCATTAGTTCACAGTTTACGCCAGGCTAACAACACGTCGTACCCAACAAATCTAAAGCCAGTGCTTGTGACTGCTGTGTGACAGACGATAAATGTACAGTTTTACTTGGTGTCTATCTTGATATTGTGGAGGAAATATGTTTGAAAATACCTGCTTCAAGAGGGCTGTAAAGATTTTTTGATTGTTGTGGAAAAATTACTTTTTAAAGTCCTTGTTTTGACTAGTCACATTTTAGATGTCGAAATTACAATGTTCCCCGTTGGATGGATCATAAAAAGCAAGTTATCCGGGGGATCGACTCAAAAGAGATGAATTCCTAATTGGACCCACGCGGTTCGTGATTGGGAAAGTCACTTTTTCCTGCGTGCTAAGTAACCCCAAGAATAGAGAACCACGGTTCCTGCAGACACTAGATTCTATCGGTTGGTTAAAGTTTACGCCATGGCGGTGCTGCGAATTTTTAACGGAAAGTACTACTCATTGCCTAGATGTATTAGTTTTTTGAGTGCAGTGTGGGAAACCAGTGAAAAAAATAATCATATATATATATATATATATATATATATATATATATATATATATATATATATATATATATATATATATATATATATATATATATATATATATATATATATATGGCATGCATTCACATTGCGGTCACATTGCGGCCTCTTAGTTGTCCTACGGCCTTGGTTTACCAGCGAATAGAGTTGAGTGACAGAATGCAAAACAGAAAATCTGAACCAGAGAATACACAAATAAGCCGATGTCAATGCAGACGTAGGTAATGGATAACTTACAGTAGGAAGTCAGTATACAAAGGTGAGAAAACGTTACCAGTTAACTCTACTTCTTGAGCAGGTGATCAACGGCTCAAATACAGTGAGAAAAAGCAGACCTTGACGTGCCAGTAATGTGCCATGTCGATATCCTTACTATTTAAATCTTCAAAGTAGTGGACCATTTTTATGGCGAGAGCAGCAACCGCATGGTTGTAGCATCGTTGGTTTGAATAATGTGACCACGAGGTTTTGTGACGTATGGTACTGTAAAAATATGACATTTAGAAATTCGGAAATGTAATACTCACCTACGGACAACAGTCTAAGTGGGTGGGGGCCACTTCCACCATCAGATAATATTTTACACATCTTAGTTTTCGAAAATAACCTAAAGAAGCTAGGGAATCCTTACCTTGACTGTCCCTCATAAGATCCCAGCGAACATCCACAATAGACCATTACAATAGGCGGCATAGTTAGAGGTTTGCAACAGCGTGACAACAACCACTCGACCGCAAACCAACTAAGATGGAAAAGCAATCGTGAATTTGCCTGAAATATCAGGCCTAAACCCTTGTAAAGCTCCTAGCCTGTCGAGTTTGGCAAAATTTTGCTCGTTCACTTGTCATCTGACGAGTTTAACACGCCTGAGAGGCATTGCTCACAGGATACTCATATGATTTGCCTCATGCTCCACACATGCCTTTACAAGCACAGGCAGCACCCCGTATGATCATGATCCCATAACATTTTTGGCCGGTCCACACCAAAATGGGCACGCTTGCAAAGTTTCGAACCCAATAAAGGCTTTTTCGATTACGAGGACGCGATCATCATGATCACTTTTGCGGTCAGCCAATGTGGTCCTAATTTTTAAAAGGTCATTGATTAGGAAACGAAAAAAAGGTTGACTAGAAATGCTTGGAAGGATCTCACTTAAAGGTTGGATGACCTGATACTGAGGCCTGTTCGAAATAAGACTAAGTGCTTTTCATTTTGTCGAAACTGTCTTCATTGCTAGTGAACTTTTTCAACATGTAAACACGGAGACCGCTTCTTCAGCAGTCGTCAATTTTGGGACGTGTCATAAGTGTCATAAGTAACACTAGTTGCAGACGAAGCTTGACAAAGAGTAAGACCAGCCAACATCTTTGCGCAATTAGACTTTAGACGGAATCGCGAACAGCCCATTTCGATTGGTCAGTCAGAAATACTGGCAATGTGTGACACCAAAAGCGGCCGGAGTATCCCAGCTGACAACGACAGGAACGTTGATTTGTGAAGTTATCCAACTGTGAACAGACTACCATCCGTAGATACCAGCCCTTAGATGTGATCACCTATAGTTGGCCTACTTCCGTAAAGTACTGTCGCCATAAACAGATCACTTCTATTCACTTCTTCAAGCTGGCCTCTTCAAAATGTTTTCAAATATTGCAACAGTATATCAACAATGGAAAATGACAGTCAAAAATTACCTAAACTCACACATGAGCAAGCCGATCCTCAAACTACAAAGGAACTTCCGATCATTCAGTCTTTGTCACCTCATTGGGGGTCATATGAACAATGGAACTATGGAACGATTTTGACGCAAAATACGCTAACAGAAACTCGAATGGTAAGACGGATTAGGAGTGTCCCATTCTAGAGGGGTTATCCACAGAAGGACAAAACTCCACAAATGGCACTTGTTTAGGTTGATTTATTCAAGACCCCACTAAGTTTTAGGACGCACCTAAAAGAGAACAAATACAGCAGTTATGTGTGGTGCGAACGATTATATTATGTGGCCACCTTGGGACCAAACTCATGTGCTGGGTAGGGATAAACACACGGTAGTGGAATACTAGAGAACTGGGTCCATGGTTTTTTCTTCCTGGTCTTGTTGGAAGTGAACTTCGCATCTCAAAGACACCCTGATTGAGTTCCTGTTTAGAATGGCGACTTGATCGTATGTCAGAGCTCATAGGACCACACTGGTTTAATATAACAAGATGTTTTTTTCTCGAACGAGCTTCTTGAGACCACCATATTTCACGTGCTACCTGTATTTACTTTGCTGCAAATATTTTGCGCATTGTCCGTTCTTTTTAAGATCCATGAGATATTCAAGCGAAATATGCAGGAAGTATGCTTATATCCTTAACTTGGTTGTCAGACTTGCAAATATTGACTAATGGTACTAAGTTGTTTTTTTTCAACGAGTTAGGTTAACTAAAAGTCTTCCACTAGTTGACCTTCTCTAATAATTGCATGCCTCTTGGGAGTCTGTCAATCTCTAGAAAAGTCTGAATTTCGTGAAGTATAAATTTGATCGGTTGCCATACGGGCCTACAATGCGATATCAGTCACCAACTCAGGTGATCAGTAATTCCATCAAGGATATTGGAAAATAAGCCAGGCCAAACACGGTCCGATTAACCCAGTTACCTTTCAGATAGCTTATTTTGCGCATCCCATCGAAGTCGCTTCCAATGACAGTAAAACAATTCAGTTTGATAAACTACTACTTCATTCATGATTGGATATATATAACAGAGTAGATTAATATTACTCCATTTACCCCTAGAGAGAATTTTGTGTTCTGACACTGGAGCCCATGATGATCATTAAAATAATTGTTCAGCTGCAATACCGATTCGATGCATAACTAACGGGGCTGGGTTCATATGACGGACCGTGCGGACAGTAATTGTGCGCCTTAACCACCAAGCTATCCCGAGCTCTCATGATAACCATAGTCCTAATTATTCAACTTCTGCTGCTTTGTAACCAAAACTGTGTTTATCATTTGGAATCACACAATTTCCACCAATAGTACATTATATTTAGCGGCAAAAGCACGCCAAAATAGTCCTTCTTCAGGATTACAATCGTTTATGTGGTGCGTACATTTACTCAGCTCCTGAACACAATTTTAAGCATACTAAAGCAGTTTCGCACAGCTTTATACAGAAACACGAATGGTTAAGGTCGGAAAAGTCCAAATTACAGTTTGCATTACACCGAGAGACTACAAAATTCTGATTTCTGTTTGACAAAGCCGACCACTTGTGATGTAATAGGCCACACCGATATGTGGGGTATTGGTTCTGCGGAGATAATTGTCCAGTGGGATTTGTCGTCTCGGGTTGATTGTTCGGGTACAGACGGTAATTTTATTATCCAAATTCCATTGTTTCACCTTAGTTGTTTGAACAGATTTTTCTGCATACCCACCCCGTTCCGAAACAAATCTCATGTTAACCTGTGTACAGCAATCCAGCGACGACAAAAATGTTCGGTTCCCTCCATCTTTGTTTCCAATTATCGTCTGTATAACTCAATCAGTGTGACCTCAGGTTTTTCAGTTACCTAAACTGGTTCTTTTGTGAATGTGGGGAAATTATCTAGGAATCTGCCTTCCGGTTTAACCGGATAGTTGGATGGTGGTGGCAATAGTTGATCTCCCCAGTGTTTATTACCTGTTTTAGATGGTCAACCCAGAGGGCATGGCAGCAGAAACAGTTGCTGCTACTGAACTGACTGGATGTACGGGTAGACGTTAGGAAGGATGCTGGTGCTGCTGTTGGTGGTGGAGGTGATACTGGTGGATGAGAAGACAAACACTACTTTTGACTGGCTAGTTTATACTGTGCCATGTGCAACTTGTCTGGCTATGTTGTTAAGGGTTTCTCATCACTATGGTGACGGGTCCCTTGAGACACATTTTTGCCCTCTTACCCACAGGCGCCTTGAAGATCGCATGATAAAACGTGACACGTTAGGTTTGAGCTGTTTTGGTGCGCACTGTTTTGGTGTTTTGGGTGGTTTGAGTTTGGACAGCATGTAAAGCATAGCTCAAATTCTCTCTCCTCATGACTGCACACACATCTTCATGCTCTAGCGAAGTGTGAGGATAGAATTTGATTTTAAACCAGCTTGATTGAATTAGACCTGGTTTGAACTGACGCGAATGCCCACAGGACCACAGGGCAGCTCATGCCAAGCGAGGCATGTGTGGGTGTGCGTTTGTGGATATGAATATCAATGTATGTGAGCACGAGGGAGTGACAGCAAACCCAACTCCTGATTGTCAGTTCACCCCTCTATCTCCTCAGTACATTCGACAGTACATTCGACCTAAAACTCACATACACTCACGTATAGAACCGCACGTGTTCCGATCAACCTGACAAATGCAGCCAATTGAACTGCAATCCGTACTGACTAGGCGTTCGAGTAAAAGTTTTATCGTGCTTTCAAAGTAACTCAACATTTCTCGACTCAACTTTCTGATATGTTTTCGGTCGTGGATTATGATAATACCATATGCTGTATGGATAAAGCTAGGCAATTGTTCATCGGATAGGATGGGATAAAGACCGAGTCAGTGCGAACCTAACCGAGCAAATGGTTATAACGAAGAGAAATCTTGTTGTACATTTTCTCACATTGTGCTGGAGATAATTATGAAATGTTTGAGTAAAAATATACTCCTAACACTTGATAACACAATAGAATGTGAGTCCGCTCATCACGAAAATAGGGCCAGACAGTGAGACTAGCGTCAGAATGCCAGCACTGAAATTTCGTGCTCTTCAATTTTCGGTGGGTCTGGGATGTGCTGTCCACAATAAGCTAAATACCAATTCTACATCACGAAATCCTACCAGATTGTCGTAGTTTCTGTTGGTTGCATTTCTTGAGGTTTGATCGATTTAGACATAAAACTATTGATGGTGTGACTGTACTACTGTACACTCCCATGAACTTTGAGAGCTAGGATGGGACTGCCATAAAAATGAAACCTTTAGAGTAAGTTGTGTGCACAGGACATTAGGCCGTACGAACAGACAAATCAACGTACAATACAGATTTTACTGATGGCTATTACCCTCAGAAGACATTTGTCGGTGTGCCATGTTTTTCTGAAATATACAAAAGAATGTGCTCGTGGATTCCGGTCATTTGACGGGACAACTGGGTCAGTGCTATGCGTATTCCTACTTTTTCACCGAATTCATGTGGTTTTGATGACGCACATCACACTGTCTTGCATGTACATCAACATCGGACGCGCGCGACCCTACGCGCATTATTGGGGAGGCATGTACTTTGGAATTCTTTTTAAGCAAATCAAAACACTATCGGTTTAATCGTCCATGAAATACTTGATCAATATTTCAACACGATAGTCAGATTTGCTCTACTTGTTGTGTGTCGGTAGCAGTATGTTTTATGTTGACTAAGATTATTTACGAAAATCAGTTTACAAACGAGAGTGGTAACAACATGTGTCAGTGGAATATGTCACAACTGCTGGCTAAGATAAAGATTTATTTCAAATGAGACACGGATGTGAAAATAGTAAGTAAATGGGAATCATCAGCCTTCCAGCGTGTGAAGCTAGCAGGGAAAGTTAAGAAAAACAGGTTGAATAAAAACAAGCATTGATAAGTATACATTATTTATGGTATCACCATACCATTATTGTAACCTGCTTGGACGGACAACGGAAGAAATAATTTGTTTCCGTGTATGCCCGAAAGACCTGTACTACTATGCTCGTCGTGTTAGTGATATATGATAATGTGGTGTTCAAACCATCCTTCGTTGCAGACTCCTAGGTGGACTTCTTCTAGCATTTGAAAGATTTATTCCAACAGTAGTTCCACAGATTCTTATCAAATACATTCAGCCTCACAGATGATTCGGCGACTGGAACCACTGTACTTAGGTACAGGGTGCGTACCTGAAAAAGTGAACTAAACTGAACTGAACCTCGCTGCACAATTAGTCACTCTTCAAATGTTAGTCATTTAACGTACCCACGAGACTTGGTGCAATTATGCGCATTTTCTGGACGACATAACTGATTTGGGATACCTAAATCTCAAAACATCAAAGTTTTGATGCCTTTCCGAGACCACAAATCTACGTGACTGGCTCAATTTTGAACCCTCATCTTCCTCGCTAGTGGTTTGAACAAAACAGTTCGATCGATCGATCACGAGCGCCCAAGAAGCAGTATGAATAACTCGCACTTCGGCGGGATGTAGCGTCACTCATCCCTCGATCACGTGATCCACATCACGTAGTCACCTATTGACTGGCTCATCGAATAGAGCCAGTCGACCCTGACCACCATCCAACTTCGAATAAATCAAACAATCCGCTACACATAGTAGTAGCCCATCGCTTATTGTCTTTGCGGTACAGTCAAAAGCACATTTTTCAAAATTATCATAACTTCCAAACTGCTTTGCGATCTGAGTCGCTCTAAGTGTCTGCAATTTATTGTCTGGTTGACTGATTTCTTTTATTATTTTTTATTTTCATATAGACTACTCCAAAAATCCCCTCAAGCCCTTTAGGCGTGTCCCTCTTTGTCTCGTTGTCACCAGAATATTTTTTCGAAGTATTCATAATACAGTGGTTACCAGTAGGTCACACGTAAATCCACCCAATAGTTTTAGAATTTTCCTCTCAATGCTTTCATTCTAAGTTTTCTGATACTTCTTAATGGTTTTGACACAGACTAGTGAGTCCAAAAAATTTTAGCCAGATTTTTATCTTCATCTAGTAACTGTGTTTCAAAGCTCTCCTTCTGAATACAGTACGATAAATGTGCTGAGCCTTCAGCAAATTTAGGTTGTTCTCTTGTTTCTCCTCCGTAATGCAGCAACCTCCTTAGTAGGAGCGAAATCCTTCCTTTACTCCTCAGTACCGTAGGAACAGAGTATACTAGTGGTTTGTTGACTTTTCACCATGGAGAGTAACATTAGTGCACAATATATTCGTGTAGATCCACGGTGTCGCTTCCTTGAAGTGCTCGATATTGGACACTGCATCACCCTTCTAGGGTAGCATTCTAATATTTAGTTCTTCACCCTTTGTTTTTCTAATTTCGCACACATTTGTCAGACTACTCTAAGTTAAATACACAAAACCTGACAACTGGCCTTCTCGATAGATCTTAATGCTATTCATCCAGATAAGTAAAATGTAAAATAGTTTAATCAGAACCTACAATATTGAGATTTACCGACTATTTCTGCAAGTGTGTGAGAGAGAATCATATAAATATTGACGTCCTTTAGTTCCGGAGGCTCTGCCCAAACGCAACTGATGTCATGCACGACTAGTGTATTTTTAGTCCGCTGCTTTTTAGATAAGCAAAAGAAAGACTATTTGTGATTACATTCAAGGTCCAGCTAGAATCAGGTCAGTAATAGTCCTTTCTACTTTGATGTTGGTTTCTTAATTTTTCGGTAAGTTACAGTTAACATCTGAATGCCTTATTTTGGTGTAATTGGGCTCAGATTTAATTTTCTCTTGAAAGGAATTAGTCTGAAAGAACAGTAGTCCGCAAGTTAAGATGATACTAGCAAAGACTCTACCGAATCTTAACTATATGTCTTATTTATAATACCCCCCAAGCGATTGATCACAGATAGGCCACCCCAGCCCTACAACAAAATGATCTCCGAGATACCAAATTGTTCCTCCAGCTGAGACTACTCATGGGGTTGTTGAAAACAGCTTGAACAGCTCACTACTTGTTTTGCCATCTCAAGGTTTCGTCAGGTACGCCTAGTCCCAGAAATCCCGCCAGTATTATATCTTTCTTGAACGTAGTTTGGATGTGTGTGAACACAAAAACTGCTCTTTAACTTGCAATCAGTTAACTGGAAAATGAACGTGGACTGAAACTGTTTTCCCGTATACTATTCAGCTGGTTTTTTAGTCGGATAAGCAGTGTCATGAGAAAGGAAATATTTCGATCTTATGATTCACTCCGTCAAAAGCGTAAGACAGTTCTTATGCGGCATAGTTATTTGACGACTGTTATAAACGAGGGATTTAGCTGAGTTTCAGTTAAGTCTGTCGTTAAACTCACCCTGTGAGATTTGTCTTCGTAGAGGCTTAATTTGGAGTTCAAATGCGGAACAGGATTGATGGATTTTCGGGGACTCGATCTCACACGTGATTTCGAAAAAAGCTTAAACCGGTGACGTGCTTTCCAGAAGTTTCGCTGATCTTTTTGGTAATGACATGTTAAGAAACAGCCGGTCGCCAAACCTATCGTCTAAGTTGGATCAGACTGCTGATGCAGTATTCAGGTGGATTAGGTTCAAGCGTTAATGGAATTTCTATGGAGCAATTTGCATTGTTTGAAGGCAGAAAACTTCTGGTGTGCATTTGCCAATGCCAACTTATTGCAACCGCAGTGGGGCGGAAAATGCTATTATCCGTATTGTGTCAGCTGGGGTAGTAGCACGGAAGTAGATTTTCGATTAAGATTATACTACTCACAAGTAGCTTTGGCGCTGACATGCGTTCCTAAAAAAATTTTCACGCAGCGTTGACAAGTGAGACTTCTGGGGTTCGCTAGAATATTCGCATATTTCAATTTCAAGGCTTCAAAGCAGGACGTCTGGTTTCTTTTTGGATTACCAATATCTTTGAGTGGGATAGACCATCGTGATTAAGAATGATACGGTCTCACGTCTCTTAAGTTAAGTTTCCTCGTTGTTAGGTGAGATTTTGGGAAAGGGTGACCCAGGATCCAAATCTCAGGAGAATCAAAATACAGTTGTATTTGTGTTTGACTGTCTGTTATTTGCAAGGTGACAAGACTGATTTGCTAACAGCACAGGGGTAAATTTTACCTGGGAATGACAGGTTTGTAAATGGCATAAATTCCTGACCGGAGAATGAATATTCTGATACAGTTTTTCGTAAAATAAGCTCTAGTCGATCTAGGGGAGACTATTTGTATACATGTAAGATATAAGGAAGTTCTCGCGATTGCTCATAAGGGTGCCGTTTTAGATGATTACCATAGATTCGACCCATATGATTATTCAGGCCAAACAAACTCGGTTGGTGAAATTCAACCGAACATGATCCGTTTACTTGTGGACGTGATCGTTATTTATGGCATTAAGAGGTTGCCAGATACCTTCAGCTTCTCGAATGATCGTCTCATTCCTCAGCAGCTGACCCACTGAACTATAAGAACTATAGCATCAAACTTCCGAAAGGAGGAGGCGGAAGCTAATGCAACTTCAACTTGCAAAGAGAATACGTGAACACTTCTCCTGCTGGAATGACAGTAGACTCATTACCAGAGTCAGAAGTTCGATCGCATTATGTATCTTTGAGAGTGGTTGGAGTCGAGTCGTTTCAGTTCGTCTATATGGTGCCCCGTAGGTTGTTGATAGAAAAACGAAGGTGGAGCTTGGCAAGAGCTAAAGTTGACCATGTGACTCAGCACCACGCTGTCAAAAGCGTTTCGTACGTTGGATTTGTTTTGATTATGTGATATCCTGCCACACCCACTCACTCAACAGATCCTCAGACCGTCCCCTGCCCAATTACATGAAACTCAGTTGTTCTATGTTGTTCCTTCATTTATTTTTAACCACAGAATAATGCAAAGTGCTCACTTTGATTGTGCCATTATCTTAACCACTGACTATTCGCTGACCTGACGGAGAGATCCAGAACTCCATAATTTTTCATGCAGATATTATGGGATTACTCATTATCTAAGTGCTACCGTTTTCCGGCCATAATTCCATCGTACACCCCAATGATCCCTTTTTGTGGCATATACTGTATTATGCTATTTAGGGTGATTTTTTATAACTGGTATGGATGCTGTTAAGTATACATAGTAAAAGCCACGAAGTTCTTATGATTAGCTGAATTCTCTTGTGCAGCAAATCCACAGTGGATTCCATCTGGCGGTAATTGTCGCTCGATCGCTGATCCCATTGCATCCCCACAGTGAAACTCGCAATCTGAAACTTTATCATGTAGGTAGTTCATTTTCAGAAACACAGCAATGGATGATCTACATTGCGATATTTCTATCCAATTCCACGCTTGCCATTCGGTTCAGATAAATCATGTGAACAAACATGAGGTTCATACTGGACCTAAAATCATCATAAGCATTCAAGTTTGTAAGCTGTTAACAACTTGCTCATGTTATTCGGTTTTGTGGAATGAAAAAGGTGATGGCGAGTGCTTATTAAAAGGTCTACGTAAGCGCATCAGCCGAGAATCCGTCACATTTTTAAGTCGACTGCTGTTTACTTTGTCATAGTCCATATTGCGCTTTCACCTTTGGAAACTTGGCACCTGTTCTAGAACTATTTCAGTAGTAGATGAATGTTGTCCTGTGTTAACTTCAGGGATACACCTAAGAGATGAAAATATTACAAACTAGTAACGTACTCCTATTTTTGTTAGGGACTATCTACGAAGAAACAGGGAATATGGTTTTATCGACCGAATTCTGCGCTAAAAATTAATGAACTCGTGGTATCATGTTTTTTTTATCGTCCTTACAGACCCAATCGATAGCAGCAGCAACATCTCGGAAGTTATAAATGACGTTATGCAGTTAATCCGCCAACTCTAACTGTTTAATGAAGAAAGTGAAGCTTTCGCGAACATGGTAAATTGCCCATGTTAATATAAGTAGAATGATCAGATGTTGGATATCTGGAACTCATTGAATTAAGGCAAAAATGCTCATGGTTGGTACGGCTGCCAGACAAATGAACCATGCATTTCGACGAGTTAGCAGTCATTCCAAACGCTGTCCGTTGTTTGTAGCAAAGAAAACCTCGAATATGTTATGACGAATAACTTAGTGTTGTAATATCCACTGGTGCCACGGACGATAGACTATTGGTCCCTGTTGACGGAGCGTAAGCCAGTGAGTGCATCGTCATATCCTCACCATACAATAGTGAAGTAACATGGGTCAACTTTATGGCTATCTGACAACTTCTCAAGCTAGCGGAATTTCCGTCAATGGATAGTTTGCATGTGCAGTTAGGCGTGTGGCACCGTACATTCAGTGGGGACTGGAAACAGCGCAGTATTGTGTGTTGAAAATTATGGCTGCCTAGAATGTGTCAGACAAAATTGTCTGGGGGCTTTAGTGCCTTTTGTGTCAAAAACTAGCTCGCCCTAAAAGTATATGTATTTTTCTCGTGTGTAGAAAATGCAGATTCTTCATCCGAACAGAACATTACGTGATCTACAAGCTTAACTCACCCCAGAGCTCTACATCTGGAGTACTATGCCTCTGTTAGGTCGTCATTCTTTATGGTGGCATGGTCCACTTTCGGCGCTCATAGGTTCGCGCAAAAGGATTTTCTGATGTACCACCCCTCACTCAGTAATATTCATCCGCCATCTAAATCAGGCTTACGCCGTTGCCGAAACCTTGTCATCTAATGAGCTTTATCGTGACAACAGCCTTGCCACTACTGTCTCGCTGGCATGTTTTGGATTTCCATGCCACCATGACACTATCTCCGCTTTGACTTTCACCAAAATCTGTAGACCTTTGAATTGATAATCTATGCAGTAGTGTGGCAACTACCCCCTCTTGCGGACCAACCGGTATTCACACGGATTTCACTGTATTTATTAGAGGAGATGACATGATCTTGGTCGTATAATATGATAGTGCAAAAAATGTGGACGTTGTTCAAACAAATATCACAGCATAATTGTATGTCGTTACCAGAGGAAGAGGCATGCACAAACAGGTCATAACTAGTGTGGTATAACCATGAATGAAACAATAACTATAACTTTCTCTAAGATTAGTATTTTTTATGTAAGACACTGAGAATCGGATGATATATCGACATCAACAGTCAACACGACCCATTTAGGAAAAGCCTAAATTGTCGATGAATTTTAAGTACCTCCGATTGCTGACTCTTCTTATGGATAAAGACGGGAGGTGGAGGAGCCATCCACCAGTCTTGTAACAGCAGCCACAAGTACAAGTCACCTGGTAGACCAAAATGACGTGAGCACACAGTGGGTAGGTGCGGTACTTCTCGGTTGAAGGATAACACAGGTCTAAGATTGGGACCTCTGCTCCAGCCCAAAATTATTGAAGTGGATGCAACGTTCAAGAATTAATAAGATATTTAGGACGTGTGGCTCGTCAGATCCATGTAGAGTGATAAATCTGCTGAGGAAGTGGATCTACTGTAAGATACTAAGTCCAGAACTTACGGAATTGATGTTACGGTGTCATATGAATGCAGCCTTTCGAAAAAAATGCCACAGAATTGCTCAGAAGTCTTTACACCATATTCTAGAGCAAACAAAGGTACGTACCAGCGACGAAGTATTTCAAAAGGATGTAGCCGGCAAAGTGGTCGTTATGTCCTGAAGATTCTTGAGTGAAAGAATGTGATGTAGCTGTGATTTACTGTTTTTGTTTTATAACGCTAAAAGGTGCCTATGACTTTGTCATACTCTCGCGTACTAGTAGTTCTTTTTCAAAGAAACGACTGGTGACAACACAACGAGGACAAACTGTAGTTTAACCCATTCATATATGATACACTTTCCTTAGAACAATAATTTTTATTCTTCTAGCATTTCATACCGTACCTCATTTCATCGCCAGTGTTTGCCACAAGGACAATGGCAAGTTACGATATATTATGTCGCGTATGTGTCCGACAGGGTGGCAGGTGGTCTTCATATCCGTTGTTCCTTTGGAATAGCTTCAAACAGTAAACTATCTAGGTAATATCGTTGTACTTTTGTGCTCATTATACTGCTTTCTTTTCATATGATCTTCATCTTAATGTTGCGGACTTGACAGGGTCACATGTCACACCAGTCGAATGTTCCGAAATAAAGTACTTGTCGCCTGGTAATTCGCTACTGGTTGGGCGGGGCTAACACAACTTCTATAATAAGATAATGATATCCACAGGAAACTGTTTGTTAAGGTCACCGAAAGTGGAATCACCTCAATTATTTCAGCGGGCGTAAAACGAAAGTACATTCACTGTGATACTGAGAACGTTAGAGGTGCACGTGTCGCTCACACACCCCCATGGTTAGTACCGGTACGATTAGACAGCGAGTTAAGAATTCTTCAGTTGTTGCTTCATTGTCATCGAGATAAGTGCGGTAGTCGACTTTCAGAGTTGATATGGAATCAGTTTCCGCAATAAAGCGAGGCGGGAAGAAGGCTTTTGAGGTTGCTGATTAGCTATTGGAGGTGTATTTCCAACGAAATGCTCGACAAATGAAACCACAACAGGCCAAAACGTACATTCAGCCTTTTGTTAAGAGAATGCTGATACATATTAGAAGGACCTGGTGTGCTTGCTCGGTGAGAGTTACTGTGTAATTCGTGGACATTGAAAAAATACCTGGCTTGTAATTAGGAACAATTGCCCGTCAATAATTAACATTTTTTATTAGTTTTAAGTGTTTTTACAGAACTATGCTGCTTAGTCCATCCGAATACTTCATATAATCTCACCCGCATAATGCAAAATATGTTTTCGAGGGCCAGGGTTTCGGTTTTTCCTGGTCCGACTTCGCTGGGATCACACCTATGAGAAGATCGTTTTTACTCTGCCAAAGAGTAGCTCTTTCGGGAGAGAAGTTAGCTGTAAAAGGGGAGTGGACGAATGTGGTTATTATAATGTGCGGTCTGTTTTCATTTCCAGAGGGAGGCAACTCTACCTATTGTGTAGTCAGGTCACTTTTCCTGGTACTGCAAATTAAGCCAACAGTAACAGACATAAGTTGTGTTCTATCTTTGCTTTGTATTCATCACATTATACGTTTCTTTGTATTTTCTCCAAAGGGACAAATCATCTTGTCGGATGCGCACCCAAACGTAAAGCTGTCCAAGGATATCTTTTACAGCCTGATAGTCAAGTCTTCTGGTAGCGCGACACGCCTCATTCGGCTCCTAATGAAAAGCTTCTTCACACAAGATGAATTAGCGGCTTCATCACTGTCGGGGGAAGGGATATACAAACAACGCCTTGAACCGAGTATCACAGAAGCCATAAAAAGTTAGTGTAATTATTTTTTCCACTTACACAGCCCTATTCATATTCACATCACACGCATGGAAACTCATTGTATTCTCTTTGTATCAAAAAGATTCGATTGTAACCACCTTTCAAGTAGGTTGAGGCCTCAGTTTTGAATAGCGACTCAGATACCTGAGGGAAATGCAAAAGGGTTAATCTTCCGTATACAAGGCTCTAAAACAGACTTGGATTGGCTTTTAACCTGCAACTGGACATCCAAACTATAGCCTCTCATTGCTACAGGGCGGTCGAGCACAACGTGAACCCACCTGGCTCCTTGTATGTATTTCGGCAAGATCACTGCGAAAATTTAACGAATTGTCAATTGGTAACTTATTTTATTGACCTGTTTCAGTCATTTTCTGAGAATCGGGATTCCGTCTGTTTTGGAATAAACAAGTATACCAAATAAATGGACAGATGAACAAGTTTCAGATGTAAGTTCCAATAAAATGGAAGCTTATTTCGACGCGTGCTTTTAGGACATAATTTCCAAAAGTTAACCAGCAGGGATTGTCTGAAGGGAAAACCATGCCACAGCTGTTTCACTGTAGCCAGTTTTCCCGTCAAGCGGGTTTAGAGACAAAAAGCATCTCTGTCCTGAATAAACTTGTGTAGGTGACGTCAAGACTGCCGTTGTTCCATATTTAAACACGTGTGTGAATGCTTTCTCGAACGGCTATGCCATGAACTCGTGGTAATTCGGCTGACGGTGATTAGTTTTCTTAATGGAACCTTGATTATGTTCGCAAGACACCAGACAATACTGACTAATCCCTGGCTACTTATCTATGGGAGAGACCGAATTTTTTTCTAACCGATGCACTGGTTGATAATTCAGTCATTTTCAGACTGCATAGCATATAAGCTGGGGGACAGTTGTATTTAGTAGCACTAGTTGGTAATCCCAGTAGCCGCCGAAATATCGTAGAATAGTACATTTTGCAGCATACAAAATAACAGATGGATCTTTGTCCTTAGGATACTATAATAGAATACCTACAGAATACCTTGGAATACCTATCGACTCGACACTCGGTAATAACCTAGAACAGTACTCTCTCCACGTATAACAACTTCACTTGTAATGACACTTCTCGTAATTGGACCATTCGACCGTCGACAGTGTTAGCGGTTACCTCCAATGCGGCCAGTTTCACTCGGATTTTTTGAGGTTCTGCTCCATAGACAGCATCGTATTCTTCAAGAAACCTTATTTGCAGGAAATTTCCCACACTAGATGTGTGCGTATACATACAGCCTGCGTCTCGTTAGGATTGACAAATCATGCGATCAGGGATGATGTAAATCAGCCTCTTTGTAACATGAATAACCAAGTTTTAGAAGCTGGTGTCCACAAAAATGATCTAATCGTTCTACTTCTCAAGATAGGTCTGTCCAGATGCCTGGTTGGTCAATGTGGAAGTAAGCCCAACCAGGACACTAGTAAATCTGGTTAATTTTCCGGAAGTTAGTATGCGTAACTCCTGATAACTAGGCCTGTGGAGCCAGTCAGCCGATTAATGTCACAGACAAAAATAAGTAGTTTTCTCCATGTTACTTCCCCGAGCTGTTGCCAACGTTTAGGCTTCAGGTGAAGTATGTTCCCAAATTAAGGTCTTAAGCACATCGCATTCCGACACAAATACTTACCATATCCGGACATTAACCGCGTCCTGTTGGCAGTAGTGCGTCCACAAAAACTAGTTTATGAGTGTCATTTGCATAACATCCGTTCAAATTAGCTACTCTATCGTACCATTCTCATGAAATATTCACATTTACTCATGTTGTACTGGGAACAGATAGCTTCGTTTCGAGAGGTGAGTCAGACAAGCATGTCTCTCCGCTCTTGTGCCTTCAGTGGTTTTGGAGAAACTCTGGGCACACTTGGTACACACGGGGATACAGCGCATAGTCATGGTCTTCATATTCATTGTACTCTGTGTTTTTGGCATGAGCAGTCGGACGAGGTCACAACAAGAGATAATTTCTGTGTGAACAGTTAGGGGAAAATCCGGAAAAACGTGCGTGAAAAAGATCTTTGGCACTTGGGGATTGATATGGTCGTTATTCGTAATGGCTTCATTTACGCGTCGGCGTCTCATCGAACTGAGCGATAGTCCCCATCGTTTTTTCATCTGTTCTTACAATCTACAACGGGAATAAACAATAAGAATCCCTTAATTACTCCTTTTGGTTGTGTTGTGGAGAAAGCAACTCCAATGAACCTACGTTCAGCAGCGCGGTATGCTGGTAGCTTACATCGTTTGTTAGTCCGAAAGGTTTTCCGCGACATGAGGGCGAAACTTTAGTCAGTTTTTCCTCCAACCGTTACTGTACGAAGAAGTCTCTCCAAGTGATAAAACATGACCATTATTGTCATTCTTGTAAAATTTCTACTTTAGCACGCATATCTTAGAAGTGGAAAACGGACAGCCCAACTGAAAATGTTGAATTTTCCATCAACTGGAGTCACAATATTTTATTTACCAAACAAAAATAATTTCTAGGCCAATTAGATTTGATGAGAACTTGAAACTATCCTGCGATGTGTGCACTGAGAAACTCAGCACCCATACAAGTTCCCGTTCTTCATCGCACATTTAAATAAATATTAACTTTCTCTCCCTTGAAGACTATAAACATGATGCGCACCATAAAAAAAATACTTACAGAATAAGATAGCCTATCAATACACTTATTTCGCTGACCTACTCATTGATGTTTTGGAGAAAAACTCTTGTTGGCATACGCCCCACACAGAATAAAAGATGAGCTTATGCCAACGGGATTTTTCAATGAGACACCTGCTTTTTGCAACTCGAGTTCGTTTGACCCAAGGGGATTGGGCGTTGACACCAAATCTTTTCGGCTTCACTGACCACATGTGTACCAGGTGTGCTTCATTCCCACACGACGGCTATTGAACCTCGTCACCGACATGGCGTACATATTTCTTCTACGCAGTGAACGACATTTCTTCTCACGCACATTTGACACCAGATGTTTGCCACTCGAAGCGGTGATGTTTCCCATTGGCGCATGGCTTTATACGCATGAATAAGGCGAACCTATGCCAAACACCTATTAATTATAGTACCCCCAATAAATAAACACCCATCATTCGACATTCTCCTTAGAGGAGGTGGTTTTCCATGAATCGAACAAGTTCTACAGTCGTTCTACCTCGGCAAGAAATAACCAAGATCACATCGAAAAATCCCCAGTACCAAATTGTTTCTGCTTGTTACTCTATATCACATTTAACTGAGAGCTCACTAGTTTCTACCTACAACATTTTTGGGAAATCTTCAAAGAACCGGCCGGGACTAGAGTGGTCCTCTGCTGTTATTGATTTAGTCCTTTTTCCTGGAGAGCAAAGACCTACGCCCACACATGCAACTCCGGGCATCTCATTTTAGACGTTTGGAATCACCCTACCCCGAAGCAACTGCAAGGGCTCAAGCTTCGCTCACACGCTCAGATGACAAATGATCTGAGGTTAACAAGCCCCGTGTTGGACACACGTGTAACAGGGGACAGGTGAGAAATATACTTCGTTTCGGCGGGAGCGACTTTTGCACAGTTCTCTTGACCTGTAAGCAGGTACTTGCCCAAAAGTGCGTATGAAAGCATCCAAACGATAGAATCGATGTTGGTGATACGTTGAGATATTGCCAGCTTGGGTTTTCTCCAAATTATGGTAGAATTACTCCCCGTTCTTTAAATTCCGATCAGCCTGACACAGACATTCATCAACTCAGTCAGATATTCCACTGGACCTAAACGAGCACGCCTTTCGTTGTCCATTTGCAAATTAACTTCCTTTCAACGGTAGATTTGAATGAAATTCAGCTGAGTTACTCGCTGTAGATGGTCTTTGAACGGACCTATTGCACAAAGGCCGTCCGATGTTTCGGCAGGGACGATAACCAAGATACCGAAATATTTTTCAAGACTCAACTGGGTTAACTAAAAATACCTTGACAACCGACTACTAGTTTAACCCTTCTTGGACTGGTCCCCGAGTCTCCACCAACCTCATTTTACTGTTGTTGTGGGGCATATTCGGTTGAAGATCAGTATAAACGAGAAATTTAGCTGACATTAAGTTGAATCTCTCGTTAGTACGGATTTGGATAGAACAACGTAAACTTCCATCTAATTGCAATTAAATGACGCTGTTATCCTGGATAATGCCGAAAATATATTTCATCTTCGGGGGTTAAATGTCCCTTATCATTTGTTTCTCATTGTGTCCTAGGGGTAGTTTCTTACGGGGAAGTGCAAACACGAGGTTGAGTGCGTAACGTGAGCTCACTTATTGAGGTGATGCTCTACGGAGTGTGTATAGGATGTTTTTATTCTGAAACGTAAAGAATTAGCAGATACTGTCGGTCCTCCATTATTTAATGCGGTTCCAATCTTTACTTTTATGACAAAGTTTCTACTGCGACCACCGGTACCCCCATCTGACCAGAATTTTTTGGCTGATTGCGCTTAGGCTTTCATAAAAGTTGCCAGCTGATAAGCATCTTCATACATGTAGTTCATTTTTCATAACTACGCGCAAGCGTCTCCAGTGATGCAGCAACGGCCCGGGAGTAAATCCACATCGAATGCTACTCTCCGAAGTGATTTGCCTATAGATCAGGTCCTGCGTTATAGTGACAGACTCCAAGTACTCTTCAGGTGCAATAAATTACATGAAGGGAGCGGTTGCAAACGTACAGACGGGCATATTTTTTGTAAATTTTACAAAGGTATCATATATATGTCATATTTATACGGTGTTTGATACTTTAACGAATGATGTTCGCTCCTCTAATTTGGGGTATCATAGCCGGCAGACAAATCGCAACCAAGTTTAAGTGAATGCAGTCAGACTCCTTTCCGCATCCATAGTTTTTCTGCATCTACGCACTTTGCTTTTGCAGCTAGTGCTGTGTGTTCTTTGTTCTTTGTGCAAACATTATCTTTACTCTGCTATATTGTGTGGAGCGATAACAGTTTACCTGAATCGAGCTTTTATCTACCATAATTTAACCACATCCCGACAATAAATCATCTTGCACAGACGTAACACTCTACTCATAAGCGACCATCATAAACGAGAGCTTCAGCTGGATGCAGTTGAGTCTTCTGTCAAAACCAATTTCGTAAGCAAATAGGAGTATCTGTCAAAATAAATCATGTTTTTCCAACATGGAATGTCCCAGTACTTCACTATAGGTACTGCCATTGAAAGGACATGCAGAAATTTTTTAGGATAAACATGCTCTAACTGGGAGACAACGAACAGTCTAGGGCGCGAAATATGAATCCAGATGGTGCGGGATATTCCATATATCCATCTATATATGCATGCACATGCATATATTTGTAAATATGCGGCTGAATTATTAGTTGAAGTTGCATGTTGATCAGCTCTGATAATCCATGTTTAATCAGGTCTTCTCGTCCGATGCGGTTAATTGCTTGTTTTTCAGTTTGTATCCGGGGGTTAAGATTGGTAGTTTTCAGCGAACTATTGTGTATATTTTCATGCAAGCTGGTACTGAAGAATTTATTATCTACTCAAAACGAACGGACACTCTTATGATATAAATTATTACCTATTTCTGTTCAGCGTGAGCATAGAAAAACTTGAATGTAGACCAAATCGTAACTCCTGTTTTGAGGGCTTTTCACGCAAACACTGTCCGTGTATGTTGCGTTGGTGGTTGGTAGCGCAGCCATTAAACATGCTTGCATTGGTAAATTTCGACAGAAAGTTTGAAAATTTCGCGAAATATATGTTTCACCGAAAGTGAGCCTTGAAATTTGCTTTCTCTTCACACAATCGCGAGTTCGGCATCGATTACACAGATAGAGTAGCTCACAGTATGGGTTCTTACAGACTGTTCCGTTCACGCGTCCATTGATTGACTGCGATGGTGCTCCACAACAGCGTGCTTAACCGCATGCTCTGTCTGCCCAGTCTACTAATGGCGTTTCGATGGGCTACTCGCTGTAGAATGTGTTCGTCGGAAAAGCATGTCATCATGTGTTTTCGCTTGTTTGCTCTTACTGTCAGTGTGGTTGTGCGCATGGTCTCGTAGTTTCTTCAGCTGATCAAACGGATTTAATCATACAGGCAAAGGTAGCAGAAAATGGAATGTCAAAAAGGATTCTCTGAATTCAACCGTCTGGATGTCTGGTTGGCTAGGAAGTTGTGATACACTGTGTGTGCGGAGGGGTGTGCCAAAACAGGCGGTAGTTTGCAGCCATTATTTTCCTGTTTGTCAAGTAGTTTGAACAGTGGTACTATAGGAGATTTTACCTCAGAAGCGAGGATTGAAAACAACAGAACACGAATGGCACATCATGGGATGAACACGATCAACCATTAGGTTGTTACCATTACACGTGGTTCCGGTTTGGCGCGTGAATAGAACTGCGAATTTTCTGACAGGAGTACCAGCAGCGATACTAACAGTACAAGTCATGCTCGCATGGTCTTTTCAATGGTCTACCCACACCATGCAAATCACACATTCTCCTGTTTCCGTCAGCCAGCCAGCTTGTGCACTCGACGGTGACCAGAAGAGACCAACAGACCGTACACATGTAGACAGTGAAATCGTGTTGGAGAATGAAATCCTAGTCCGGTGGTGAGTCTGTGTGTTAGTTCTCACAAACGTACATATGCTAGGTGAAAACAAACGTGCACACGCACCACTGTACATCGAGGAAGTTGACAGCGGCGACACTTCCCAACATTTTTGTGTTTGCCTTTTCACTAGTAATTTCACCGCCTATGGAATACACCTGAATTTGCTTAACTGCAATGGTCAGTTTGGACGTAGAGCTAGGTGCGTAATGTCATCCGGCTCAAATCATGCGTGACGTGATTGCTTCACCCATAGTTTCAATTGCGTGTAGTTTAGACAACTAGTTTAGGCTTGAAAATATATTTTGTATGGCACGACGGAGTTGACGTTTGTTGGAGTAACATCCGAGCATGTGCAGGAAAGCTTTCTCCAAATTTTTGATCTGAGAGCTTTTGGTATTTGTACCGAATCGGTAGCTTCAGACCACAATCTATTGGTGACTGAGACCACTCAAGCACTACCGGAATTCGGTGAGTGTCATTGACACTGCTTCAACAACATTTGTTAACACCTTCCTATTTTCCATCTACCTCTTCCTCCCTTCCTGTCATTCTTCTTGATGATTCCGTATTGACATGACCATCTTTTTTCTGAACTCGCTCCGCTCTTCTCTTCGAGTTAGTAACACAATGAGAATTCGGGTGAGCTACATGTCTGCGTGTGTGTAATAATGTCCCTGTCACAGGCTACAAGAGATAGACGGCAATCGCATGTTAGGGTCTGGAAAAAACAAGTTGAACGCACTCAGAGACACACGGGTGGGCATTGTCTAGCCGTACAGTCCTGTAACAAGCGTTCATCTCACAGACGAACAATACTGAAGCTCACGTATGAACATCATAACATCATCCGTTCTTTTACTCATGCCACCACCTCTTTTCATTCATAACCATCTAACACAGTTTCGGGGCGTGCGACGATATGGTGGGGTATTCCGTTAGCTATAGTTGGGAACTACACATTTCTAATTGCAGCGGGCCTGATCACGGTTTCGATTTCAATCATGTCAGTCATGATGGGGACGCAAAAAAATAAGGGAATGTTTGAGATTGTGACGCGACGTCCGGAGGGAGAGGTCTTACTTGAAGTCGATTCGACTGTGTCTGCGTATGTTACCGCTTGTCCGCTTGCGTGCCTGCTTTGCGTGTGCGTTTGTGTAAACCGAAGCATTGAAGGGTGCGGGAGAGTTGCTTCAAGCTGTCGAACACTTGAGCAAATTGGTGCTGCACATGCAATGCATCAACTTGTTTGCCCATGAGCCGGCGTTTACAGGGAAAACAACCTGCACGTGTTTTTTCTCAGCTGTTGACGGACTAAATGGTGTTGACTGTTCAAATATAGAAAGTTGATTAAACAGTGGTCGGGCTTGCACGCATTGAGCTGATTAGGTTGAACTAAATATGGATGAATAATTACGTCCCCCTGACTGCTGATAATTTGAGCAGACGGTTTCCCGTTGCGTTTAGCTAATAAACTGTCCATATTGGGAGCTGAAAACAAAATGTCGTTTTCATAAAACCAATTGGTTCGAAGTTGCCATGCTTACCATTGGAATGATCAAACATGTTGCTCTTTTACGTGGTTCTGCAGACATTTTTGGTAGCTTTTTGATGGTTCTAGTTTAGGGCGTTAATAACTCAGGTTGGTATCCCAAGAACTTCGACTTGTGGGATATATGCGAAGAAACTCTGACACCTTGCAATTACACCTCGTAAAGGAGTAGCAATACGGTGAAACAGAGCACGAAAGTGTGCATTTGAGATTTTTTTCACAATGCTATCTATACACATGAGTACATCACAATATTTCCTACGAAATGCGACCGTGTAAAGTTGGTAATAAAACAAAGAACGCTGGTAGTCAATCAGGTTGAATTACCTTCCAGCACTGGCGAATAGAACGTCCTCTGGCTGGTAGCTTTCATACTGTGTTCCGCATTTCATTCGCTTGCTGTAAGCCACGTGAGCGACAGAATATTGCCTTACATGAATGGCGGAACACGCTGACCCGATCAATGCGTCCACCCGTTTCGAAGTATTTGGTTGCTGGTCTGTTCGGCGAGCTTGGTAGTTTGTTTAATACTGTATCAACTTCCAGTGTCAAAATGACTGTCGCTTTCAATTTATTGGCGGATTCGAGTAGACAGCGGTGCTGTCCCTGTAGTTCACTCACCAGAAGCCCATTCTGAAAGAACACAGTTTTGGCAATACAGATCGTTCAAGGTAGCTATAACAAGCACCACAACCACCGTCATGCACCGTTTTGAATCTGTTATTGTAGTTGCTGTTTTCAGTGTTGTCCACAACTCTCTGAATACCATCATAAAATAAAGTTATTCCAGTCTGTTCATTTGAGATGCACTGCACATTAGGAAATCGACACAAAGGTAGGCAGTATGACTGTTTTACTACCTTCTTTCATTGACAGTATACAGGTTGGAATTCCAATGAGATATATTGAAGTATGCTCTCTTGTAGTTTCTTTTCTTTTCTTTATTTACATTTCCGGCTCCTTCCGAGCCAGTTGATTTCCTAAAGATGTTTACTGAATGTCTTCCAACATGCGAAGGAAGCTCGTCCGAAAGGGATAGCATTACATCATCAACTAACGAGCGTCCATTTTCAGGAACTGTTTCGAGACACGGAATTAAAACATTATGTTGTGCGCTTATCAGCACAGGACGCACTAGTTAAGGCATGTATTGCTATCCAATGTCGAAAATGACCGCAATCTCAAAAGTTTGTAGTGAATCCCATGCGTCTACAAAATGAATCAGTTCTCCATCCACGTATTTTTATTACGCCTTACATACAGTAGCGATTTTGCGTCACCACATCTTGGACTGTCCGATTTCAGAAATTTCGCCGTATAAGAAGTCAAACAAATGAGTGCCACTATTAATCGCTTGGGCAAACAGCAATATAAACTAAAAAAAGTTTAAGACAGAACAGATGACTATTTAACCGCACAAATTACTGAATTACCTACAGATCTTATTTTCAGTTGACCACGAATTCGTAGGAGCTGTTTGCAGTAAGTAAGCTTGTTGAATCACTCCGTGCCCATAAGCCCGGTTCCGGCAGTCTGTTTGTCCCTGAAGATCTTTTACAGCTAAGCATCAAAGGCACAGTTTATTTCTGATCGTGTTAACAGGTTTACCATAGTCTGTGTCCGTGAGTTTAAGGTCATCCTGAAAGAGCTTTGATTTTGAATTGTTCATTTTTATTTGATCAAATGATTTAGAACACGCGGTTTGCAAAGAAATAAAGCGGGCCATTGCTTTGGCGCGATACAATTTAAACGTTTAAACGTTTAAACGTCTGGTAAAATTTAATTTACTTTGTTTCGGTATATTGTGATATCTTAGGGATTCATTCGAACTCATCAGTATACTCTCATGAGGTCAGTTGTTACGTCGTATTTTGAAAATTGGATAAATTTTTCATTTCAGTTTTCATACGGAAGCGCCATCCTCAGCTGAAGACAGGATCTATCAATCTATGTATGACAGATGTTTGTGTTCAAGCCCGTCGCGTGGCCAATAATCAGCGAAGTCGTCAACATCCAAGCCGTCTGAACTCGTTCCCGAATGAAGCCCACGCGGTCTATTCGGCGGAGGCAGCAAGTGCGGAACCGTCCAGTTCCAGCACTGTTGGTTTAATGGGCTTGAAAAGTCGTGTGTCCGGTGCAATGCGATCGGCTGATGTAAATTCAGTAAACAAGGAGCCTATTAGTCTGGTTCACGAGAGCAAGCTTTCTCACAAGCTGGCTTCTCCCTGCCCAGACTCATGGGTACAATCAAATCGGAGTTTAGACGAACGCTTGGGCACCTTCAGTAATGTCCCACAAGAGGAAAGATTATTCGACTTGGGAGCACCCGCACTCAACAACTCCGCATCCACCGAATCGAATGATGTGTGTTTAAGTCTTCGTCAATCTCCTGGCTCACGAGCTGCACATAGTCCACAAACTCATCCACACATTCTTTGAACTTTTCACTAGACAACATGGTGTGTTATACCAGATTTCACTAGGTGCTGCTGGCTTATGAAGAGGGCGATCACCCATATTTATGCGTAACAGTAAGCCACACCAACTTTGATATCTTTTGATGAAATTGAGTCGGCAAAACTTAATAGGTTTTCTGCTTGGTTATTATTCCGATATTAAACATTATTATCCCGTCGCCCAACAATGATTCATTCCAAGTGACGCGCATCTGTGTTATTTCATCTTTCCATCACTAGCATTTTCTTCTTCTTCTTCCACGTTGTCTTCGGTTCTGTCCACACAAAATATTTTTTGTTCTATTCTATTCTATTCAAACTGTTGTTTTGACTTGCTACATCATTCCATCGTTCGTCTCAAATCAAGCACATCACTTGGGCCAACTGAATGACCATCGTTTTGACTTAGGAACCTACTAATAACAGGCTGTCGGACTAAGAGACACTGATGGTGGCCAAAATTAATGTATCGTACTTTTTTGAAAGGAGTTTGTGAAATTCCACAAAAGTTCCCTTTTTGTTTTCATTCCAACAACGGCAGCTTTGAATCAGAATTCAATCAGTACAGCTTATCCACGCACCACATTTGTCTAAGACCAGAACATAAGACTGTGATTCGACTGACTTCTTGTTTCCTCGCACTGATTGAGACACAGCTCTCTTCTCTAATTGAATAACTGTGCGCTTTATTTGACTTCATGTATTTCTGTCAAGGCTTTTCCTTACCTCTTGACTTCCCGCGTTTCTCTATTCATTTTATCTTTTCTAAAGTCATTCCAACCATAGTTTTCACTTGTGATATGAATAAATTTGTAAAATAAGATGCATATGAAAAACAATACTGTGTCAAATGACACACTGTGTTGTCTTTTCTTCAATCAGAACACCAATAACCCATTTTTAGGGTACAGTAGCTAACCGTAAATAAGAGTGAACACTACATTGTATTACACTGTATTCCGAGTTAGACCACTGCAATTTCGTTTAGCTCGTCAAAGAGACAAAAGCCCCAAAGTGTTTGGGATTTCAGTTCCTTCTGACAGTCATGCACACAGGACCCGCAATGTTTCCGGTGTTGAGTGGTGCGATTTTAGTCAGTGCTAGCCAGCTCTGGTTCGAAATGGTCAACAAGAATGAGCTCGAGAGGTACATATCCCAAAGAAGATTCTAAGTGATTGTTGGTCTGTTCGCCGAGCTTGGCAGTTGGATTGCAAGCGTTTCATCACCAATCGAGGTGACATCATCAGTGCGGGGTTGAGTGGGTCGATGATCCCGAATTCTGTGTGATCAGTCAGATCAAGTGTCACAATATTTGCCCGGCTCGCAAAAGTCATCTGAGTAGGTGACTTGAAATTATCTGTGAGGGATTAGCTGTATTCTGTTGTGCTACGTGTCACTAAAAATACAAGTGGACTGATGAAGCGAGGTAGTACAGTTAACTAGCATGTATTACGATCTTCCTGGCGGTTAGGTGGAGCTTTTCCTTTTGGTTGTTGGTCTGTTCTTCGAGAGTGGCAGTGCGGTGGACTGACACTGAATCCTCAATTGGTGATGAAACGCTTGCAATCTAAGTACCAAGCTCGGCAGGCATATATGAACCGAAGCAGCGCCCCATGCTCCCCGTATTCCGCAATATCGCGAGTCTTATCTTTTCTACCAGTTAGATTTGGTGGAGACCTAACTTGTCCTTTTTCCACCATTAAACGGCAGTTCACCCGCTGTCAGAAAGACGAAACCCTTACTATCGCTTTGCTGGTTATGAGTAACAACTTAAACGGTAACCGTTCTCCGGACAGTTTTTTTGTTGTTGATGGACGATCTGTGGTACAATTAGTTGTAAACCAGCTGAAGTGGGTTCACAAAGAACTTCGTCTGCAGGCAGCAGAGCAATACAATCAGATGACGATATTGGACAACAATGAGTTGACGGCAGTTTCCGTTGGATATAATTTCAATAGGAAGTGAACTAAAATGTTCGACACTCCTATAATTTACTATTTGCTCACATAAGCGTATTTTAACAAAGACATTCTACTGCGGCACCAAATATCTGTCCTCAAATTTAGTACCCTTAAGTTTGCGTTATATGAAAACAAGTAGTATATAGCCAAGTGGAACAGAACACTCATTTTCAAGTATCTTTTTAGTTACAATATAGAAAATATATACGTAACGCGAGCTGTCAGTTAGCTCTCAGGCAAACGAACGTCCGGCGCAGTCCTCTTACATTTCATGACAATATTTTAGTCAGCTTTTTCATTGCTTAACATAAACGGTTAAACTTATTAACCGCAAGCGTTGACGCCACTCTGGATACACTAGATGGCGTAATTTCCAGATTTATCCCTATTGCTTGAATGAACATTATATGAGAGTAATTTACATTGGTATAAGTATTCATTCAGCAGGTCCACTTATAGGTGCGGGAATATATCCTTGATGCGGCATGGTTCGTCTTGAAGAACAGTAGCCGCGAGCAGCCTCAACGCGGCACGGTGCGCATCTTGACCGAATCCAAATCTCCTCACACAAATAAAAAGTGCGAACAGATTGATGTCTTGTATATACGTAATGCACTATCGTAACGTTACTGAAAATTCTTCGACAGCCCACGACCAGTTTCACCCTTTTTAGGGCTCATCAGGTAGGCGCAGTCCCCGAGTTTCCGTAAACCTTATGTTCTACTTGAAACCAAATTGCACGAACTTAGCGAAACACATTCAGTTGCAAATAAATTTGCTTTTGCGAGGGACTCGCCCGGAACCCAGCGAAGTCTCTCGGTTGTGATGAGTAGTGCATTACGAGATACCAACTTGTTCGCACTTGTTATTTGTATGAGGAGATTTTGATTCTTTAGGTGAAGGTGCGCACCTGCCGCCTTTGCATAGGCTTTTATACTGTTCATAGGTTTGCCGTTCTTACTGGTGTACATTTCGCCTAACGGTGGCACTTATCGAAGAAGTTGATAAAAGTCACCGAGAAAATCCGAAAGAGAAAGTTAAGAGGATTTAAGATCACAAGAATAAGGTCACAGTCCTGCACGGTCTCATGAGTTACGGCATCATCAGAATTAGAATTTATTAGAATTTATTATAGGATTATGGGCTTCTGACAGGATTTGGCTTCGTACCCGTTCTTGAGCTTCAAAACCTTAAGGACTCGATGCGGCCTCACTGTACACCAGGAGTCATTCAGGCACCAGAGTAAGCTTATGTAAGTCTACGTCACGGAGTGGACACTCACCTAGATGAACAGTGATTCGGACAGGAACCAAAATTATCGAAACCTGAGAGTGGTGGACAGATCATTATGGCAGCATTATTTCACTCGCACATCAGATGCATGCACACATCGGTGAATCGTTTTGGGCATCAGCCAAAGAGCCTTCGTAGGGTAAACATTTCCGCATATAGAGGTCAAATGTGAGTTAAAGAACAAAGACGCTCACTAATGCCTTCCCTTTTCAACCTGAAACTATGTATTATTCCAAGTAATGTCGCAATATAATGTAATGGCCCTCTCCACACGAATTCTGCCACTACCACCACCACCATCACATGTCTGTTCATTTTCTTCGTACCACCGATGCTATTTGTCTGTTCCGTGTTCGAAAAACAGCATTATAATGATTGGAGGGCTGTTCGAATGGATAAATTAATGTGAGATATATGGATAAGGATAACAGTACTATGCAAAAGTGGACTAAGTCATACAGGAGTCATTTGTGAGATCAAGCATAGGCAGCTTTTTTGAAGCTTCTGATCAGTGTTGATGGCATACAATTCGAGGGAACTGGTGAAATAAATGGTTAATTCGTGACATACGTTTGCCTACTGGCTTCCATTTTTGAATAAAGGACAATATGAAAAGATCTTTTGTGAGATTTCCTTCGTGAATTGCTGCCGCACAACCTTCTCCCGCTCACCGTACCGAATGAAAAGCTAACACAAAAGTTGCATAGTCTGGCGAAGCACCAGCAGCAAGCGGGCCGGTATGCCCCCTATATTCCAGCCGTATGAAATCTCTTCCGTCGTGGATGCAAATAATGCACGACTTATGAAATCCTCAACATGCGGTACTACTGGCATTGAACCTCTACACTGTCGTTAAAATACCGGGGCTCTACTCCAGGTAAATCACTGGGTAGGGTTCTAGAGTTGTAGCCAGAAGTCTAAAACAAAGACGTATTTATTATTTGGTGAAACTAACCATCACCCAGTATTCATTCGTAACAAAAGATCGCAAATCGGACATTTGGGATATTTGACTGAATGAAAATATGTCTCTCTCATTAAACTGCTCTCTTCTGCAGCAGTCGCCTCTTCATATGTTTTGGTCCAATTTTTCGCATATTCGCGTCATTTTCCACCAAATTGCACAAGATTTGGCTAATACACTGATCTACATAACAATGTGGATTTCACGGGCTACTAATTTGGGACCTAGACGAATCTTCTGTCTGTGATGTTTTTCAACTGAATGTGCTGCACCTTACCGCTTCATGTTTCAGGTGATACGATATCACAGATATCACAATACATTTTATCGACTTAATACGCTACTCACGATTTGGTGAAAGTTGGGTTCAAGTAGAATATAAGGTCGACGAAAACTCAGAGACCGTGTCTACTTGATGAGTCCTAAGAAGGGCGAAACGGATCATGGGTTGTCAAGCGGTTCTTACCAACCTTATGCTTAGTGCAATACCTTATTTACCAACTACCAAGGTTAGACTTTTCTCAAGTCTTTCCTTCTGAAACGCATCTGCACAGTTTACCAGGATGCTAATCAGCAGACAGTTTGAAGGTGCGCATGTAGGCCCGAACCCAAGCCATCGAAGTAGTAGACCACGACCTTATACACCCGGTCACCCAGGCCCCCAAGGTCATAGTTTTGCCGGATTTTAGTGTAGCTACTTCGAAAATTTCCCTTCCTCTTCCTACGTCGGAATTTGCGTGATCCTACCCCAATAATGGACTCGAAGTCCGTTCTTACCATAGCTCACGAATGATGCGTAGTCTCGACCGTTCTAGCATTGAATGTAGCCAGTTTTGTTGAGGCTGCTCTGAACGCAGCCGTAGTACCGCCAAGCTGACGTTTATTAAGAGCCCACAAATGATCTTAGCACAAATCTGTTTTTCTCTCTCAGACACACTCGACTTTTTCACTTCATGCTCCTATATTAAAAACAGGTGCACGAATTACCGGTATCTGTTGTTCCGAAGGAGAATATAAATTAGGAGAAGCCAAATATGTGTAAAAACTGTCGTGCACTCCAGAAGTTCAGCAATTATATCACCAACGTAGCTCACACTTTCAGCTAGAATCTAAAGAATCAAACCTTATTCAAGCTCTGAAACGATCTGGAGCCTAAATTACCATGTCACACGCGTGTAAAGGCCTGGGAGGAGGTATGCAACGGATACACATACTTATCAACGAGGTCTGTGGCTGATAATTTGTGCACTCATTTACAGTCAAACCAAACCTTGACAAGGTTCGTGAACCTTGAGATAAATTTTCAGCTACGGTCTTTAACGCAACAATATAGCGCACTCAAATGACATGATAATAGTTCGTAATATTTAGACGTCTCAAATGTCCATCCTCAGGTCTTTTACTGTCCTTGGTCCTGAATACCAAGTTGGGTAATTTTTATGCCTTTACCAATTGAACATCGTGTATCCGACGGTTCAAGACAGGACCATTATGCGTTAAATATTAGTACCTAGCTGTGAACCGTTCGTGAAAATTTGAAAAATTACCTTGCAGTTGTATTCATCAAAAGCACTAATGCCCGTCATACTTAGTGTCCACATTTTGAGGTAGGCGAAACTTTAATGAACACGTCTGCGGGAAGAATGGCCTTTCTCTACGCAGTTATATTGGTAGATTGGAAGAGTGTACTAAAACATCTTGTGATGTTGTCTCCATTTTTTACGTCAGAAGCGCAGGTGATGCAATAACACATCACAGTGGTTGACTTGTCTTGATCTTGTCAACAATTTATCATTAAATAGGCAGACCATCCTTCAGAACAAGGCAGAGTTAAATAACGACTAAGGGTAGGATAGCTGGATGATACAAGTAAGCAAAGCATGACACCTACTTATATATCCCGAGTTTATAATGACTGCCTTTGTTTTTGTAGTTGTAGGTGGATACGCTGTTGCGATGATCTCTTACGTTTAATGGTCCTGCTCCAAGCGTAGCTAGATGAAACAATCGCTAGTTCTCAAAGACCTGCTTGCAAGTAGGCTGATGACCATCTTACAGGTTCAGCACATTGCGCCAGCCTGTGTGAATCACGGCGATGCACGAATATAGACTAAAACTCCAGAGCACTCACCTCAGCTGGAAAGAGCAATTCTGCCTTGTGTTCACGAGATCTATCAGGAGAAACCTGGATATTAAAGAGATTTTGTCATAAGATTTCGGGAAGCGTACTCTCATTGATCACTTTCTCACGAGTAGCACCATCGAGGAAGAGTTCTATGTTCTCAAGAGCGTGTTTGCTCAAAAAACGTGTGCTAGACGGAAAAATAAGAAATGAATAAGGAGAATAGAAATGAATAAATGTTGTTCAAGTAATCAGAGACTTAATATCATCATGTATCTGCCCGTAAATTTGTTGCGCATATTTCCGTTTGCGCATTTAATATGCAATTTTCTCATGAGGTCTGCTATTTATTTTCGGGTTTTTATGACGTCATCTATCATTCGCTGACAAAACTTTGTCCCGTTACATTGCTTAGAATGAACGCTTTGTAAAGGACGTGAGTGGTCATGCACTTTTACGGAATAAACAATATCAATAAATTCTGTGCAACACTGGGTGTATTCAGTACCCATGATTAAATCACCAGTTTATCCGAGGCTGTGCCTGCAGAAGCAATGTCATGAAATTGCGATGATACCGTTGATTCTGACAAATTTGTTTGAATTCTGCTTTTTGTTAGTAAAGAGGAAACCGCCAAGTTGATTTATTGGTAGATGAGAATGACACCGCATTTTTGCACTGTTATTATTTGTTGTTACAGTAGTTCCTGCAAATGTGCGCTTCCAAGAATCGACACTATTTGTGAGTGTGAAATAGTCAACATCTGCTATCAGATAACCTCATAAAGACTCAAAAGAGTGAAGCCCCTTTTCGCGTTGTAAATGTTTTGTTGAGGAGGAAGAGAATTACTAACACCTAGTTTGGATGTTCGACCTTGAGTACGTTTTGGCTGGCTTGGTAAATTGTTCCGACTGTTTGCAGCATAGTAGTGTTATTTCACTGATTGATTTGACTGCTTCTAATGTGCCGTCTATGAGGGGCGAATTTGCTCTGCCTGTGACTTGAGCTGAAAATTTGACTGACCTGAAATGCCAACTATATTACCGTCAACCTATTAATTAATCGTCTGCACGTCTTTCCTCATCGGGCATAAAAATTACAAGGAATATTCGTCAGTGAATTTCAGCTGAAAACTCAGTGAATCGAGGCTATTTCGTGCATAAATAACGCTACACTACAAGTTACGATACTTACATATTTGACAGGACCTGTTTTATGCGTACGCTTGCTACGAAAAAGCATCTGTGTTATATAGCTTAACAAAGGAGTCCACGATGCAAACGACACTAAGAGGTAACCATGAGGCTTAAGTCCACAAGTTGGAGTGCTACCTCAAGGCTACAAAATCTAGAAAGTGCTAATATCCGTTGGATTGAAGTTTAACTACTGAGAGGAAAATTCCTTTCCAAGCATTTATCGGACTGCTTTTTACATGCGGGAGCCGACGACGATTGGTGTGATTCATTTTAAGAGTTTTGCGGTTGTCTGACAACCTTCAATATTCATGGAAGGATCCAGAACTATTTAGCTGTTGCGTGATCCGCACAGCAGTGATCAACACACTTTCTCGTCCATTCTCTCATAAATTCGATGGTTTCCTATCTCGCTTTTTTACTCATCAGTCGTGTCAGATTGTTAACGAAAAACAGCTCGCTTGTGCAGCTGCTTCTTACGGTCAGGTTACGGCTCAACTATGCTTCAAAAAGTGACTGAGCTTGACCTTTTTTGGGAGTGGACTGTCCTGGTAATAGTCGCCTAAGAGACAGCTTAAGAGACAGACGTCTCTATTTCATTCTTCTCAGTTATGCAAATCTAGACAATTCAACTTCTTCAGATCTCAATGAAATCGAGTCCGTAGTTCTGAGGATAGCAGGTGCACCAGCGCTTTTGATGTCCACTTAGTTATAAAGCGCACAGTAATGCCCTATATAAATGTAAAGGACTGTCGTCAAATCCTACTGCCAAAAGGAGGGGAAAATGTTACCAAGGGCGTTGAACTCCGCTGCTCGTCCGCTATCCCTAATTAAAAAAATGATTTGTGTTACACTTTTTGAGGTGTCCTGTTGGCTACCAATGTTGCACAAATGAGCTCCAGAATGATGGGATCTCATTCTTCAATGTTCTTGGGAGGAATGTGATAGGATGGGTACAATCGACCCAACATCATAGAAATAATTGATTCAACACCCACACGTTGAGACCCAAAGTAAAATTTAGAGCATCCAAAGCGACAATTGCCACGTTCTTATCCAGAGTGTTCCTCCATCAGTGAAACTAACGCGTCGTAAACCTGTTTTAGCTGGTCTGCGTCAGAGTAATCGCCTCTGCTTCTGAGTATGCTCATCCAGCTACAAACGAGACACATGAATGTAACCTAGTTAAAAAGTCCTTGGGAAAAGTCTTGATTAAAACGGCAGTTAATCCAAACGGGCAGTCTCATTTGTCACCGGAGCATTAGTTAATCTCGTTAATGTAAGTTTGCATCAAGTAAGGTAGTACGTGTATCAACACACGCGCAAACACAGCTTAGGAAGGGTAGGATCCACATGTGAGAAACACTCCCGTGATGGACCATTTACATTAAACCAATGGTGTCACGGTGGTTCAGCCAGAGGAAACAACCAAAACCCAGTGTGCACACAAACACAGACTGGTAGACAGGAGAGTCAACATGCTCTGTTTCAACCACTCTTATTCATTGCATTCATTAATGCTGGGACAATTAACGACCTTTCAGAATCTTCAATAATTAACCAAAAGGCTAAGAAAATTGACTACGGACGATTCAGAGGTGATGGATAGGCTATTTTGTTCAAGTAAACCACATTAACCTCCAGAAGACTGTATTATAAAGAGAGTAGAATGTATGAGCGATAAGGAAGACGTTTAATATGATGAATTCGCTGTAGCTTAGATACACAAAGCATCTAAAAAGAATTCGACAACCTTAACCAAATTTGACATAGTTTTCTGAAAAAAACTACTCATAAAGTTGCTAAAAACTCTTTGGCAGCCCATTAGCATGGACTACGCTTAGCTGGTGACCCTAATAAGGGCGAAATCGGCCGTAGACTTTCCAAGAGTTTTCAGCAACACTATGAATAGTGTGTTCCCTCCCCCCCAGAGAAGTATCGGACATCGTAACAGCTGTAACATGAGGCAGCCTCTGTGCAACGTATTCAGCTGGGGTTCAACTGAGTCGTCAGAATCAAAGCATTGTGCAATGAGCATACTTTGCAAATTCAGCGTCGTTCCATCCTTAGATTTCAGGGCCAAGAGCCTGCGTGTGCAATTACTTAAGCGCGTTTCTCCTGACCAGGATGGAGTGATTCCTGAGTCATTCGCCTTTGAGAAGGCTTACGCATGCTTAATCATTGAGGTTGGCAACGTTATTTGGATGGTGTTTTAGTAGTTAGTAATCTCCTTCTCACTCTCGAGGCCACAGTGGTGTGAAACAGTGGAATAGTTCGCAAGCAAGAGCTATCACTCCGTATGAAACAGTGATTGAAGATGGCTATCCTAAGACTCTGTATTGCACTGCCCTTTGTAAATGACACATATCAGATCTTTAAGGCTACAAATTCATCGCTCGCTGACGTTTCCTAGTAAATACCATTGTTTGACCGTACGTTAATTTTACCCTTGGTTTCGATGACTAGACTCTTCAATTTTGAACTACCGCTGGTGTGCCGTATGTTGGATATTTGCAATTGATACGAGAGTGCAAATTGGTATCATGGTGTTGTCGCTATAAAAAAGTGTGCGGGTTACATTAAGGAAGGACTACTAATTTAAAAAAAATCGAATAGTAGTTAACGACCAAAGGTCATGGACGTGCAGTAAATTTCAGCACCTGTCTATGACGATTTCGTTTTCTAAAATAAACCCGTCTTAGTAGGAGGTGGAGACTAAATTGATTCTTGATATGTAACCAAGCGCAAATAGTGCGAACAAAAAATATTAGACCCCTACGATCTGTCACTTTTCGGACAACTGTACTCAATTTGGGCAATCAATCTCCAGTGCACGATAGCCAGCGTCCGTTGTATCTCAGGTCGTACGCCACTGGTAGCACAACGAATGCGTACGTATGTACCGTGTCCACATGTACGGTTTGTCATTCAACACAAAGGACTAAGCTTGGGTATGATACAAAGGCATGACATTAGCAGAAAATTTACTTTCCACAAAACTCGCCACAGTGTCTATTAGTTGTATGCCGACAGGCTGAAGTGGACTCCCAGTAGTAAGATATATGGCATCTGTTTTCATCATATCGAATCCGATGGACAAAGACCGTAAGGTGAACATGAAGGGGCAGTACTAGAGCCATCAACATGCCCAACTAGGGACCATAATTGTCTATTCAGGTGGATATGATTGAACATTTGAGTCTCGCAGTGCATACAAAGGACATCCGTTGGGCCACACCACCCAGGAGACAACTCCGGCACACACACATGACCAGCTAGTGACAGCCATCATTGAAATAGGTCAGAGCGACAAAGGTCACAAAGAGTTACATCTAGCACCGTCGTAGGCATAACACTGCTGAGTGTTTGGAATGTTAGTGTGGGTCTTCTGCAGGTAGCTACACAAAATAAACATACATAAAACACAACAAGGTATATAAACTCACGACTCAGAACAATACGGTGTGATGTACTATGGTGAGCATAAATTAGAGGAGAGATTGTAATAAAAAAAAGAATGTTCAGTCTGGAAACCAAACCAGACCATCTCTGTGGGAAATCGTTTATAGTCCACGTAAGCAATGGCCGTGGACACAGCCAAGCAGCTGGTACTCAGAACGTAAGTAAATGGATGTCTGGTGACCCGCAGCGTACCTACACGCGTATCCCCAGCTAGTGTTAAATTCTTCAGCATGGTCTACACAAAGACGGCTTGTAGCCCCGCTGAATGCATAAAGCTCCAGACTATTCACAGGTGTGCTGTCCCAGATTTGAATTGCTTAAAATTTGTAACTAGCGCTGTCCGCTTTGGATAGCCTTGGGGTTGTATCACTAATGAACCGAACCCAGAATGTATCCGCATAGCATTCCGCAGTTAGCCGTCATTCGACTTGGCTCCGTTCACACAATGGTGATCACTGGAAGTTGAGGTAGTTTACCCCCTACAATCCAGCCAACGCTCGTTGGTCAGTTACAAAGTTTGTTAAAGTTCTGTCACCGTATATCGGGTAGTTCCACAGGCGTTGTGTGCCCACGACCCGTGTAACCAGAAGCTGAGTAGGTTTGATGTTCGGTCCATGGATGGCTTTCGGATGGCCGTAAAATTCTGTGTTTCTGCCTAACAGCGAACTTCGTCTCCTTCACTGTTTGTCCTCAGCTCTCTTCAGTTGCCAAGCCTGGTTTCAGATATTTTTTAGCTGCCATTTTTTGACATCGCTGTTCGGACTGACAAGAGGTTCTGTAAGCACTTCGTTTTTCTTTAGCTACGAGCTGTACTATATACTGTTTGTTATTGTCAAATCAGCAAGAGGGTTCCAGGATGCATTTGACCGATCTGCCTGACCACCGACATCATAACTTGGTGCACCAAGCTGGGCCACGCTCCTGTCAGAGGACTGGATAGACTGAAGACCTTCAGTGCGGAGGCCAGTTGATGCTGAAATGTCAGCCTAATTTTTGGATCTTTGAAAGGGTTTAAGTGGATGTTTACGCGCTTACAGAGGAATTTAGCGTAGCGTGGCTTGAATTACAGCTTCGTTCGGACAAGTTGTTGGTCTGTTCCACAGCCATCTTTCATCACTAGGATGATGCACAGAATTCTCGTTGGGTGACGATAACGTAATTAAGCAGATAAGGACGGTCGTGCAGTGACGTGCTGCTTTACCAGGCAAAATTTAACGTTTGTGATAGCAGTTGCTTGGAGCGTGTAAATTTTGAGGAATCGATCCAAATTAGCGCTTGCAGTCCCGATATTGTGATGTCCAAGAAGGCTTGGTCACATGAGCTGATCTCGACCGGCACGTGCTGATCAGTTTCCTAGCAAGATAGTTTTGTCGGTCGTCACAATTTGTCGCAGTAGGGTATCCACAACGACGTAAGGGTTGAATCTGTGGCCATCAGTAGAGCATAACACTGAAGCCAATGAACTAATCATGATCACATAAGTATGACCTGTCAATCTCAGGAGCAGTGAAGCAAGGCATGGGCTGGTATCACGGGGTTCTGTGTCAAGAATTTACTTATTAAAGCCGGCACCATAGTTCCGTTTCTCTCCGGAAGATGCGATCCAATAAAATGTGCATCCAAAACCAGCTTCACAAAACTTCTTTGGTTAGCCAGCCATGATTCGCTGAGGGCCACGTCATCACTCTTCTAGTTTTTCAGTCCCACTGCAACCACTTTTGTCCGCCATGTCGTACGGTCTACTTTGGTACCAGCCTAGTCCAGCAGTGTTCGAACTTTGCACACTCCAACGGGTAAAAGTCTCCTGATGCAGCAAGGACGCTCGCGATTTGCCCGAAAATAAGGGGAATTAGCATGTGCAAGCCTGCTTAGTCTGCAGAAGAAGAGTGTGCCACTAAATAAAGGATAAAACGCTTTCAACTGACCGTTCGTTATGAGCCTGTGTAGATCCTAATGTGCCAGCAGAACGACTACTGCCTTAACATCTTTCCGAACGAACAAATATGCGCGGCACCACCGCAAACGCATAAATTTGGACGGTGGTCATAATCGGATGATAACAAAGAGCCATCTAACGCCAGATTTCTGAAAAAAATTTGATTGACAATTTGATGACAGATGCCATCAGCTTTTTTGCGGAGCTTAAATGCAAGCGTGAACTACAGTGTTCGGGAACAGCTTGTGCTGTTCCAATTAAAGGCATGATAGGCCACGTCAGTAACCCATATTATAAATGGCTAGGTGGTGAGCTTAACTGGCCTGCTTTACAGAAAGAAGTGTGTGGCCGAACGCAACACAGATTTGGGGTCTCCTGCCAGAGCTCAACCAGTTGGGGTAGTTCTGAAAGCGCGAGGCCCAAGGAATATTCACATTTCATGCCTTGACGCAATTCAGTTAGTCCATATCGTCCATCACGTAGAACCAAGTGACTGAGGTAAATAGGTAGTCGAGGCGAAATAAGATTATAAAGGAAAGTTGAAGCGGTAAGCCGGTAGACTAAAAATCGGGTACACCATTTGCGAATCAAATGGGGTCTCCACAGACTTCATTTATGTCCACATAGTAAAGTCAGTAAAGAATAAAGCATATTAAAGTACAGTGCAACTTGATATAACGCATGCAGAACTAAATTTAAGTAGGCGACAGGCACGAACGCATAACCCGGGAAGGCAAAGCAGAGGAATTTAGTGGCAAACTACATTAGGCTTCCATAGGCTTGGATGGACGTACGTACTCGATTACTGTCTACCACCGAAGAGTACATATATATATACATATATATATACATATATGCATATATAGGTCACACAGATCAGGCTATCAAATTACAGTACTTTTCCACATTAGATTATACGACAGACAAAGGTACTCGTTTTTTCTCTGAGGGTGAATGTAAATTTTCTCAAATCCTTACGTGCTTTAAAGATGTGGAAGCTTGAGTTATGAGAGCAGCTTCTGTTTTTCTGGGTCCAGTTATAGATTTTGTGCGTATTGATTCGATAGTTGCGGTGGTTTTACAAGATATCAGGATGGTCATATATTTTTGTCGCGGAATGCTCTGAATATGAGCCATTCCTCAATCTTCTTCATCAAGGATATTTCTTTCCAGATGTACCCACCTAAGCTGCTTGGAGAGGCAACACATTTCTTCAAGTTACTCTGGCCTTCTAACATTCGACCTTCGGTTGCTGACTGAACTCCCGGTTACTATTGAAAATTATGGCGAGAAAACCTCAAACGTTTTTAAGATATAGTATTTCCTCCCAAATATACTGTTGTGTTCTATAAGCCAGTCCTTTTTATCTAGAGAGTCAGCAGTTTTGACACCGTCTGCTAAGCTGAATGCAAGGCCATGATGAAATCTGTTCCACCGTTGTTTGGTAGATACTACGCATGAGAAAAAAGATGCCCGGTGTGTTTCGAATACCCGTTTTCCAATTCATCCATAACATGACTTTATGTGGGGGAAGTAAGCCTGTTGTGTCCATGAAAATCAGACGGCCTAACCACTCTGGGCCTCGTAGAAAAGCTTGTCTCACGGGACCAATTTCCTGTCTGACAAGTTTAAGTCCGAAGCAAAGGCACTTCAGTTTGTCTCCCTATACTCAGCTCAGAAAAACAGGTCGTGTGTTGGGCATTAGATTTATCCCGAGCTTTGTTAGAGATAATAACCCTCAAGAGTTTGATTGGTCTTTGGGTGGGTGTACTTAAGAAATGCGGTTTGAGTGAATTTTGATCATCACATTACACATATGTGAAGGTTTCAGTTTTTCTCAGCCCTAATAAAATTTTTTCGGTAGTTTCGGGTTAGGAGAAAATGATGGCTTAACGAAATACGCTCATTTTCAAACCAATCTGGTTGTGAGGGAGACTCACCTGGAACCCAGCTGAATCCCTCGGTTATGATGTTTCAAGTATGACACAAAGTTAACGGAAACTCAGGGACTGCGACCACCTGATGAGCCCCAAGAAGGGCAAAACCGGTCGTGGGCTGTTGAAGCGTTTTCGGCAACCTTGTGCGTAATGTATTACGTCTAAAAATGAAGGCTTCTTCAGAGCTTGTCATCGCAGTGTCAGTTATGTCCAAATGGTGATTATTCAAGCCATGGGAATCCGACAAATTATCTTCCCTCTCAGTGAACATGAATTACTTTCAAACATAAAATTACTCTTTAGATTTTCATCGACATCGGTAGGTTGTGTTTGAATGCGACCCATGTATGTGGTCTAACGCCATGATTTACCTAAAAGAGTTCAACAAAAGATGGGAATGTGCGGTTCTCAAAGAAATTTCATGTGGCCATCATTGTATCAGAGAACTGGAAGAGGGTTGCTTATAAGTTGAACGAAAGATGTACGATAACTTTGCGATCACTCCCTACCGACCTCGCTTAGATTAAGTCCCCTCGTTTTTTGCACATCCTTCAATGTTTCAACCAATTTCTTATCCTGCCTCAACAAGACTGCACATGTATCGCATTTATCACGCCTGTGCATATTCAGTCGGCGCGACCATCATTCCAAAACGCTTTTAGAAATTAGCTGTTCTTTAAAAGATTCTTCAACCGTGGTACATGATGCCTCAGGGTTCAACAAGGTCGGCAATTAAGCTTCCGAATTACTGTTGCGTAGCAATATTATAAGGAGATTAGTAATAAATCATTATTGCTTAAGATATTCTAGGCAGAAGGAATGACTGGTACGATGGGCCCCAGACAGAGCAAAGCAAGCAGTAAGGTTTACACAGCCTTTTTGATACTTATGAATCTTGATCTCAGCATAACTAGGCCTCGTAGCAGTGCCTACGCCGCACTTTTCGCTGAGGAAATTCACAAATGAAAGACTTACTATGGCGTTTTTTGAATTTCCCACGTGCCCAGTCTGATGGCAGAAACAGAGGAACGGCCTTTGCGAAATACACACATTTACACAAAGATTTGTTTTCTTAACGGGAAACTTACCTAATTCCCAGCTGAATCACTCATTTATGGTATTCTCCAGTTGGGTGCGCTGCATAAAGGCCAACCTAAGCTTCATATGGTAGGATATTTGAGATACCGCCTTAAGAGAATATTACAAACGAAGGATTCAGCTGAAATTCGTTTAATTTTCCCCTTGAAAAACCAAACTGATTGGTGGATAAGTGTACTGCGCGAATTTCCTACAATTCGGATTTATATAGGACTTGAAGTTAACGGATATTAGAGGACTCTACCGACTTAATAAACCTCAGCAAGGGCAAAACCTGCCTTCAGCCGTTTTTCTGCAACCATGTGAGTAATGTTCCTTCAAGGGTACCACTAATAACGTAGCACAACTCTTGGTTGGTTTCACTCCTAACCACGTAGGCGTAACCCCGAATTTCAATCAGCCGTTCTTCTTACCTGATTACCAAACTAAAGTGTGCAGAGTTGTGCACTCATGGGAAAATTAATTTTTATTGTAAGATCTTAACAAATCGCTCTTTGATAATAATGTTCCAACACACACGTCACGCACAGGTTACTTCATTTTTCAGCTGGCTAGCTATTCCGGATGTTAAAGTAGTTGTTCTTGATAGACTACCAATTACTGATAAAACCGGAGGATGTCGTTTACTCGATGAGCCTGAAATAGGCGAAACCCGGTACTTGGCTCTCAGTCAGCTGTTATTAACTCTATAAGTAGCATTATGTCATTTAGAGAGTATTTTTTTGTAGGAAATTACTGGGTAAAGTTTTGTTGAAGCATACGCATTTCTTGTTCAATATAAAAAATGACAGTTTCAGTACAAGCTTTCTAAAACGCTCCCTTAAGCGGATTTTCCCAAGTACCCCTGAAAATTGATTTGTAATTGAAAGAAGCATGTATTACTTCCAGTGTTTTTAAACTTCACATTTTTTCTCAGAAAAGACCGCATTGTAGAGTATAGCACTTTTGTTTGGTCTCTTGTGTTGCATTTTCTAGAGAGGTACGATTGTGCTACATAGGTATGTGAAGAACACCATAAAATTCTCACAGAATCATTGAATTAACCCAAAAACTAGCTCGGTCACTGTAGACTGCCCAAATTTTAAGCATGATCTCACACAAGTCATTTGTAGTACACAAAGTACAGAGGCAGTGATATGCAATTGTGAATAATTGTCAGCATGGCAAATAGGTTTTCAGGGCTAACCATCTAGTGGACACATAAAGAAGACGGTAAGCTGTCTAGTCTAAATTCCGCTGAAGTGAGTGACATCTTTCGCACCCGTCGAGCCTTTTTTAGGATTCAGATAAGCTAGTAACTTTTCCTGATTTTTTATTTCACAAACCACCAGATTCTGGGTAATGGCATCCACGGAGGTATGAATGACTTTTGGGTCTTGAAGGTGCTCAGCCCTTACTACTACCACCACCCAGATATAAATGAATTTCACCAAAAAATTACCTCATATGTGGCCTGGCCAATCATATTATTGTACACTCCTAATATCGTTGATCGATAGCATTCGTTTAAGTATACATCCAACCACGAATTAGAAAATAACCCCAACTTACTTCCCCCCAATGTTCGGACTCGTCCATTGTCTTGATACTGAAATCAAAGGGTCAGTCTGGTACCGTAGGTTGTTGGAGTCATTCAGTATTATAAGACATCACCTGGAACGCAGAATCAAAACAAAGGAAGCGTCTCTACAAATTAAAGTACAGGCTTTCGAGAAATACACCCATTTGCATATCAATTTGGTTTTTGCGAGAGACTCACCTGGAACCCAGCTGAATCTCCCGTTTGTGATGTTTTCAGGCAACTGAATGTGCTGCACCAGGCCGCCTCATGTTCCAGTTGCTACGATATTCGAGATATCGCGATACATGTATATTAGAACATAAGGTTGATGGAAACTCGGGGACTGCGCCTACCTGATGAGCCCCAAGAAGGGCGAAACCGGTCGTGGGCTGTCGAAGAGTTTTCAGCAACCTTATGAGTAGTCCATTACGAATATACATGTATCGCGATATCTCGAATATCGTAGCAACTGGAACATGAGGCGGCCTGGTGCAGCACATTCAGTTGCCTGAAAACATCGCAAACGGGAGATTCAGCTGGGTTCCAGGTGAGTCTCTCGCAAAAAACCAAATTGATATGCAAATGAGTGTATTTCTCGAAAACAGTGCAATTTGGGTTCAAGTAGAACATAAGGTTGACGGAAACTCGGGGACTGCGCCTACCTGATGAGCCCCAAGAAGGGCGAAACCGGTCGTGGGCTGTCGAAGAATTCAAAGTACAGGCTTGTTCTATTGGACGCTTGAATGATCAGCTCGTCGTCGGATATTTCACTGTCCCTTCAACAGATGGAACACCCATCCAAAACGGTTGGCTTCTAGCTCGCACTCCGCGCTGTGTGCTACCGTCTTTTTTCAGGGTAATCCAAAAACATAAACAAACATATTTATGTTGCATCCGATCGGCCTAACATGAGAATTGCCCTGATTAACTCACAATGATCTTATATTGTTTCTAAAAACTCATTTATGGTATATATTGTTGGCTAATGTTGACATTCCGGCCGCTAAGTAACAGCCATTTTCTCGTCTCGTAAAGCAAGTCGGTATGCATGCAGATAAAAAAATTAACTTGTTTCTCCATGGAGTAGAAAGCCACTTTAAACATCACATTTAAAATGTTCGGTTCTTTTGTGAACATTCGACCATGAAGTCAATAAAGCTCATAAGGAAAAGATTCCCGGAGCAACTGCTGCTACTCAGGCGAGGAAACTGTCGCAGTGTGAATGATATATGCAAAAAATATGTTAGATGAAGAGTGGGGAACCAAGCTTGCTTCACCGAATTATTTACAAAACCGATCCGTCATAATAGCAGAACTGAGCTTTTGATAGAGATGCTGAAAATAGAAAAATGACTGAAAAAAGCTAATTCGGAGACACTCACCGCCCTCTCTGATTTGTTAGAGATATTCAGTCTCTCTGGTTGGGTGGTTCAAATGATTCTACCTTAAGTGATCTGTTCGAGTTCAGGATGTTGCATCAGACAAACTGTTCTCTTTGGTTCTCGCTCATCCCTCGTGAATGTATATCAATAAGCTGCGCGAATATGCAGTCTGCAACATTTTCATGCTACTGCATGTTTAAACGCACATTCAGCCTTGAGGTCTTGCACATACACACTGGTATATCAAAAAGCTAACAACACGCAGCATGAGATATAATAGGTCAATGCGTTGATGAAAAGCTTCTCCCTTGTGAGTGGGAAACTGCACTGGTCACATTTGTCGATAGCAACGCTTTTCGACACCATTCTTCCCGATAAGCCAAATTCCAATACACGTTTATCCAATTTTTTTACAGGGCATCTCCCGACGGCATCTCCAACAGAGCAACGGTAAATATTCCGCGTAGAGCGTCCACCATTTACATGAAATATTGGGTAAAGATGAACCTTAATAATCATCTTTGGAGTACGAATACACTATATCTCGCTATCCACTTCCGTTCATAGATGCAGTCATCGATGCAACGGCAACAGCATTCTCTTTGATGATTGCCAAGTAACATGTCACAAGCAGGGTAGTTCTCAGTATGGCACGAGGCAGAATGGTTGGGCTGAATGTACAAATTCCTTGCCTTGTCGCTCCACTGCTGCAATGCACATGTTCAGAGAGGCGTATAGCCAGAAAGAAGCCGTCGGGCTACATGTATGGACTGAAGGTAAACTTTGCATCATTTGGCGGAAAAAGCAGTCTTCATGTGGTGCTTAAAATGGGTACAGTATATTTGAGCTGAGTATGATCCTAGTGTGCTTGGATCAAAGAAAAGTGAGTTCTCTGCCAGTGCCTACAGTGCATGTATTTGAACCAGCCATTATAACACAGGTTAGTTGGATGCCTGAACGATATGTGATTTTCAAAGGTTGTTTCGGTTAGTGAATAGTGCTTTCGATGCTCAGCTGCGGTTATCCACACGTTGGTCATTCAACCAGTCACCGACGTCCAATAAGTCACTAATTTGCATATTGATTGTGGCGATTGGGAGATTTAATTGAGGTTTGGATGAAGCAGTTTTTGTGATTTTCTACAACCTGATGTGCAGCCTAACAGCGGCTTCACAGTTCAGTTTGGTCAATAATTATTTTTTAAGTATTTAACTTTCAGAAGTAGCACTACACATAAAATGGGTCACACCTCGGTGTAGAGGAAAGGTTGAAAAAACATTCTATGAAGTTGTTCAATGGCGAGTCATGTACACTCGTCATGTGTCGATAGAGATAATATTCAGCTGTTTGTTTGGTCAGTAAGAATTCATTTCAAAAGCTTCATCTGAGTAGGGATTCCCGAAATCATTCCTAAATCTAATGACCCTCAGCTAGGCACAACGAAGCGATCCCGATGGGCATTTCTTGTTAATTACTGTACAAACGAATGAGTAGAAGGTCGACCCCTAATAAGCACTTGAGCCGGTATCAAAAAGAGCTCGGATTAAAGACCTGGCGACAAAATGCTTTATTTGTTCGGTCCAAAATTCGTCCCATGAACCATATGCCTGCAATGAGAAGGTAGATAAAAGCCTAGGATTCATGTGGCCTCTAGTAAGGCTTTAGTAGTTTTTGCAAACTTTGTGTACAGCAAAGTCTTGGTTAAACCAAGTCTTTGTTGCTGCATCCCAGAATTCGTTTAAGGACGTCAGCTTCAATCTAGGACGAACAAACTACTATCTTCTCTAGTCCATCAGGTTTCCATGCCGGAACCTGTTATGTTCAAACCTTATGCCAATAGTCTTCCGTCCTTCCTCACCCCGGATTGTCAATCTTATGTAACAATGGAGGTTAATGTGAATTCCGTTTAGTCTGACGAGCACATCAGCGTTTTCTGAATATATTTTTTCACCAACTGGTGGTGTGAAACCTACATTCTAATCTCAGGTTTTGCTTGATATTACCAGTGGAAGTCGAGTATCGATTGAGATTAGTCAGTTGCCGGAGTTTCATTAACTCTAATATGAACATTTTGAGATCTTAGTGGTGACAAATCCAGTCATTCAGCTGTAACACCCTTATTGTGCCCAGTTGCCATGCTACATAAGGGAATCAGGGTGGTTGCCCCAGTCTAGACAAGAGCCTTATCCAGCAAGCCATCTCGACCCAAGGTAACTTTCGGAAGGTGTAGCTCATCTGATAGTTATCGGGACTTAGTTGGTTGTGCTCTTCTCGGGTTTCACCAGGGTCTTCTGCACTTTGTACTCCATTCGTACATGGCATGTGTTGGGGAAGGAACCACCCGGACAGGCTACCGCTGCCACAGAGCAGAATGAGTTAAGTGGTTGGGGCGAAACAGGTTGCTGTTTTTCAGTGTGTTCGTGCAAGGGTGGTTATAGAGACCAGACTTATTTCCACTGGACTATATAGAACATCGTACTGATCCTACCTCCGTAAAAGGGCAATTGGGAGGAGACTTATGCAGCTTATTCGAGGCCGGCTTTGACAGCAAACGGGAGACTGTCTGAATATCTAAAAGTGACCAATCTGTGGGGTCGTAGTTGAGCGAATATCTTAGCAAAAATACGAATGAATCAATCTACAAACTCAACGAATTTTATAAGGATGGAGATGATCGTGCGACTAAGATTTTTAGGGTCCGACCAAATATTCGGTAAAATGTCTTATCAAATCCAAACCCATGGCCAAGTAATTAACACTGAGATAAAACTTACGCAAAAAAATCATATGGAAAAATCTGAAGGAACTTTAAATCTCTGTGACCAAAGGAAGAAATTTGGGCTACGTGTTTTTGTATACTTTTGCTGTGGAGAAATGGCAATTCAAATGTTGTCAAAGGTGATCGTAAACGAGATATTCAGCTTGGTTTCAAGTGAGTCTCCAGTGTAAACCAAATTGGTATGCAAATTAGTGTATTTACAAACGGTCCTCGTAAATTCAGACATCGTAACGTCTTGATTGCCATAATTTAAGATCTCAGTATGCTAAAAAAATGACCTCTATGTGCAATCTGTAGGATAGTGTTTCACTCAAAATTTGATTGAACGGATCCGAACGGTAGCTAGATGCATTACAACCCAACACGTCGAGAACTGTTGGGAATAGAAACCAACAGTGTATTATTCTTTGAAAGGGATGAGGCAGTTGGACTTTGTTAAAATTGTGGTTTACGTGTGACCGTATTTTCAAGATGTTGTCTCTATTTTTGTGCGCTATGGACATTGCTTGATCGGTTTCTCAGTACGGCTTCAGATTTGACGCAAAGCTGTGATCGGTATTCGGCTGAATGCACTACGTCGGGACAACTTATTATCCCAAGAACCTACACAACTGCGTTTTCTCGAGTTGATATCCCTGGAGAATAACGAATCAGTGTTTTCGGCGAGCAGTTTTGGATATGGGAACTGAGTGCGCTAGCTTGTTGAAAGGTAATCTCAGAGCTCTGTGGGCGTGTAGATAGTGTGCTAACATTAAGGAAAATTCACCGAGTAAGCTGCTATCGAGTTAGTTTCGAGTTAGATTAAAACAGATATTCTTGTTCACATCTGTGGGCAAATGTAAATGACCCATTTATGCGATTCCTACTGTGTTTTACGTCGAAAAGTCAAGATACAAAAGAACAGATGGAATAGCTTTATCAACTTACTAAATTCTTCCTATTAGAAGAGCTTCAACTTCTTGTTCCTACCTGCTCCCCAAGGCGGTTGCAATTTGCTCCACATTTGTCGGGTACGTCTAAACCTAGCTGACTGAGGAAAACTGGCACATCTGCCCTTTTGGATGAGCTATCACGCTAGGATTTCCACAGAATGTTGTCAAATGTAGGCTGTTGGTGAATTTCTCAACCATCATCTCCAACTGCTTGCCAATGAAGACATTTCATGCGCATAAACGCTGACATTTTTTGGATGAAGTAAACACCCAATGAGAACCTCAAAAACCTTCTTGTTATATGAGTCTCACTAATTTGGCCTAGTATGTCACGTACTCATTCCCCATCACTCAAACACTTTATTCTTCAGAGTACAGAGAGTACTCAGTACAGAGTACTGTACAGAGTACAGTACAGTACAGGGTTCTCGATTGACATCCGCAAGCGATGGTAAGTAAAACGAGTCCATTCCAGTGTCACCCACAACTTTAAACACAAAAAGCGCCATTCAGTATCACACCTAAACTTTGACGTTGATTGGGAAACACGGTTAGACCTCGCTGGCAGAATGACCGGGCTGATTATAAAGTAGAGACAACCGCTGGATTACGGCGTTTATATTCAACAACGACAAAATGCAAACTGAATGACAAAGCGAGCCGAATAGCGCACTTCGATGTTTGGCATTATTTCCGATTCCAATAGGTAATATTGGCTTATGTCGTCAGCGCACGATAGTGGTATGCATCGTCGAAAACCATTGTCCACTCAGCTTAAGTTAATGTTAATGTTAATGTTATGTTAATTACACACAGCTTACGGTTTAACGGGAGACCCAGGATTCCTGTGTAACATTTTCGCGGATTCAAGAGTGTCAAACAAAGTGGACTTCAATGTACCGCCATTCCCGCAATTTACAAATAAAAAACACTTCAGCTTGCTTCCGTAGAAACCCGAGTCATATCTTTTGATGGCCGTAACAAGTAGTCTTCCCAACTGCGGTTTTTAGATCTCCTGTAACCTAAGGTTTAATGTGATTCTTCGTTTGTTTCGGCTAAATTTCTCATCAAAACGAACATAGCTTTTTACTCAAAAATAACTGGTTTGTGTCAGTATCTTCTTGAATAATTCAATTTCAGATTGGTCACCTGAATGAAAGTCTTTTGAGACCTATGAATTAATACAATTCTTGAAAAGGTTGATGCAGGTCCATAGAATTCTCAAGGCCGAAGCGCTCAGGGCGTCCATAGGTTGCATGTGGCCTAGTTTGCATGCATAGCACAAATAACGAAGGTGCTTGTCCGTCCAGATAAGCAGTTGAATTCAGCCATTCATCTTGAACGGACGGTTTAGGTGACCCTCTTGACTGCAACTAATCATTTCATCTTCCAGCAAGTTGGAATATGAGTGACACTCAGCCTCAGAGCAATTGTCCTACCGTATACCACCTACGTCGACGTTACCAGCTGCACTCGAAACTGCACCTACTACTGTTATGTTAGTCTTTAGTCTCTTCGACACAGAACTACATTAAATGCCGCTAAGATGATGCAAATGAAGATCAGTGATTTGCCCACGTTGGGCATCCCGTGAGGATGAAGTTCCAGAAATCCAACCAAAATTTTGCTTACTTACCTCGCAGTTCAGCTAGACAGGTTTCTAAAGCATTGAATTGGTGTTTTTTATGGGTGGTACTAGTTTAATATGCATAAGCTTAACACATCACTACCCTGCAAACATCTAAACAATGTACTGTCTTGTGTATTCACTGGCTAATTCTTTTTAACTTATTATCATCAGGCTGTTCACGATGGCCATGACTACGTTTCAGATGGAGCCGTTTGCTGGCAATTCCTGTATAAATAAATTTTATTCAGGAATCCATGACAAAAGCATGTTTTGGCAATCTAGTGTGCACTTTGCCTGTGAGTGAGCCTTCTACCGACCTATGCGAAACAATAAAAACAACCCTCTCTATTAAGCTGGCAAACTTTGGCCAATTTTACGCTGTTGTAGCAGGAACACATGAGGTCAGGCACTTGACAGGTTTTACAAAGATTTGGATATTCTGGTTAAAACGATAACTTCTAACTAGACATACTCAAGGTTGAAATCAACACGATGGGTATATTATTATAACCCTGTTGTATCATTTGAATCATAGTTTACTTTCTCTTTCTGGGTTCGTTTATTTGGAAAGTATGGTCAATTTAAGGAAAAATGACTTTTTAGTGTGGTAAATGTTTTCGATGTTCTGAGGTTGCGTTCGGTCACGTTAACATAAGCATGAATAGGTAACTTATCAGCTTGGTTATGAAAAGTGTGAAACATCGTTTGTAGTCATTTTTGTGAATGAATTTTTACTACTGTTTTTTTACACTGTTTATGTATGTCAATTTCGGGGCGATTTACACAGGTTGTCTTTCCTTAAGCATATAAGCAGTGAGAGCGAAAAAGATTTTCAAGAGATTGGTTTTTATTCCACAACTAGAAAGCAGTGGATAAGTATACAGGTTGGATATGGGCAAAAGTGAATTTACCACCTGCAAACATAAGCTTAGATGAAACGTGTGCTAACCACTAAGTTTGAGGCGTTTGTTTAGCTGCGCAGGCTAGGCCCTCTTTTTTCTGGAAAACAACGATTCTCCGAAATGTTTATAGTTCATCCCAAAAATTGCCCTCAGACCACAGGGAGTATTTACTGGCAAAATGCTAGATGTGCTACCGTGGATTAGACTACTCGTGAATTTTCTCTTGACCGTAACCGAAAATACAAATTCCTCTGGAAGGAGGAAGTGAATCAAATTGTTTGAAATGCATAAGGCAGGCAAGGTTTTCATCGAATATCCAGTCACCACGTGACCACGTGATATGAACTCTGGTTGGAAGATGCGTGGCATTATATCCTATCAAAGTGCGAGTTAATTAAAATGCTGGCCAGCCTCTCATGGCTGAAACGCTTAATGTTCAACTACTGGCCATAAGGTTGCGGAATCGAATCACTTTGGATATTCGTGAGATGCGCAATACTGATGATTCTCATTAAGAATAAAATAACTGTACGGTCCTTTTTAACCTTTTGGCATTGATCAGATTCACTCACAAGATAAAATATGGGCTAAAAATTCCAAAAGCTTGCAAACTATCAACAAATATAAGTGCCTGTATACGAATCCATTACAGCAGACGTCTAATCAGGATATAACTTACAATCTATGGTATGAACCTCCAAACTTCTGATTAGAAAGGTTCAGCTTTTATTTCACGAACCTTTATTTGCTTGTTAGAAACACTGATAAAGCGAATGAACTAAACTGAACTAGCTCTCTTATAAAAAAGCTCTTAGAATTTACAACTTCAAAATTTGAATCATCTTGAAATACTGTTTGTGTGATCTCAGCTCAGCTGGACTTCATACACTTTTGTGAATCAGACCCACTATGGTTAATAACCATATTGTATGCTCTAATCAGCACTGTTGCGCGTTCGTCTCCACCTGTGCTAGCCGTTTCATGTACGCAATGTTTATTTCCCTTTTTCTATCCCCTTCTACGCCCACTCTACACATCATGGAACCTGGACACTTCTGAATCCGGTGAAAAACCAGTAACGAGCTCATAACAATGGGGAGGAAGGAAGAGTAGAAGGGCGAGTGAACGAGCAACTAAACGAATGGACGAGCGAATGGATGAACAGATGGAGAAACATCTTCGCGGACAAGGCTATCTGAGGCTGAATGTGAATTAATTTCGTCTGCAAATGTGTGATCGGTTGGACACAGTAGTCTTCTGTGCTGGTTTCTATTTATTGCAATTTAATTACATTCTTAATCAAGCACATTTGTGGTGATTAGCTAAGAATCGGATGATCGCAGGCAAACGATCCTCAGTCCCGTGGAGAATTGTCACGATACAGAAAGCTGAATGTGATGGTGGTGGTGGTGGTGGCTTTGGAGCATCAACAACCACAGGGAGGAGGATGTGGAAGCAGAAGAGAATTGACGACCAGAAACGTTACAGGGTGGCTGGTGTGTTTGATGGCGTGTGTCCAGTGTTGAGTAGAAGAGAGAATGTAAAATGGTTTTATGCTATTTAGGCGAATGGTCATCCTCTAACACAGTGGGTAACTAAATAGATAGAAAGATAGCTGGATGGACAGATAGTCCTCAGAATCGCTCCCACAGGACTCAGGAGAAGAGCAGCTCATGTACTCCTCTTATATGCATGTGTGTATGCCTGATTCTGCTTACACCACACAGTTGTCTGTGTGTGTAGGCAAACGTGCGTAGACCTTTATTTTTATATTCGGATTAGCATAATTCCTACCCTATGTTCGATGTGCTCACGCCGTAACCTGTACCCATGTTGGTTTCATACCAGGGGATTGTCCACTCAGTAAGACAATAGGAATTGATCAGTCGCAGAGCAATTACTCAAGACCGTTGCAGGCTGCTAGACGAGACAGTGTGTGTGAACGCTCCGGGGGAATATGGCCTACAAGTATTGTAGCATAACGTTTCGTTTTACGCCTACATAATAAGCATGTGCCTTGCCGGTAGCACAGTCCCTTATTAAATAATTATGAGTTTCGGATTGGATGACATTGGATGTCTCAGACGAGTAGGTTCACATGTGTACCGTGCTGCGTGAATGGCAGACTATGTAATGAGGCTTTGGAGGAGACAGCTGAAAGATGGTCGACATCGCGTTTGTGCGATTCCTCAACTTTTGATTATAGAAGTTATTATTACCAGTGAAGGCAGACAACTGAAGTCGGTTATGATGGTAATTTTTGAAAAGTGTCAGTGAAGAATAACTAAGTGTCCGCAGAGTAGTATCAGTAGTATGTTCCAAAAGCATGTGAAAACTCCATAAACGGATGAAAGTAAACAACATCGACAGATAAACTAATTTTCACTTGGGAGCCTATGTTTCTGGTTACCACACCGACTGAAATGACGACAGAAGTATAAAAAAATTTGACTAATTACAATTTATTAACACTAATATACCAGCCCTCTACAAATAACCGCGACACATTTCTGCATTAGGATATCGGTATGTCCTGGGAAGTAGTCACTAGTATGGAGCATTCAATAAAACATTTCATTCACTGTCCGGCATTTTGAGAAACACCTACCGGGGTTGGATGATTTCCCATAGTTTTGGTCAAAAATGCCCCCGTATATGAATTCGTTTATGGAACCGTGTCCCTTCTCATGGAACTATTCGGAAAGCTTCTAACTAACATGCACTATTGGGGGAATTTAGCAAAATTTGGTAACTGTACGTTGTGATATCTAGCCGACAGCAAGGTTTCATTGCGCACAAATGCTCTGAATAGAAGCTGAATCGTGAAAGTGACCGTGAAATCCACAAAAGTTGTCCTCGGTCAACTAGTTCTAATGAGTTTCCTTCATTGTCCACATGCTAGGGTGTTCAGGGCTGCCCGAACCGTCGAAAAAATTTATGGACAGCTAAGTATGGTCCTTCAGTGTATTGAAGACAAACGTTCACTTGACTATGATACAAAAAAAACAGAGAGTATACCGAATGCCAGAGTCATCTGTGCATAGCGTTGCATTAGCAAATATGTAACTGTTCTGCGAGTTTCACAATTAAACACAATCAATTTTTTTGAGGACAACGCTAGCAGGATGGGTCGCGCAGAAGCTTGCTGGTTCGCCACAAAACTGTCCAGACTGGACTTCTGAAGCAGATTTATTGTGACTCAATATTCCGGAAACTCTCACTTATTTTTGCGGACTCAACTTCTCCAAACAGTATGAACAGGAATCCAACAATGATCACAGGCCGCATGCAGCGCCTCACACTTCCGTGTTGAGTCAGACGGCTGTCAGACGAATGACAGTGATGTTACTGTGGTGTGACCCGACGCGAACGGCACATCTGCCATGACTACTGTCCACACATGTGTTCACTAGGAAGCCACCGAGACCCTATCGACAAAGGATAGCGTCTGCCTATTGACACTGTAAGACCTTGCAAGTGTCATAATCGAGAATGACCGTATGCACCAATCGCAGTGCATTTTCCATAGTGTTTCAGGCCTGCCAACATAGCAAAGCACCTTACACGCTGAGAATAGATACACAAGCGCTGCATTCCTCACACTTTCTTCTACTTATTTTTGTTGTTACATGGACAACTGATGCACACTTCTTCGAGAAACCAGAACTTTTTATCGAACAATAGTTGCTGTGTCGTTTTTAAATTGACTGCTAAAAGGCGATGTGGTCATTAACGACCTGTAGTGCTTGCTCGCGCCTGCTTACGGTGAAGCAAAATGACGAAATTGCGCACACCATATCCGAATCTTTTGTGGAAGAAGTCTATGTATATGTTTCCATGTAGATTCGTATTGACATACAGGCTGTATCAAAAATAAATCAGCTTATCCGTCATAGTGGTAACGGTGTATCTAGTGAGATCAACATCAAACGTTTTGTAAATATTGTTGAAATATCACACTGGCGTGAATGGTACCATTCCAGTATGGCGTACAACATTTTAGAAAGTCTGATGGCGACAATATCGTGCAATTTATAGGAACTGCTGTTTGACGTTGATGGTAAAACAACCTTTGAAGAGCGTTGTCTTGTTCCGTTAGGAAAGAAACAGTTGTTAGTTTTCTTCTATCTTTTGGCTTTTGATGAAAACACTAGTTGAGAAGTCTTAATGAAGCCAACAAATCGAGCAAGTGAATAAAGGAAAATTCAGTGCAGAAGTTGGCAGAATTCACAGCTTTTGTACAGTTTATTCATCGTTGTCGTCCTCTGAAATGTTTAGCAGTTTACCTAAATTGGTTTGCTATCAGAACGACGATACTTAACGTGAATTGTCACGGTAAAGCCTGTTTGTGAATTTAGTCTTCAAAAAGAACTAATACGATAGACCTCTGGTTAACAAATGACAGTTTCTACCTACTAGTGAACAGGTGAAGCAAATATTTTCAGAAGAATGCTTAGAAACTCTTCATGCTTTTCAATCGCCACACGCTTGATACATAGTCTAGCGTTATTTAATAAATAATCCATACGAAACACTGAGGTGTCTTAATCCTGTTTGCGAAAACAAACCCCAAGATATGGACCGTAACGTGCTAAGGATGTTTTCCACATCAATCACGAAAACTAAAATATTGGAAACTATGCAGTCACAGAGGATGTTGTGGATAACAGGCATTGCTGTTCTATATGTCTTCTAAAAGACATGAGAATAAGCATAGGAAAAACGTGCATACTTAGGGGGATAAGTTGGATTCCGTTAATGCTATTCTAGCCAAGACCAAGGTAACTGCAGCTTAACCGGAGAGATTTGACTGCAAAATATGATTTATTTTCAAAATTAAATTTTCCGGAAGAAATGTGTTTTGTGCGAATCAGTTTAAAATCGGATTCCATGTCACGCTACTTCATTAATCTCCTTGTGCCGCTCAACTTCAGAACAGTTTCTCGATTTCCATGCACCATCTACAGCCAGCCAAAACGGTCGTGCGCGCGATCCGGTTTGTTCACGAGAAACGGCCATAAATTCATGGGCTCCGTGGGATACGTTGACACCAGTGCACTTGCTGATTGTAGCGATAGCAGTGCTCTTCTCACTTGCCTGTTACTGTTGTTATCACCAAAATCAGAAAGCATGCACCAACCACCGAAACATTAGTATACATATATCATGAACAACCCGTAGGCCAGATAACAAACACGAACTTGGGAGTTACTTTTTAACAAAACGGCAATTGTCACAAAATTCGCTGTCATCGGAAACGAAACGGTTTTGCTCCGAAATGTAACAAACTGTGGGTGCAAGCGCCCTTTCGTTCCACATTTCGACCGGACAGATTAATCATGTGCGACTGAACTCAATAAAGCGCTGCCAATGAGGGTACGCGCACGCAATCTCTAGCGCTTCTGTTTTGTCCTTGTAAGTGTGTATTATTCGTCTCCAACACCATTGACAACGGCAAGGTAGTACAGGCTCAATGCATTCACATACCTAGCAAATCATTTTTCTGTCAAGTGTGACATGAGTGCATCGTCTTCGGGACAGAACTTGTGAGGCAGGGCAGTCAACTCATCATAAATTTCCTACGGCGATTCGGAAAACTCAAGCTGGGCTTGTTTTCCCATCGAGTTTGGTTAGTGATGTTTCCTAAGAGTAAGCGAACCAATTAGCGCTGCGTGACGAAACACATAACTTATGTTTCGTTAAAGTGTTTTGAAATGGTGCTCGAAATTGTCGGTGTTAAAAATTTGGTAAGGTGAATGCACGAGGCCTTCACTCTCAATTACCCGGAATCCTAAATTGGGACTCTTTCTGAAAGCACCCACAGAAATATAAACAACACACAAGCAACGTTTAAGTAGAACATAAAGCTGCTACCTTTATTCCAAGGGCTATATTGCGGTCGTGGGATGTTAAAGGGTTTTGGCAACCTCACGAGTAGTGTCCTATCAAGGAGAAATTCTTTATAAATTCAGATAAGACTGTATGCCACATGTTCTCTTACGTATTTTGCGTGCTAAGGTCTTTTAACTCATTACCTTGTCATTAGAATGCGGAGTGCTTATATAAAATCAAACAAGTCAATGTGATGATGAAAACTAAATTGCCTGTAGTTATTAGTTTGAGCATGAGAGTTATATATATATGTCAAATATACGGTGAACAGATAAGTTGTAATAACGACCAGAGAACTGCAATTGCAATGAAATCCGAATTGAACAGCATAATCATGGAAGCATTAGCATAGTCCAGGAAGCAGTCAGTACACGTCTTTTCAGTTTACTATAGTCTTCCTGGGGTTGTTACCCAACTTTTTCAAACTGGTTTTTAGTCCCAACAAACCCCCGGTTTTATGAGTCTACATGCAACGAAACCCATTTTACCCTCAGTTTTTTTTGACAGAGCATCCATACAGCGACGTAGACACTAAGGGTAAATATAATCGGTTAACTACGTTTGTAACGAAAATCGAGCTTCAGCCTATTGCTCGAATCGGTCATTACAGAACTTTAGTTATGTGAGTTGAGACTACTTTCTTTTTGGTTTTGAATTGTTATTGCTTACCAGCGAAATTCATGGCTAACCTACACGTACACTCAAATTATAGCGTTGACTCACACCAATCACCTGAGTGATTTCTCAAATGACAATAAATTTATCCATGTTCGATGTTGAACTCGAAACCAGAAACAACTTCATACTGAAACCATTCAGCCAAGTGACGGGACATGAATAGCAAAAGCAACAACAAGCGGAAGCTGCAATTTCACGCATAAATTTACTCACACAATTAAATATTGACACGTGGCCGATTTACGCCCGGAACACCTCGCCGTACATCTACGCACACACGTCCGCCTTTAGTGCTTTAACAACGGTCGGTAAGCTGCACTCAAAATGACAAAGTGCACAACAAGAAGCGCGCGAATCCGGAAATCTCACTCACTACCTCATTCAACAGAAAAAATGAAAAAAAAACGAATGACTGCATAAGGTGTTAATCGAACAGGCACATTCTCGCCACACCCCATCTCATCCACCCTCCCATAAAACAGAATGAAGCTGAATGTTTTGTTGCAATTGTCAAACTTACGGTGTGACATGGCAGCCATAGCAGCTACCAAACGTAGATAGCTAGCGCGATTAGATACATTTTCTACACATGGATGCACTCCGCTAGTCTGTTTGTATGTGCGCATTTTTGCATCTGTACAGGTTGGACAAATCAGTCAACACTGTCGAACGCCCCAGAGAACACAACAGCTAATCAAGCAAACAAACAGCTTTGAAAAGTCACTGTGAATGAGCTTTGGCATGAACCGTTTCGGTTGCACTGTCCAGGTTAAATCCCGTGAAATTCTGTTTCAGATTGCTAGCTCGCAGCTCTGGTGGACACGGTGAATAGCATCCGCTCAATCTCACACTCCCCCTCCTCCGGAACATTAGTAGTGGTCGGTGTCAAATCATCTGTCAGACAAGATTTTCTCATGACACTTTTCGATTTTGATTGTGTGTTAACTGGTGTGCATGTGTACCCAGAGCAGGGTATAAGCCTCAAATTCGAGTAACTGGTGCTGTTCGGTTGCGTGCGTGTATACGTCAAGGTGTCACACATTGGATTTAACACGGATGAGCAACGGTGAACTTGATTGTTCATGCTCTGTATTCATTCCCCCCTCATGTGCCCGCTTGTAAGTATGCATGTATGTACGCATGTACATACAAACAAATGGATGCATACGGGTGGGTGTGAGGAGGCATCAGTTGGGACTTAGCAGTGACGTTATCTCTTCTCCCTAGCATGCTTTCCATGACTTCGCCACCATCAACATATATTACTCCAACTGACAACTCAGATTCGGTTATCCTCTGTGCTCTCCACTTGTCTCGCCATGTTTGACAAGTAAGCCTACCCGAATGCCTGTAATATTTCCATGCCAGCTGTATGTTTCGAGTCGAGGCTGATTCTATGAAAATAGTCTCCTCTAACTCTCTTACCCTTGGGCGGGGTGAATTCCTCAAGTGCAGCTTCATGATGAGCATGAATATGTTTTCATCCAACACGGATGGGTTGTGAGACAAACCACGAATGAATGAGCTCCGGGTTAATCCATCATCATTGGGTGCAGGCCAAAATAATTAATGGTAGTTGTACAGCCTAGCGTCGCACGACATTCGATACTTCTGTGTAGGATATCGGAAGACGAGGAGGGAGAATGTCACCTGAATAAAAAGTGGGTGATTTGACAATTGATCAAGTGGGTTTCTCGTCTCGCACTATTGTTGCAGATGTTTGATTTGCTGGTACTTGTGGAATACCTTATAAATTGTGGTTGAATGTGTTGGTGGGTGGGCTGAATAACTGAGAAGATTTGGCCCGGAAAGTTTAAAAATTCTGGACCCGAACATGGTGAAAGATATGTACCACATCAAAATTTCCTACAAAGTGTTAAACAATTCGGACGATGCAGTCACTGTTGACTGAAGTTCAAAAAGCAGTACCAATCAGGCAGAACTATATAGACTACGAGATAATCCGATGTGGACCGTTACCAGTTAGATTGTATATACATTTAGGATATTTGGTTAGCTGTTTTCATGACAGTTTTGACACAATTAGTGTTAGCGTTGGTTGTAACCCGCACAGAAGAATCCTCTTCTGCTGTTTCTTAACTGAAAACGTCCTCCTGTGGTCTTTATAACTAATTTTTCGACTAATTTGTGAAACCCTGCTTTTGTTTAAATTGGAGCATGAGTCCCCGTTGGTAAAGTTTGACCAGGCTTACTGATGTTACTCGTAAATTAATTTTTCGTATCTAGAAAATGGTTTATTCCTTACGGATACCAGGACCACTTAGAAAACAAACTGGGAGTTTCAGTCCAGAAATATATGAAAAGTCTATACATCCACACTTGGGTCAATATTACTTTGGATAAACATGTATTAAGTTAGTTATTGAGGTAAAAAGACAGTATATTGGCAACAAACTGTCTCGTCCAAGACCCCCTAAGTTTACCCATTTCTTATTACCGTGTTTCTTCCGCAAGGCTGAGACGCCAGGATATTTGTGAACAACCAAAATTGGTGGAAAAGAAAGAATTTACGGAAAAATCAAGGAATTTGCGGGTGATCTTCGGCAGTCCTAGATCTCCACGAGCAGGTGAGACCGAAAGAATGCAATTCATTATTCACTTGATTCAAGTAGAACTAACCCCACACTCCATTGGGGAACACAACTTCGGAACATTTCCGCTGCCTGGCTGAATACGCACACCAAAAAGCAGCCATGTCATTCTCTCCATTTATTCCTTTGAACATCTGGCCTTGAATCGGATGCGACAAAGACGAACCCGTATATTTACCTTTTCATGTGGATGAACATATTTCTACAAAATATCTAGGGATTCGATTTTGTGTAACATGTTGCATTTATCATTTGGTTCTTATGAGAACTGGCAAAATTATATACGGAAACCTCACCAGAAGAACGTTCAGTTAAAAGTAAATCACCGCAAATTTTGGACAACAAGGTTTTTTGTTATGCCTTGCATTGTTGGCCAACGGTAACTTCTATGTTAGACCAAAGATTTCACACTGCAACGACGTTGAGGTGACGTCATTATTTTACCTAGCATTACCACCTTGTTTACTGTGAGCTAGACAGTCCAAATGATGTCACCTCCACACCGGTTGAGTTGACTGTCATAATCACATAATTTCGTTAATCCCTGTCCACCCAGAATCCAAGTGAAAATAAAGGTTGACTCATTCTACTCGCTAAACCGCCAAATTATAGACTGATTTTGAAAGGCGGATCTTGGTAGATTCCGTTGAAGTCAAATAGTTACTGGTTTCCCCTGACACTTCTTTCTGGAAGTTTATATAAAGCGACTAAAAGAGGAATTCAGAACAATAATGACAGTGAAGAAGCTGCTGATTTCGTTGTGGAGAGCCTCAGAAAAAGACACGCAAATGAAGAGCGTTTTCAATCAGGCCTGAGAAATGGGGGAATAGTAACATTGTGTGCGAAATAAACGCCAGTTAGGGAAAGCAGCTATCTCCGTTCAGTTAGTTGGGTAATTCGTTTCAGACGTTTAAAGAAGTCGAGTAAATGCGATGAAACTGAACACTGATCATAGGATGAACAAGTAATTTGATGTATCTTCGAAATAAATTGGTGGCAAAGTAGCGATTCAGGCGCTGTAACTAATGTCATACCTCTATGACATCCTGCTTCATGCGCTGTCCATTCAACCGATTTTTGTGTTTATGCTAATAGTAAAGTAGGAAGTAAAGCTTTTCTTACACCCAAAGTCTCACTGCAACAGCGCTTTTTCCACTACGACTGTGTAGCTGCCCATGGAAGGAGAAAATTCACTTTGCCGTTTCCTCTAAAATAAGATCATCCTTGTGATCAGATCAAAATTGCTGATCTTCATGATTATCTTTCTGGAGGAAATGAGTTAGAAGCGGTATGCAAAGCGTGTTTAGAGAGAAAATGACAGTAGCGAGAAACTAAGGGATACCGGGGCAAAATTGAGTAAATTTTTGGGGTGAAAAGTCGCATTCCATGGTCATCACAGCCTGGGTCGAGTTTGTGTTCCTGAAGAGGCACAAATGTTTTGAAGTCTATTCCTTGTAATGGACCTGCACAACCGTAGAGTTTTAAAAGGATTGTTCCAAGGAAGTTTGTGTGATATGGGAGGTGCTGCGCTACGTGAACCAATAACGTGTTATATATATATATTTGTTTAAGTTGTGGTAAATCTTTTAGTTCCGAATAATACCTTTGTTCAGACGAGCAACAAATTATACGTTTGCTGAACATAACCTGGATTGCTGACATTTGTACTTGATGTTTATCGCCAACATCCTACAAATTCTTATAATGGTAAAGCTGTTCAAGTTAGTTGAAATGGCAAAAACAGGCAAATTTCAGCTTGAACACGCCGATGGAGCCAGATTTTGTAGATTTGGAGAATATTATGAAGGCAGATATTGACTACTTCCAGAAAGTAGAATTTGATTATGCATATCTTGAGGTAGAAGTAGATAGAGTGAGAAAAGACAACCGTGTGGCCGGCACAACATTATTAAAGTACTGCAGGTGTCATTTTACTATTTTTCTGGTTGTCTATCGTCCCCTTTAAGAATTCGGTGGTGGGATAATTTCCTGAGGCATAATGCTTTGTTCTATTTTGAATGTCTACCCTGGTTCTGGTTAATTTTTAAGGCATAAGCATAAGCTTAATCATATAAATTGTGCCTTTAACTGACGACCATATACCGTTTCTATTCAGTAATCACTACAAAAGTGTGCAAAACTCATGCTTCTGAGTGTGAGTTGACGTCAAAGTTGTTACTCAGTTCATTGGTGGTCTGAAAGAGCGGTCGTCAACTTGAGCACACATGGTCTAGACTTTCGGAGTAAAAATTGTGCAAAGTCCTGTGACAATGGTGGGTCGCTTTTTTCAGTATTTGTAACGGCTTTGCTGAATGGTGCCTCTGGGATGATTTAGACTGATCTGAATGATTTGCATTTTACTTGTTTAGGACAGAAACATCTGCCCTGTATTAAAGTGCTTATCTTTGTACCCAAGAAATTACAGTTGAATTAACAGTGCTCATCGAGCCCAACAAGATGTTGAAATGACAGTGCGTTGATCTGATGAACACATAAACTAGCCCTTGCTTGAGTTCGTCTTTCTGTTCGCTGTCATGAAGAAAAGCAATGGGATCCCTCCTATCTACGCTAAATTTAGGTGAAAAATTCGTCGAACGTCAGGGATGTGAACGGTGTTTTACTAACGGAGGTCTGTCTGGAAATCTTAGTCAATTCTGTCTAACCAGTGTAGGGTTAGCGCTACTTGATGCAGCGCGCAATGAGATGTGCCGGCAAAATCCGACTCAAAGAGGCCTACTGAATGAGTTAAAAGTCAATAGTTTGACGTTGCAGCGCACCGAGTATGTTTTCTTTGTACGCATAACAATATCATCTCACAAGTTTCAGTTACTTGTTATCGAATAAAATGAGCATATTGGAGGGTGCCTTAGAAACAAATTAACACCGGAAGTTGAGGTACAACTTTGGTTCTTACTCAAATATTCCTGGATATACCCATCGATTGACAAGAATTCCGCAGGAATCATTTGGATGGGTTTCGGGCCTCATTAAATGGATAAGCAACAACTACTTGGTTTCTGCATCTGGGACTGATATGGTTTCAAAACACCATAAATACAAACCAAAAACTGATTACTGTCAATGTACGGCACAGGAATCATCCCCTGCAGGAAGTAGATTCTCTGCATAAGTTTTCAGATGGTTGAGAGCCACCTCAGGAACAGAAACATGCACCTCGTATTTCTTTGGGATGGAATTTTGCCAAACATTGTTTTGTTCACAGAATGTATTGAATTGGGAAATAGGCTTGGAGACGGCCATCGTTGCGCATCTGTTCAGCTTGAAAAAATAATCTATCGGGTGCTCCGTGATGGTTTACCACACTGATATTCTGAAATAGATTTTTAAGTAAAAACCGATAAATTTGGGACTCAGAGGATCATGAAAGGTCTAGATGTTAACACTTGGTCCTCCCTGGGTCTAAAGCGCAGCGACTCGGCTTTACTGAAGCTTTTTCATTGAACCACTAAATTAAAAGTTTTGAGAACAACCTTTTTTGCTGAGTTTCCTCTACCCAGATAAGAAATAGGAAATCCTAACCACGAAACGTAGATGTCCATTTATTTTTTCGACTTCGGATTTGAAAGACGTCTGCCTTTTCATATTAGAATGTTACCTAAACTTCCTTACTTCTGAGTGTCGCGTCTCTGTACGTCATTAGAATGTCATCATTTGACATGCTGCAAAACTGATATTGTATTATCTTTTGCAGCAGCTGCTCAGCGGAGGTAACGTACTGTAAAATGCATGAGACCACTTTGGTCAGATGTGTGCAAAAAATGCTATTACGGGTTTTATTTTGACCAAGCGATTTGTCGCAACGTCATCAAAACTCCGCAGGACTTTTTCCGTCCACTCGAAGTAAGAGTGCTTGATCCTGGAGAAGCCGTCACGACATCAACTCTACATAGCCTGCATTAGCACAGCCTTTCGCGACTGTTACCACAACGCCATTCGGCCATGCACTGTGCTCCAGTTGTTGCTACACCCAGAGCTTGCGAATGGCAACTCTAATAGGGCAAGGCAACAGGCTGGAATCAGTGATGTGCTCACCAGAATTGTGGGCACGGATGTTGGTCGTGCCCCCATGTGGCGTTCATGTAGGACACGAAACTGGCATAGTGCAAACTCCCTGTTCTGATGGGGCGACTGCGATGGTCTATGTTGGCACGTTGTAGGCCAAGGGGCGTGTCGATTAGACAAGCCTTGCGGTCTGCTCTCGTCAGGCCCTCACGCCGGCTCCACAGTCCTCAGACAAAAGTGCGGAAATAGACAAGTGTCACGATTGTCTTGATTGCACACACGATGGTCTAGGTGAACGAATGAGTTAAACTGCACAGGGTTACTTAATAGGCGTTGTCCTAGTCCCGGCGAACTACGGTTAACCTGAGAAGCGTGTCATCACTGACTAGCATCGTTCGGGTATCACGCTAACTGCTAAACGGGCCGTAGCGTTTATAAACTTTTCAGAGTCCATATCGGCTTGCACCCGTAGTGCAGTACAGAGAGAAGGTGCATCTACCTATAATATACAATGGAGGCATTGTAGTCCTCAATTTATCTTCCCTTTTATGCTTCTATACCAGCGACATATTTCAACAGCGATATATTGGTGAGTCAAATATCTGTGCGCAGGGACTTGGAACTTATACAGTGACCATAATAGCTGCTTTGCTTTCGCAGGATTTGTTTTTACTGAAGGAGAACACTTAAGCTGCTTCTACAGATTTATCTGGCAAACCACATGGGTTTCAGTATTTTCGGTGCTGATGATGAGTAGCAATTCCGTTTCCTCAAAATTATCTTCAAGGTGAAAACAGAAGACTACGTATTTACCTGGAACTTTCAGTGTGATTTTCAATGCAGTATTCTGCATCTGGTTGAACTCTAGCAATATGGTACTATCCAAGGAAGACAATAGTAAGGCATCAGAGAAATACTTCTGTTTAGATGTTATAGTATTGTCCTTTTTACAGGTTCCACCCTCACTGAAAAGAAGCACGAAGATGACAAGCTAGCATTTGGCCCATGACACTGTAGTTGTTGCCAATCCTGTTTAAATGCTGACTAACAAACCTGCTGACTGTCGGAGAGAAAAGCACTTCCTAACTGAGCGAGAATACGTGTATGAAGAAACTGACAAGACTTGGCACAGCGCGCATCATGTATACTGAAAGGTACACATCAGGCAAGCCCATCTGTTGAGGACTGATATAAGTCAGTCTACAGACTCCATAGAAGATAGACACACGCAAATCACAACTCGGTCATACGGGGAGCGAATGGAGCTGCCTGACACATCTCAATTTGTGGAAGTATATCATTTACAGAAAACCCTACTCATAAGTTTGCTGAAACCTCTTCTAGAGGCCATGACCAATTTTGCTCGTCTTGCAGTTGCGCCCCCATGTGGGTATAATATCATGGAGATGGTCAAGGACACACACTATCCACGGTTGACTCCACGACTGTTGCACAGCTTTGAATGTGGGAACAGGATGTTGAATAGTCCCACCCACTGAATGCCAAAACACTTAAGGCTCTTTCTGTAGGTTATTCAAACACATTTCGGTTGGCAATGCGCTTTGTGTCACACCCTTATACTTGAGAGCTCTGACTTCTTTTGAGGCGTCCAAATGAAGCAGTGTGTTTTCTGCTCTTCTGAGTGCTCTCTGAGTGCAAGCGTGTCTAGGATTCATCAGGCGATTGCAAAAATATTCCAATGGGTGTCCTTTCTGCGCTTTCTTCCCATATACCCAAGTCGAAGGGTTCTGCTAGCAGTCCTGTGAAGCTACACGTCCAAAAACGATAGTTTGCTGTCCTTCCCACTCCTAAAGTAAACTTGTGATCGTCAAATGTGTTGTCAATTAGTTTGGACGCCCTTTACGTAAAAGTAAATGCACATATCGGATCCAAATCTTTGGGTTCATCTGTAATAGTGTAATGCCCTCGAATTCGCGCAGTACTCCCTCTGCGTTCGGTCCTGATATTTTTGGTCCGACGGGCGTTTCTTACATTTGTCTATAGACTCGTCCATCGAAGTTAAATTTTTTGTCATGCATAGGTCAGCCAGTCTTTCTGTTTCTTCAGGTGTTATACTGGGTTGATTCAAAAGTAGTTCTTTTATGTAAATACACTCACTTGCAAACAAAGTTGGTTTTGCGAGAGGCTCGCCTGGAACCCAGCTGAATTCCTCGTTTGTGATAGGTGAAACCGGTCGTAGGTTGTCGAAGAATTTTCAGCAACCTTATCAGTAGTGTATTAGTTCTATTATGGTTTATTCGCTATATTTGCGAGTATTCGATGTGAAGAGAAAGTAACGTCGAATGAGGCCGTAATTTGATTGTCTGCTAATTTGACGCTCTGTTTTTGTTGATTGTTACTTTGTTGTCCTTGTAATAAGTCGGAAGAGCACTACGTACAAGTAACACCACGGAAGAAGAGAATATATTGCTGCTAAGGTCACGTAACATTTACCCTGAAAACATAGAACACCATCGACAAAAACCAACAAATACCAACCAACGCAACAACGTATCGCCCAGTCTATCACGACTCTAGTTCAAGATTAACACCGCGATGTAAAAACCGCAATCAGCAAACGAGTTAACTGAATAGGAACAATTGAAACTGAAATCGGATTATATAACTATTCTAGGAGTTACCCTCAGTTTACACAGATGGAGCCTCACTCAATTGTTTCTCTGTCAGAACTTCCAGATTGCATAGTGACAGAAAACTTCTGGAAAATTTCGGTGCATAACACGGTTGGATTAAAACTTAGTACCAACAATTCTGGACGTGCAGTTGGAAGTCGGTGAAATTATGATATCATTCGGCGGTTAATTGATTAATTGAGTAAAAATGCCACAGGAATGATAATCTCTGTGCTACTGTTGTATAGGATCAGAGTGGATTCGTTTAATTGATAGGATGAAATCTCAATTGAAATTGCCACCTTTGAGATCCACACGTGAAGATCAGGAAGGTCACTATTTCAATTTCGAAGACAGTGGATAATCGGTGGAGAAATCCTTAATGCGCAGGGGACTTTCCGCCTGGTTGGTACTGCATGACCAACTGGTTAGAAAAATACGGTGAAGTGGATCCAACCTGTGCCTCTCCACGAACAAGGGATCATGAGTTTAAGCGGAAAAAACGAATGCAACAAACCATCATACAAAAGTAACAGGAATATCCTCAGGGTAAAGCTCAAAGGTTATTTAGATGTCGACCAAGTAGAACATGTGAAAAGTATTCACTCATTGAAGAAAACCGTCCAAATCGTGTTTCACTTTCCGTAAGTCTGTGCACTAGGTCGTGAACACCACTGATCAACAAAACAGCCGACACCACTCAGCTCCACTGCAACGACACACAGACAATGTAAATCGGGTAGGTGACGAAACGTTTGCAGCAAAATTGCGAAGCTCAGGAAACAACATGAACTACATTGATTCTCCTCCTTAAAAACGGACTAAATTTGATAATGACGTAGAATGCTAAATGAAGGAAAATGTGCGCGACAACACCATAATAGATTGGTCAAAAATACTGAGAGCTTTATAAGGATTCAGAAGAATATGCTTAAGCGCTCGCTTCGCGTAGCACTGGTTGCTATGACCGTTGCACTGCCATTATTTTGAGGTGCTGACACTAAACATGGACTGTAGAGTATGAAACATAAGTCAGAATTTTGCTCCCCCGTACAGACGGGAGTAGGAAAATTTTGGTTGGCTTTTTATTCTTTCATCGCATGACGGCTTCGGGATGTTCCTTTGCAGTCCATCATTACTGGAGTTTAGTGAAATGCACACTGACAACACTTTCAAATAAGAATGAAACAATCATACAGTGCCTCAGTGACAAGACGAAATCCCAGCTGAAAATCACCAAATCTCCACAAAATACGACCACAACGGTTAATGTTGCTCGTCGGAAGAGCTACAAAGGACCATATTAAACTCACGTTTCACAGTACCTGATCGGGGTTTGCGTCATGTCTCAGTCAACCCTTCAGTGCCGCTAACAACCTTTTACTGGGCACGCTAGCAAACCAACAAATGATAGAGTGAGAGTGCCGAAGAACGCTTCATGGGTTATTCAAAATACATAAAAATTAAGTTCACAAAACAATGAATTTAGTTCTCACTACGTAGAGTAGTAGATGATAAGTGGGGACTGAAGGAATTTTCTGGATGTCCACGATCTTTCTAGAGGAGCCTTTTCTGTAAAATCTGTGGTAATCTATTCTTTTATGGATTTTGTGGGGAATCTGGTCTTTTTGATCAGTATGTAGCAAGTAAAATAGTTTTTAAACTGTTTACAAACCACAACAAATGAATGATGTTGATGATCGTGTTTCTTCCATGATAATACTGGGTTCCGAGTGAGCTATTAAGCAAGAAGTTTGCATTGAATTAAAAACAGACTGATTTATTCTCTTGACCTACAAGAATTTTTATTGGAGATGTTAACCACTGCCATACTTGTTTAATACCTACCACTAATAACGCACGACCACGCTGCTGTTGCTGAAACATCACGTGGCTCCCCAAAATGCCGAAGAATACATGTATAAATGCCGTTTTTAGTTCTGTCTTCATTAGGTCGTAGTTATTTGGATTATTATTGTGGTGGCTTCTACTTAGACTCGATTTTTCACTCTACTCGATTTAATTTACTTAGTCATCCTTCGAAAACAATAATTTACAGAAAGCTGATAAGGAGACAAAGAGAATTTCTAGTTCGGAACGTTGTCAGCTTTGCACACTGTATTCCGATGATCATCTTACTGTTTTGTTACGGTGATAAGCGAACTTCGTTTACTTTTTAATAACAGTCTATGGTTTGCTTGCATTCTTATTTGAGCAGACCTGCTCGGAGTAGCATCCGAAATCACAGTAAAATGGATCGAATAAACGAACATTTCTATGTTTTACCTTGATGGCTGGTTGGGTTTAATCGGTTGCCTAAGTTGGAAACCCATGTGTTCAGTTAGTCGCTGATTTTCTGTCACTTTGATTTGTTCGCAAAGACAACATCGTTCACCCATATGGTCACAAAGCTAGCTGCGTTACCGGGGACCAACCTCCTTGTTTCCACTGAAGCCAACGTTCATGGATCTAACATCACTCATTTCCTTCATCTCTGCACCATTGTTTCAGGCTAAATTGGATTTACATGTTATCTATCAAGAGTTGTGTGGCTCAACCGGACGAGCAGGACGAGTGCATTTCCGGGCAACACGCGAAGCTGCGCTACCACGTGTCTGGTCGTGTTGGGCTAACTGATGCAGGAAATTGAGTCTATACTCCTGACAAACAATACGCTGCGAGATAAACACATGGGTCATGTGGACGCGCTGGCAGGAACATCAGCGCGCATGCGTACACGCAAACAACTACACAGGTGCACAAACCTACTGCCAAATCGACGCCGGGCGTGCTATGGAAAACATAGAATTTCCACTTGTCTCTGCTAGGACTAAAGCAGATCTGTATTTCCTGCTTATACTAACTTAGGAATAAGTTTGGTCGCCGAAGAAACGTTTCTAAACAGGAAAATAATTTTCTTCGAAAAAGCTTGGTAGAGCACTGAGTTGCACGTCATACTATTAGAATACTATGTGAAAGTCACCGACTGTTCTACTGAGTCTCCTTTTGGAGAGATTAACATATCTCGATTAATTTCGTCCGTCACACCAAAATGTTTTCTAATCCCAATGACTCTTAAAATCCAGCGAAGTTTGTTTAAATGGGCCAGCCAGGGTCAGCCTTAAATCCAAGTGCTAAAGCAGAGTTCCTCGCAAACCGTCTGCCGGACTAACTCATAACCTTCTTGTAAGTGCTTGCCAACCTGGTGAACTGTTTATCCCACAGGAGATGTTAGCTTAGAAAATAGTGGTAGAGTGTTGGAAAGCCTTTCGTATAAGCCCTTCCATTATTTAGAGGATGTAATAATCACCGTTTCCCCGGATAATCAGAGAATTGGAACATGTCATATTCGTATTTCCCAAAGCAGATAAAATTGGTGCAGTCAGATTAGACTAAAATTACATGAAACCCACAAAGAAGCTTAGAGTGAGGTACGCAGTCAGTCTGAACGGTGTTTAAATGAAGGCTATCGTGTTCGTGAAGGAACACGAGTCATAAGTTTCCTGAAACCTGCTTGACAGTCCACGATCGGGTTCAACTTTCTTGAGGTTGTTCAGATGGGGACAGTCCCTGAATACCTGCTAGGCTTATGTTCTACCGGATAGCTACGATATCTCGAATATCACACCAACTAAAACCTGAGACGGCCTTTATGCAGAATATCATGGACGAGAGATTCAGCTGGGATTCAGTCGAGTCACGTGTTAAAACGAAATTAGTGTGCAAATGAGGGTATTTCACGAAGTTAGTGTGTTCGCTTCGATCAGCCGTGACGAAAGCGTTTGACCTTTCTGTTAATCTCGTCGAGATTATCATTCCTCCTCACAATAACGTACGAACAGGAGATGATAACAACAGTTCAGATGTAACACTTTTCTGACGCATAGATACCAAGTCACCCAGAGAAAGCCTAGATACTGCCAAGTTACCCACACCTAGGCAGGAGCAGTAGAGATGCTCGGGAATTAAAATGCATTTTCTACGAGTTACTCCAGTGTGTCCAATTACAACCAATGGAAACTTCCGGCTGGATTATGCCATAAATGAACTTTCTCGCTGTGTACTAAAACACCGAGTTCGTTTTCTCTATTAAAACGATAAGGTTGCCTGTGATAAACTGCATCACGCCAAACATTTATATATCTCATTTTAGCCATGCGTCACGCAATCCTAGTAGAGACATGCAGCGTTTTACTAGGTGTCTTTAAGGTACCTGTCATCCAGGTAGTCAGCTATTGACACCTCACTGAAAGCTAGATCATTACAGTCTGTCCGTTATTAGGCAAATGAGCAACGGGTTCCGAAAAAGTTATGATGACCAACCTGTCATGTGTCGTTGACAGGCATGGATGTCGACCACCGGTTACTGATGTGTAAAACATTGCACAAACACTCAGGATGGTCAAATACCTAGCTTGGCTTTATCTCCTTGCAATTTTGATGGGAAACTATGCGTGTATGGAGTTTGGTCCTTGTTGTTTAGTATTCTTTTTTACTAATGTAATTCACAGTATGAGCATTGTAAACGAAAACTTTCGGTGAAATCTCAGAGACGAGTGAGACCATGAGCACATAGAAACACTTCACCATTTAATCTTTGTTCTGTTTTGGTTGCAGCCCATCACTCCTTGTCATGGCCGATAGGACAAGTTCCCGACATCGAATACCTGGACATTCACCATAAACAATCGTTCATCGTTCTACGTTGCCCAGTTAATTCTGCCTTCTTCGATTCTTTTCTTCTATCAAAACGCACACTTCGACACAGTTATACTCGAGCTATTTTCAACCAATTTGAAACCCTATTGTTATTCTCGACGAACAAATCAACGGTCTACATAATAATCAGAGCTACCAGTATTATCGTCGGTTGTATTGTTATGATGCTCTGCAGTTCTGCATCCATAAATCAGTGACTGGGCACAAGCGGTGTTTAAAAAACTGCGCTGTCCCTTGAATCAACAGTAATCAATTATAGTGGTAGTGAATGCATGCTGCAACGGCAGTCCATTCACTGTCATCGGTAGTGCACACGAACAACTCTATACAGTGACCTCAAAATGTGAAAACCGTCAATGAAGCAAACGATAAGGAATCATGTTGATTAGACAGTAGCTTATTGAGTCAGTAAAATGCTACGGAACCTTCCTGATTCGCCATCTCGGATTACAAGGCCCCCCTACTAAACCTGTACTCAAAAGGGTAATGCCAGATAGTCCATCATTTGTTACGGGCACTCAATGCTAGCTGAATTCGTTTTATAGGATCAGCTTCAGTGGATTCGGTCTAAAATGTGGCTTTAACCAGCTTCTGGTTAACTCAGACAACTGGCCTCCGCTGATCGATAAGTAATTCGATAGGCTAGGTCGGCGGTACCATCTTGATCCGCATTCAACCAGTGTTATAAAAACAAACGAACTTTTTTCATTTCCCAATGCTGGAAAATGCTCAAAGATACGAAGTTTTCAAGTCCTTAACATTCCACCAACCTTGATTGACGTGCGTGTGAGTTCGCACAAAGAGGGAACAGAATCCTTTCTAGTGCCGATAAGCACTCTGCGTCTGGGATACAAAAGAGAGAAATGTTGATACCTCAGATGGCATGCGGAAAGTTCGGCGATTTGTTCGTAAACTTTTCGTCATCAATCAAGGTGACATCATCAGTGCGTAGTGAATGAGGAAGCCTTTGCAACAACGCATCTTTTCATAACAGCGCAACTGTAGTCCACCACTCACTGGCGACGAATCTGGTACAACCAACTTGCTGAGGTCACAGAACAGAACATCAGCCAGTCTCATCTAAGCTGAATTGTGGGTAAAAGATGCTGTCTTTTGAGAACATCGACGCTCTGCGCTCATAGCGCTTTCTCCGCTGCATACGAATGAGATAAAAACAGGGTTGCGTGGACAATGTGTGTAAAGCTGTGCCCTTTTGCCTTTGACTAAATGTGGTCGTGGACAACTCGTGAAAGAATGCGGTAACTATGTCGTAGTCGTTCACTTTTTTACCTTGAGGAAAATGTAGTTGCTTTGTCATATAACCATCAAACAGCACCTCATCCGAGCAAACTTTCTGAAGCACAAATGCTATTCTGATCAGGTGGATTTAAAATTGACACGTCTTACAAGCGAAAAACTTTCAGTAGCTACTAACGCAATCATTCAGTAGTGAACGAGATGTTGGAATTTAGATTGCTTTGGTAGCATTGGCTCACCGGAACGTCTTGTCCCCACAGAAAGCGAACACGCCGAAACACCGTTTGTGCGGAATCAGTAAACGGAGTATACCTTCAGTCATCATCTCTAAGTAAAAAAATGTCAGCTAAGTAACGTACGGATTTTTCGTCTAGTTGGTGATAGAATGCTCATGTGGACAAGAACCAGAAGTTTTTAGTGCATCGTTTAAATGAACTGGATACCTCCACGAGAGACAACGTTTATTCCTTTTGGCGTCTCATAATGTGTGTAGGTGTCTCAAAGTTGGGGTCAGTCATCCACAAAATCGATTTTTAGGGAAAATTTCGGAAGTTCAACTCGTTTATAATATGATACCAGACAGAGAGGCTTCTATAAACTTGAAATAATGTAGCCATGATCCAAAGATAGAATCCCTTAAGAGTTGTTCTGATGGATAACTGAGGTTACTCCAATTATTTCAGGTTACTTATAGATTGAGAATTACGACGTCATTGGGTTAAAGCCTCAGTTCATATTTTCCAGAATTGCTACACTTTAAGACTAACGGTGTACAGAAAATTCCCACATTTCATCGTACGATTGTGACTTCACTCTCTGTTGGAAGGTTTATGTGTTCCATGTCAAGTTATCATGATATTTTGACAAGCTAGCTGGATATATTTCAAACTGGCCCTAGTGGTCATCTAGGGAAACCTAAATTAGTAAATAAGTTCAAGGTTAATTTCGACTGCATGCTAGATCTCAAGCAGTTGCGTTTCAAGGCAGCATGCTTACACCAGTTACTTTCTGTCTACGCACAAAAATGAACTGTACAATCCCTTATTTTCTAACAGTTGTGGACAAGACATAACTCACGGCCTCCAAATGTGTCTAATGTGCTTACCAGCTAAGTTGTTCATTTTCATTTACAAACTGAGCTTTTTTTTAATTCCTTTGAAACCAACTCGTCCGCCTCCAGTTAAATCTTAACAGCCTGTTATTAGCCCCTCCTAATTAATTAATCTCATACTTATATCTGTCATGCCATAGCAGCAGTGATTATCCTGCGAACAGTCAACGCTTTTCAACTCCATTGCAATAATTCTATATTCTTAAGGAGTGAATGTTTTCAGTTCCTCGCAGCTGCGGTGTTCTATTGGAAACATCTCGAGCAGTTCAAATACGACAATACTCTAGCCATTCCAGTTGGCTCTTGTCAAAGTACGGCATTATAAACATTCAACAATGTACTATTTTTGCTCTTATTCGGAACATCGGTAGCCGAGGTTGTGCAGGTGCCAGCTGGTTTGTTCTGTAAGCTTCAGACTGATGCTCAGCGAACAGACCAATGGGCGCTTCCAGTGATCTGAAATGATAAGGATTGTTCTGAAGTCGCATCGCACTTTCGCTCCAGATCTAAACCAACATCTATTTTCTTACCGTGAGACACATAACGGTCGGTTGAGGCCAAAGATAGCACGTCTTTGAAGAAAGGCCTACTGTGACCTATACCCATATTCGTGGGTGTTGTTTGAGTGGAGAAGCGATGTTGTTACGAGAAAAACAACCCGCCTATAGGACAACTCCATACAGCATCTTTATAACGGATGTAAAGCTGAGAGAGGTAACACATTCCAAACCACAATAAAAACAGAGTTTACAAAGTACATCTCGAAAAAGTACTCTTTGGGAAAAGGCTATTTTTATCTAAGAGGAAATAAAGATAGATAATTACCCAAATTACTGAGGCCGCTGTTTTTCATATGAAAATCACTCTCGCAGTAGACCACACTTAGCGTTCCCTAAGAGTGATCTATAGACTGGGATAGAAATTATTGTATTTTGAAAACGGTTCCTGCGTAACAAATCTAATAAAAAGCATCTGTGGTAGTACTATAGCAAATTTCAATATTCATGGCGTTTTAAAGCTGTCTCCTCCTAGAGGCACGGTACACGGTCCTGTGGTTTCAACATCGATGGGACTACCACAAATTACTCTGTCGGTGTGGGAGGACATTTTGTGCTTTGGAGGTGTTGGGACATTGTAGGGGGAATTAGGCCAAATGCCAAATAAAACGAAAAGACTGTACTGAGAACCACCTCTTCAAAAGCTTTGGTATTTAGGGTATTTACTTTTGATGGCAAAACCAACTATTGCCGAAAAGCAGTTGCATTTCTAAAGTTCAGATTTACCGTGAGAGCCCTATGGAGTGAACCATGTGTGACACGCAGTCCTACTTGTGGATGTTTATTCAAATGGACGGTTACTAACCAATATAAAATTTTATCCATTATTATTTTGCACATCATTATGTACGCTTTTAAAATTTTATTTATTCAGTGATGAAGGGCAAACGTTGCAAGGTTACGGTTGTATGGTCAAAGTAATTAACATGGTCCTTCGAACAAGGAAAGAAGACATGTAATTACGGGGCAGACTTACAAGTACCTTAGAAAAAACGCACAAAATAAAAAAAAACATTGTTCTAAGAATGAATCTCACTCTACATTCTCAAACGCAGAAAGAAAAATTCAAGGCTTTTTAAACGAAATTTGTGAGACTTGCGATCACAGTAGACCTGTTTTGGGGGCCCATTTGAAGTTTTGATGTAACCAAAATCTGATAAAATTACTCACTTGATCTTTCAACCAACAGGTTCCCGTCAGAAAACTCTCTTTTGAATCTATTCGCGTTTGCCTACATCCTAACTGTTCACCGATCAAATTCAATTCGATTTGTGCCATTCTAATATAAGGCGGACCTCCAGTTGTGATGCGGGCAGTTTAGGTTCTTAAGGTGCCGGAGGGACACCGAGCATAGTTTGAGTTAATGGTAGGATAAATACTATTAATTCAAGGTCATTTTTGGTGATGGCAATGTCCAGCAGAAGTAATTCTTGGATCATCTTGTAAGTTCCCTTTAGGATATGTTAGCCATAAAAGTTATGAGGCCGGATTACTAGTGCAACCCGTCCTATATATTAGTCCGTTAATTCAGACGGTTTCTCTTGTGCTACCCTCTCTTATATACTGGAAGTCAACCAAAAATCCATACCCAGTTAGTTAATCAATTAATAAATACTTAGCAATATCACTTGTCCTATTCTTATTTATCACATAATTAGACGTGGAACTTCAGAACACTGGTTCTAACGAAATCAGGTATCCTAAAAACTAATCGCTTACAGATAAATCTATGGGTATAAGAGAACTTCACCTCATGGAACCTACATTTTTTGGAGAAAATTAATTCATTTTTATTCCCTTTTCCGGAACGTATTGCACAGGACTTTCGGATGATTGTTTCACAGACTTAAACGAAGGCGGCTCCAATTCACAAAAACAAGCACATCAAACAAAGCGAATTCTTCTCTGCGGGGAGTTATTAGTGCGCTATTAGCTCAAAGCTCTGCTGCGCCCAAACCTTGTCCTCATGTGTTCATACACTTGTGACGTTCCACTTGGATACCTAATGAAGCGTCTCGACGAGGTTGAAGGAAACATGTTTATTACTCATGCTCGAACAGCGAGACAATGACAAAACTAATGAGTGAACGTAGGACAAATGGTACTATTCCAAATTTGTCACGATTCTAAATGAGCAACTTGGCGTGAACTAAGATCCGGAAAATTGCATGATGAAAAATTTGATCAAATGACGTAATCATAGTGGAATTACATAGTCGCACGAAAAACATCAATCAGTTTTTCTCCACTTCAGAATATTTGTACGTGTGTATGGGTCTGCGTAATATCCTGGATTGGCTTGCATGGGTAATCATGACAAACTGGGAGAAATCAGAACTTTTGGTGTCCGAAAATCTACCTATTCCTATCGGCACGTTTATGATGCGGAACAAGTTACGGTAAGTTTTCTATTTTCCACTACTCCTTTTTGGGGTGTCATGTTGTTTGTGCTGCCAGCTATTCAGTCACTTAGTTACTGATCTTCGTGTACTGAGAGGGCAAGAACTTTCGTACTGAGAATGCTCTGCAGCAGAAAGTCGCCTTGTTGAAGTTTGACATGAGTTTATGTCCAGTTTGCGAAACAGTTTCCTTTATTAGTTTTTTGGTTTGTTGGAGGTTCAAGCCAAGAGAGTAAAGTTCTTTAAGCTGAACTTGGTCAGATTAGTTGAGAGAAAAGTCCGTCACCAGTGCAGGAAAATGTTTCATTTAGAGTAGGGATAATAAATTCTGGTGACTTAAAACTGCCCAAATATTTACGTGAATAATATTCCGAGATAGAGCATAGATTCCACCTGCTGTCTTCCGTCTACGAAACTGGAGGACATATTACACACCAGAGCCTGCTTCACTGCTTTATTTCAAAACAAGATTCCGATGAAATATAACATTTTGTGGATCCACGCAGACACGACTCGCCGCTAATTTTTGTGAACCTATAGTCGTGGAAAAAGTAAGCACGCACTACTTTTAGTGAAAAATGCTATTTATGCCAAAATCCTTTGAGAATTTGCACGACATTTGCGTTAAGCTTATTTTAGGATTCAGAAAACGGTAAGTAATTTACTAGGCAGAGGCGTGACAAATCACGTGAACTTCACGTGCGTAATTTATTGTGGGTAATAATTGGTAGCACTGTAACTTGAGCATTTGTCCGTTTAGCGAGTGAATGAAGGCGCAACGTACAAACTTTTATTCCACTGGTTAAAGCATTCTTATCACAGTTAACCGTAAATTTCATTTTATAAGTTGAACCCGTGGAACTTGTGACGGGTAATTCCGTACATCAAAGCCAACTGAATCAAGTCAGGCGCTTTCCTTAAAACAACGTACAGAGTAGTAACCTGCTGCTTACCGATCTGTGGTGTAGATACGGGGAAACCGACACTGTTGACATCGTGCAAATTCGTCCGCAACTTAGAGGCTTCGCATTCAGGGTGTAAATTAGCGGTGTAATAAGAGTTCACCCATGTCCAATAAGCCATCTCGTTCGGGGGTGCACCCTCAGTATGGGAATAATAGAAACTGAACCGACATACTGGACTTCGCAGGAATGATGATTTTTATATAATATTTCAGAAATCTTCCTGCATATTTCTAGGGTGAAGAATAAAATTCAAAGGCTTATTTGTATATGCATCAAAAGTATTTTACTAAAATTTTCCCCTCTAGTTTTTCAAACTCGCATATTTAAATTTAATTATCGTGTTCTCCGATGGAACGCAAACTCTCGGTTTAACGCAATAACTCTCTGAGCGATTGCCTTACGGAAACCATTCAATACGCCTGTTCTGGACTGTACCCATGGAAAAGGCGAGACTCTACCGCATAATAAGTAAAAGTCAGACGCTTGACGGATCAGACGTCAGGCGTTTGACGCTTGGGCTTTCGAAAGTTATACGTATATTCGTAATGCACTACTCATTAGGTTGCAGAAAATTCTTCGACAGCCCACGACCGGTATCGCCCTTCTTGGGGCTCATCAGATAGGCGCAGTTCCCGAGTTTCCGTCAACGTATATTGTTTTAGCTATCATGGCCAATAATTGGCATTCGGTATAAAACATTTTGAACTATCGGTTTTTTGGGTGCTTTATTCGGTAGTTGGTTGGTTAGCCATTGATTTGTCCGAAGGGGTTGAGCGAAACTGCACATTTCTTTGAGTACCCACCCATAGTCATTAGTTGATGCAGAGTGAAGCGTTCCGGAAGCTTAAGATTTGTCACCTGAGGATACTTATTCTTCGAGGAGGTAATTATAAAATGTCCAGGGTGGTAACGTTTGAGCTAAACCCACTAAAACCGTCAAAATAGCACTAAATGTTGTTCAGCTTACAATCGTGTTCGGAGAAATGTCTGAGATTTGCCGCTGATTATCAGCCTGTAGAAGTCACTTTGCGTAGCCCGTTCTGTTTTTGACAAAGTATGCGGAATTTCTTGCACAGTGAATTGCGTTAGGCAGTCACCTGCAGTATTTATGGTTAGATACTGTAGACCTCCATAAAAAAGTGTCATTTATTCTAGAATATAACTGAAGTAGATCCGTATTTGTGTTCATTTACATAAAATGCAGCAGTTTAGTGTTACAAAAACGCTGATTACGCCTACTAAAGCAAAGTTGAAAGGAAGAATATTATGGCTTTTCACTAGATTAATTCAAATTGGGAGTGCTCAAATCAAGAACTTTGAGTTAGACAACCGGATTAGTTCTTGGAACTACACTGCTGATGAACTCTCAGGGTGATGACTTATCTCCGGGTTTGACACCGAGGAAAGATCTGTGGGAAGCGAAGTGCTGGCAATGCGCAATGGGTTTACTGATTAAAACTTTAGACCTCTGACTGTGAAATGCCGCCATTTATCGACACCTTAAATTCTTTGATTATCAAGTTGCTTGCCTTTTTGCTATGAAAATCGGTTTCGGAGATTCTCAGTTGGAACTTACTATTGGGCACATTCCACTGTGCTGTGGTGCTTTGTGTACAACTGATGTTATGTTCGCGTTTAGGCTATGACAAAAAAGTTCTAACAGCCTGAGGTTATTCACCCTGAATGCAGGGTAAATGAGCATAATATAGGTTTTAACTGCATTGGAGGCCTCCCCACTGGGATACACTTACACTGCAATGTTTCCATACGATCAATATTAAAGAACATTAGCGCCTACCACAGAGCACTCCGGTGGGAAACAACAATTTTTCCAAAACGATTTCTTTGTACAATAATCATGCCAAGACAAATATTTTAAATAGCAGTCTGGTGTAATCGCCTACTGCCAGATCGAAAGGGGCAACCAGTAAGGACGGATGAACGAAACTGAGTAAGGGGACTATTCAAAGAGCTGACTGGTTCAATCAGTATTTAAGGTATAAAGTTTAGCCTGTGTGTCGGCTGACTTTAAAAACCGGCATATCACTTTATTCAAACCTAGTGTGGTTTAATATGAGAGAAATTAGGCAGATGCATTTGCATTGGTCTCTTAGATCGATGCTTCTGTAATGGTAAGGTCAAGCTGCTAATTGTTTCAGGGAGGGTTGAGCAATCGCATTTGTACAAATAATTCGGTTTTCGTGCGCTTGAGAAGGGATTCTTCATCCTTTGACCTGGCTGACCAGAAAGTAACAGACACACCAAAATGTATGACATAGTTTTTCATGTCGAAAGAAAACCATTTCGCCTAAGCATGTTGCTCCGAATGAGACGGCACACTCTCAACCAGCTGCGCTACCGCAACATGCAAATGTGGTTGTCGCCTTGATGGGGAAAACCCCAATGTCTGATTAGCTGATGGATGTCATGTGGTGGTCGCGCATACAGCATCGGGGCGAATCGACGATTGCTGGTCAAGGATGGTAGCGGTGGGCACAACAGTGGCAGAGGAAGCAGCACGAGGAAAATAATGAGATATGCTAATTCGTTTCTGATACAATTCGGACATGTGGTGTTAAGTGTTCCAGTAACCTTCAAGAAGACTGGGGCGTTTGGTTCATTAATTCCTTTTCTATGACAGAAGGAATTTGTCCTTTGTTTCAGACGTTACCCAACTAGAATCCAACCAACGACAAACCGTCAATTTACACGATGCATGCAGAGGACTGCCAAGGATGCTTACGCCTAAAGGTTAGCAAGATGTGTGAGAAACATTTATTTAAATACATGAGCCAAAAACCCGGTGAACTAAAACCTTGAATTTTCAGTTGGAATGGCAAAAATCTAAAGGTAATTAAATGGTGCTACCAATTTAATTTTGTTTCTTGAAAGCTGACAAGCATGTCTACAAATATAGAGTGAATTCTTCCAAGGAGACCGGTCGCCACGTTAAAAAAGAAGATTTTGATATTTTCTATTTCCGCGTGAGTAGTTGTGAGCTGTGAGTTGTTGTGAGTTGTGAGTAGTTGCTAGCTGTTTCACCATGCAGTTTAGGCACACTAGAATAATCTGGCGGTCTGTCCTGATTAGTCGGCGCTCCCCAAATTTTCTAAACCGGATGATACAAGGGCGGGATTTGTCTACTCCACCAGGTTAACACCGTCATTCAGAGCATGAAGATGCTCACTCATCAACTTTCAAAAGCATCTATTCTTCGCGGACTTTCAGCACATTAGAGCCAGGTTTTGCAAACTTGGGAAAGCAGGAACATACAGTAGGCCAGTATGCAGGCCGTAGGACTCAGCTTGACTGTACGTCATATTACATTCATTGGGTGTCGAAAGTTATCATTTTAAGATCAGAGTAAAATATTGCTTCTACAGACGCCTCTTAAGGTTACCGGTTGAATTCAATCATATAAACAATCGGCTTCCTCCACATTGGTTTGTTTGCCTGAAATCACATTTGCGTAGCCGGCACATTTCAGATCTACGGCTCCAACCTCTGAGTCTAGCAAGTTTCCATGAGGGTCGAAGTCCCTGGTGTACAGTCCAACCCACGGTAACACTGATTAACTAAGGCCTGAAAACCCTAACCAAACTGTTTGCCATGCTTAGCTTCAATGGTTTTTTATCATGTACCTAAATAGAAACCACGAACGTGAACCCCGAATGTGCGCCCTGAGCATGCGCTAAGTTATCAAGCTTGGCCGGAATGCCATCCACTACGGCATCTTTCTACAGACGTTTTCGATCCATTGCTTCGAGATCAACCCAAAAGTGGACGGAGTAAACAATTACAGAATGTTGATGCTCGAAACAATGAACGTTTGGTTTTTTACGGGATAACTCGCCAAATTTGCTTTGGTGAAAGACACCCAAGAAAAGAAAAATTGTGACAACTTTTTTTGACATATGCCTTGGTACTTTCGACCCCGGTTCTCTCAGTATCCAACGTAGTAGACAACAAAGTTGAGAAACGCCAATCGTTTGGACCTTTCTCATTTTTATACATTTCTTGGTACATTTAGCGCCGCATACATTTTGAAGTCTTTCTTTTCAAGCACACCTTTACCAGGACGTTCCACTTGTTTCAGCCTGAAATTGTGTTTTGCCACGGTTATCCTCCTCCAAAATGGCCATCTACAAGAACTGATATGTATTGGTCTCCCTCGTTGACAATTTGGTCTATCTCAGTAGCATGGGGTATGAATGGGCACAATTTCGTATTTCATTATTTTAGTATTATCATTATTAGAAGGTCTTATGAGAAAACAGTTTTACTTACTACTTTGGACATTGAGCTGGCCAATAGCCAGCATTCTGTAGTTTTGTTTTTAAGAATATCTTTCAAGTCGTTCACAAACAGTTCAGCACCATTTAATGTTCAAACTTCTCATAGCCCCATATTTGTTGCTTATGTGTGAAAAGCTAAACAAGCAATGATTTTATTGGATTTCCACAATGTTTCGCTTGGAATTACTCTGCGGGTCGAGGGGATGTTCACTGGTGGCTAGATGAAGCGAAGATGCTGAGGTCCGTCTTCGCTGCATCAAAGCTTCAAAGACGGAGTATTCAAAATGGCTAGAGACTGAAAAGCACACCGGGGTAGAGCAAGATTAAATACGGAATCAGTTTAGAATTACGTTTTAGGCGGAAGGACTTTATGTCATTAGTTGGGTGAGTATTATTCACCTTGGCGAGGGAGTTGTTTTTCCACTGCTGAAAATATAAAAATTCAGTGTTCCTGATATATCTAATAAGTAGTACAACTTGGCAAATTTCACAATTGTATTCCTGCATCCTAAAATAAAGACAAGAAATCGAACGAAAGCAAACTACGGTGATAACTTGTTAGACCAAACATTATGCCTTTTAATTCGAATAAACTTATTGCCCAAAAGTGGTCAGGTGACGCAAAGTCCTACGGTCAACCGTCTGAAATAGTTTAGCCGGAGATATGATGACCGATTCTCCCTAAATTCATTTAAATAATCCCATTCAGCAAAATATGTCCGATGTGGTTGAACAGCTTGAAAGTATACTATACGTTTTGTACAAATGAGAAGTTCATAGACTGGTATTGAAGAATTAGTGGTTTTTGCGGTCATGAAAGACTCATAATTAGACATGAATTATTGCCACAGCTGTTCCACTCCAGAGAGACCATTTCAATGGACTGACCAGAAAAGCTTTCTTCTGGCAGAAATTTTTCTTGAAAAATTTTCATGCCTCCTATAATAAGTTGTTTTTTCGCGGGATGATTTATCAAGAAATTTATTTACTTATGGCATCTGTTGCCAAATTTTTAAAATACAACCTAAATACGCTTCCAGTCAAGCTGTTAAAGCTCAAAAGTTGCGTTCATAACAGAACGATTCTTTCAAATGCTTCACGACTTACAATGAGTGGACGAAATTTAGCTATGAGAAGACAGTCAAATGACGTTTCATCACTCTCCGCCATGGGTCATTCATGATTTTTACCATAAGTAAGAAGCTGCAATGAGGAAAAGATGTGAACTCCTTATTTAATTTTTACAGACCGTCACTTCATTGAATATATGTATCGTTAATCGGACACTCGTGTGTGAAAAGTGAATACGACGGACTTTGAAATAAGATGGTGCTTTTTGAGAACCGACCTCTTTCCTCAGAGACGGTGATTTAAAGATGATGTATCACTACCGGAAATGCGAGTTATAATCTAAGTTTCCATACGAGTCAGTAGGAGAAGAACCTTTGAAAGAAAATTTTAAGGCTGCTTTCTTAAGACATTTACATAAAATGATTCTGGATCATTCCCCTTGATATATCAGTCCGAACACTCGATGGCAACTGTAGATTCTGAACTTCATTTAAAGTTCTCAGATCTATCAAGGTAGTTTCGTTGAGCATGTTGTATTTTTGTAAAACAGTCAGTCGATTTTCGTCCAAAAAGCGAAGCATCTTCACAAACCTTACCTCATTCCCACGCAGTAGTGACAGGGCCTTGTGTCAGGACTCATCTTTGCATTCTCACACAGGCCGTTCAGTCAGCAGTCGAGTTAAACCTGATATGGGACAAGAGATTGTCTTTAAGAAAACAACTGTATCTTTTTGTGTTTCAGCTGTGTCTAGTTTAACAACCATAAAATAACCTGTGCAGCAGTGATGGAGCATAGCATCTTTACGTGCGCATTTTTAGGTCTAGGCAGACAAAGCTGCACATTAGGACAGCTTCAACCTAGTTTTCATTATCTCCGTTTTAATGGTAATGTAGGACAATTATCCAGATTTCCACATCTATTACGTTCTTTTCTATCTACCGCTAGAACTGAACAAACCAAAAACCCTGTTTTTTTCGCGGTTCTTAGAACCTTCAGAAGCCGCTGGGTTGTTTGGATTTACTTTGAGAATTTAACTTTGAGGATTGCGTGGTGTCTCTTAGTTGCTTTGTCACGCTTTTTCAAATCAAATGGGCTCCAAATTCTTTCTCATAGCCTTAGTTTGTGACAGCCTCTTGCCGTAATGCTATGTTGAAGGGAGAATTTTAATATATTTATTGAAGATAGCCAGGTGGCAGCTCTAGAAAATGAAAGTGGTGATTGACTGGAGATTCTTCCCGTTATATCCAGTACGTCCGTTTAGTGTTGTGGCGTTTCATCTGTCTGCGGAAACTTATCAATGAAAGATAATTTCACGATAACTAGGCAACTGAACTTCAAAAACCACGGATTGGGGATGATTTGGATAATAGATTTACCCTATTAGAAGCTAGTAGTTTGTTTCTTTATGACTGGCATGCTAGACACCTCGGCAGAGATGGTTTCGTCAAATACGGGAGGATCTCTCTTTTGTATTCTTTGCAGGATGCATAACAAGTCCTGGGAGGGCAACCTTGCTACTTAGCCAAACCTTCGCAGTGTCCCACACATCTCTGCTCCGAAGCCTTCTAGGGCTCTTTTTTCTTCTTTTTCCTTCGGGATACTTATTTATTTAAATAGTTCTGCCTGTATCGTAGCGGGTGATGTAGAGGGATCGGTTGATTTTTCTAGGCTCCTATGAATCAAATGTTCCTCCGTAAAAGTTGTCGATCAAGTAAATCAATTTTTGATCAAACCTGGTAACTTCACCAATCATTCGGTTCCACATGGTAGTGTATTCTTTTCAACTCTTCCAGAGTGTGGACCTTCAGACCACTTTTGAGATAACTTCGTGAATGCTGATTTCTGCCCGGCCTACAATCCCAACTAAGAGGTAGTTTTTTCCGCAACTTTTATTTTCCCACAACCTCGTTGCCTCGATAAGATTTGAACGGCTGCTTCAAATTTACTTTTGAAATTTGTGTTCAATTAATACCCTACTCTATCAACCCTGTTAGTACTCTGTTTATAATGCGATGAAAAAATAGAAGAGTCGTTATAGATCCGTGACTCCTCGAACTTTTTGCAGCTTACCAGCCATAAGAGGACAGAAATATAACGGTTGAGAGAGACTAACAGTAAATTATTGCTGCGCAGCAAAACTTCTGGTAAAATCGCTTCAGTTTTCCCCTAGTTCTTAAACTAGTCTAGCAATGAGTCAACCCAGCAACGAAATCACTGGCTCAACATTCCAACTAATACTCTATGGTGTTTTAGCGGTAAAATTTTGTGGAGACCGCCGAACGGACACTTTCATAACTGCAACAAAAGGGCTGCTTAAAATAGACTCAAACGAGACTTCTGTTTTTGATCTGCTAAAACCCATCTCACTCATCTGGTTTACAGATGCTTCCATTAAAGAGATATTATAAGGATTACTAGCTATTAAAATACACAAGTACCGTCAGACAGCACAACTATCTGCAAAATTCAAGATTGTCTGCATGTACATGTTTACAAAGTTGCTCTGAGGCGCGTTTCAGTGAAGGCTTTTACCAAGTGTATATTAGAAGCTATATCAGTTTGCTCCACAGGAGTTTGGTAAGTAGTTGTTGGATTTAGGGTTGGACGAGAGTTCGCTTTTGACCCGATCGCTTTGCTAAGCCGAGTGAGTTCTAAAGCTGATGAAAGGCGAATCAATAAGACCTGTATTAAATAGCGCAACAACACACTCTTTAATGTCTACTAAACATCTTGTTGCTTGGTGTGGATGATCAAATTTTACGACAGATGGGTGGGGGTGGGTCGTCTTCTTAGGACCGAGTTGGGTTGGGGTGGTGGCACTCTTCTCCAGGTCAGAGCGCTTCAAGTGATGATTCTCCCTGGGCCTCGCTTGAAAATTTTGCAATTCGGTTCTCTTACTGACCACCGAGTTCGAATTTGCACAAAGTTTCCATACTATACACTCGGCGTCCCCAACTGTAAACAGAAACACCAAAGGTGCGCGCTTGTTATACCCAGACAACACGAACAAATAGTTCAGTATCGCTGAAGGTTAATTATTGTGCTTCTGCGCTAGCCATAAGATGATCACAATTTGGTAATGCTTGTATAGAATGATTTTGCTAACCACGCCGTATTCAGCTAAATGGGTGGCTGCTAGACTTCACAGTTTCCATTCTCCGAGGATGATTTGATGCTGGAACCTTTCCTCCTGCATTTCTGGCATGCTGCCTGCTTTTAATTCCCTCTGTGGATGACATTTTGATTTGTTACAATTGTTGCAGGTTGAAGGTACACACATAGTTACAAACTAACCCAAACAACCCACTGTGGATCTCACAAGCATTTGGTTTCCACTAGTGTTTCAAAATGTTCTCTTTCACCAGTAAGTTCTTGCCAACCGGTAGTCACTCTGGTTTTCCAAACCCTAGTAGTGCGAGGTAACTCAGTATCGCGCCACTGATCATACATTTTCGTAATTTCCTCTCTGCACTTCTATCCTTTTTGAAATTGGTTTTACTTGTTTCATTCTCAGGTGCTTTTGAGTGAAACTTTGACGTTCTACAAAGAACTGCAACTTCATTCCCTGGTTATCGGGGGACACCAGGTTACTTCAAGAGCCTGTGATACCACTGCGCACTTAGTTGGATTCTTCTTCGTTAGGGGATGAAATATTGGGTGAATATCAGGACACTTTTGAATACAACAATTAAGCAATAAAATTTTTGGTCATTGTAGAGAGAGAACCGAAAATCAGAAGGCTAATTCTCCGTTCTCTTGTGAGTGACACAAATGGTAAATTACTGTTACTCCTAACAGAACATGTGGAGAATGAACTGACCGAATAAAGTTACCCGGAAGTCATAGGGAGTTTACCAGCTGTGCCATATTTCTCCCCCGGAGAATTACGGTTTAATGCAATGACCAAGATAATTTTACAGGAGAAATCAGTGGCTAATGCCTTAGTGGTATAACGGTATCCATGACTTTTCAAGATTTATTTCATATTTTTGTGTTCAGTTAACGTGTCTCTGAAACAAGAGTTATTAATGACCCAGAATAACGCATGCGTGGCCTAGCAGTAGGTCTTGTACATCGGACCTTTTCGCGTATGAACATAACTGTGGAAGTCATCGGCTTATTGGGTATAAACTGTGGGGTATATCAACTCATTTCACATGTTTTACTTAAGGATCCTCTCTAGGACACCCGGAATGTCGTATTTTTCGGTATTAGCTCACTTCATAGAAAGTGGTTTAGACTTCCAACAATTATATTGCCTCGCAGGAAATTACTCCATCATACGGTGATTAGACCGCTTCTCCATGTCGGTGCACCGTTATATTATTCTGTCCAAAAAGGGGATCACTCTTATTCTAAATCCATCGTGTTCTCTCCACTCATGTACAGATTCCCCTTCACCATACTGCCCCCCAAGCGGCAAAACCTTTGAGACTAAAAAAGGCATTCCAAAATCTTGAACCTAATAGGATGAAGTACTTACGGATTCCTCGAAAAAAGGATGCCATAAAGAAGCGTGCGGCCCGAACTCAGAGGAAATAAACAAAACAAATGGTGGTTTTAAAAATACACAACGATAATCCTCGGACAACTTTTTTCTGTTTAATTCGGTCTATTATGAAATGCAACCTTTCAGGTTTGTCTTATCTGTCAGTCTGGCTCCTCCACAAGTTGAGTGATTGAGAGCTTCAGAATGCTTGCCTTAGGTCAGCACCAGGTCCCTCCTGCATCCACTTTTTTCTTTTCGTTCTAGAAATTTAAATACACTTAAACTGTGTAGTTAAAGCTAAAGCCAACGTCAGTTTTCAACCTCAAATCACAAATGGTCTGCGATGTCTTGTAGTTCTGAGATGTTTTATTTAGCAAAACTCTAAAATCCTCGGGATCGCTTCCATGAATTTACTCGATACCCTGCCTGGATTCTTCTCCAGATGACCTTCTGAACTGATGTTTCAGGAACAGCTGCGCATCATATCTTCATCGATCGCGTACTTGAAATACGGTTATTCATATTGAAATCAAATCGAAATCTTGCTGCACAACAATACGTTTTTGTTAAGGTCTTGTCAATAAGTAATTGGAAAGTACGTTCCTTTACGACGGATTTAATTCTGACACACCAAATCGATTTGCGCTGCTTCAGATTTTTTGACATGTTTGATTCTTTGGTATCATTCTGAGAATACCGCCATTCCTCCGTCGATCAGGGCAGTTAGCAAGAAGCGCTTTATAATTTCTTCGTCTGTTCATAGCAGACTGAAGGCGCCTGTAATACCTGAACTCGGAGAACAAATGGCGTTTTTCTGTAATTTCTGGAATAACCCAGGCCCTCGGCTGGACAGCTAATCATGTACTTGACACTAGGAGTTCGAAAAAAGTGACCTCATGAGGGATCTGCTTAAATGTTTTGTTACCGATTCTTTTGAGTTTATGGATGAAACATTTTTGCTCAGCGTTGGCGCGGTGCTTTCTTCAGGGACCATTGTTTGATCATTCTATCGAACATCAGTAACCAACTGTTTATGAAACCATAGGGACACGAGCAAATCCAAACGACGTCGAAGTTGCATAGATGTAGCCTACCTGGTAATGTGAAATGACCGACGACGTTGAGTTAAGATCAGAGCTTACAGCAAACTGCTGCTCACTTGTGCAGGGTGGTAATTTTTATGTCAGTCGCTGAAAGATCCATTTAATCGTCTATAAGAAACTTTATTGGATTTTGCCTTTATATTCCGTTTTAAATGTTACAAGCTGACAAGTAAAGCTAACGAATGAATCGACGCTGCATCTTACATGCATGGCAAATGCTCGGATGAGCTGGATTAAACCTTACATTATGTGTCAGGGAAATACAACCTGGTTTCCTTAGCCCGCGTTGAAGACACCTTTGTAAGTTTTTTTTTAAATAAGAGCTACACGCGCATGGAGTATGAAGGAAGTAAGACACACGACAGTGGAGCAGAATCATTGATCTCCTGAGTGCCGGACGAACACTCTTCCAGCTATTCTGATGAGGACACCGTTTCGCGTCAAACCAAGGCGTTTGAACTTTACATGTGGTTATCCAAGCACAGTGAATTTGAAGCTTAATACTCTATCACATGGAGCGTTTCTCTTTTGAACCTTTTACGGGTTATCAGCACTGAGGTTTTTTGGTGGAAGTGAATTGAATTCAATAAATTACGGCGTATGCTACCGAATAAATTTACCGAGAATTTAACAGTGCGAACGACCTACGAGGAACATAAATCCATGTGTCATAGGACTTTGATTGGAAATGTTATGCGAAAGTAACCCTTAAACATCATGGGGAAATGGCCAAATTTTCTTGTTTTCGTCTTCTTTCCCAAACCACATGAACTCTTCTCTTCCTCCTAAATGGGGAACAAGCAGATGGCTTTGAGAACGACAACGTGAGCACCACTAATCGGCCTGTGTTTCCTGAAGTTTCAAGGCGCGGCCTGTTTGCTGTGGGTGATTGGCGGAAAACTTGCCAGTCGACCATGAACTACTGCTGCACGCTCAGACTATGGCATGCTCATTGAGCCAAGAACTGAGGGGAAGTTGGTTAACCAACTGAGGGGTGGGGTTGGCCTTTGAGAGTTTACAATGAAAGTGACATGAAAGCAATTAGGTCCCAAGTCAAAATTGCGGCAGGAAATTTGAATATCACACATTGAGACAAGTGAGACGAATGAACCGTGTTCACTCGCTCGTTCGGGTTTCTGAATTGCCTGCAAATTGACTCACGCACGCACGTGCTCATATGCATACATACAGGCATCGCACTGCTACACCATCCTGTGTTTGCCTGTTCAAGGTGTGGGACCGAGGTGTCGTGCTTAGACGTTTGACACTTCGATAATAGAGCATGTGGAAATTCTGGGGTCGTTTAAAATGTTCACTCATGCGTTGCGCCGTGGCGTTCCATATCAGGAAAACTAATTTGGCGAGTCCTAAAAAGACAGATAGATAGAGTTGGTGGTGGCTCATCGATACCGATTGTACAATAACAGGGGCAAGGCCTGGTTTGGTTGTGGGTTTCTCTGATACCCGATTAAATTGGCTTTTTTCACGCAGAGCATGTGCAGAACACCAGTATATCAGGTAATTTTTGCATTTCACTACATTCCGGTCTGCTGACAGAAACCCAAAAATGTGGCTGTTATAAAACTTTAAAATTTAGTCTGCAGAGTTAGGGGCGCATTTGTCCCAGAGCTTGCTTACTGCTTCACAGTAACCTTCTAAGTTGTAATATTACAAGGGCGCGCTGAATTGGGGGATAAGAGGAAGGCAGTAGTTATATTCTTGGTGGAGCAGCACTCATTAGAAGGATGAAAGCTATTCAGAAAAACCATGGCCTTCTTGCTGCTGATCAGTTAGGCGCAGTCTTCGAGTTTCCGCCAAACTTTTGTCACACTTGATGTTAGTATACGCTCTCTGACAGCCGTTTACTTTGCCTGTCATGTGAGAAAACAAGTAAGAATCCAGTATTTTACTGACAATTCAGTTTACGTTTTAAGACCCCATGGTGCATTTGATAAGCCCTTCCAAAGTCTGTACTACAGAATACACCGATTTCTCACCGCTGACCACAAAGCCATGTGGTTGTCCAATGCATATTGTCTCCGCGCAAAATAAGGCAACCGATATGACTGTTTAGCTCATCTGATAAATATGTCGGAAAAACAGCTTCATGACCAGTTCCGATATATCCACCTGATTAGCTTTACAGAGATCTAAGACCGTACTGCTTACAATCTTACGTATTTATACACCGAGTGACTAAAACATAGAAGCAACTCAATTTTTCGCCATGTGCCTCTCCTGGAGGATGAGACACAGTTATTTTGAAAAGAGATACAGATCATATTAGAAAAGCACTCATAGGAACCGACGTGGAAGCACAAAAAGGGGAAGAGTAAAGGACCCAGCCATGGTGCCATTTTATCAAGAGAGTTTTTATCTTTGCATCCCGTTTAGTTTCTCTCGAAACCCTCACAGACACTGAATTACTTTAACCCGGTCTCTGAATATCAATGTGACCGGTGCTCATCTAGGCGTGTTTTACGGTCTCCAAAAACGTTTTGGGTTCATGTTTTGGCACTCCCGATATTCCAGGAAACCTGAGGTGTCCAAGGTCAGTTTGTGACCAGGAGTCAACGCTAGCCAGTTCAGCATGTTCAAATGACCTAAGTAATTACTTAATTAGCTGAGACAAGTGAATCGCTATGTGAGCTTTTAGTTCAACCAACTGTCTACTCGGTGTTGCACGGAAGGCGCTATTCGATGCTTCAGTAGCTGAATATACTCAAGGGAATATTATCATCCGCCCAGTGTTTCAGTATCAGGATTGAAAACAGACTTGACTAGCACTTCCAAACCGTAGGTGGAACAACGTTCTGGTCGTATGTACGTTATACAGGCGAACGTCCGTTCGAAAAATAAGGAAATTTTTTTTATCATAATTGATGACTCACAACCGTCACTGATTCCATGACTGTAAGTCCAGTCCATGATTAGAATGGGTATGTATTGGGTCGTCGAAGTCCTACAAACGCCTTCATATACGGATCACAAAGTTTAGCGTTCGTCGATGAGTTATGTACAGAAGTAAGGGTAACCACTTGACTACTAGCACGTAGCCAAGCCTACTGAATATTCAAGCGTGGGTTGAACCGAGCGAACACTAATTCAAGCTGGGGATGTTTGCATTGATTGGCTTTGTGGCGCTGCGGCGAAAACCGTCAGCCAAAGCGGCCTACGACTGCTCTTGCCACATACACCTGGTGAGTCACGAAGACGATGACGCAGGGGGTAGCTCACTTCTCAGGACTCATAGCATTCCTTTACAGTGAAAATCTGGGCTTTGAAATCGATTTTTTTCGGATGGCGGATGGTGAACTTGGCAGCTTTAAACTGATTTGTGGTCTGCAAGGCTATTTTGTTCACGCAATCTGTTGAGCTTCTGAGTAAAAGCACTTTTTTAAAATAATTCTTTCCATCGAGATGAAATGCTTCAAGTGTTTGCTGTTTTTAAGTACACTGTTTCGTGTGCTTACATATGGCCACCTTTTGCAAGCTGTTTCTCGTTTCTCTGTCAGTTGGTGCCATAGATGAAGAGTGTAAGTGAGTTAAAGTTGTAGTTAACTGAGGTTGCACTTCAAAAATAAATACCGTCCTTGGACTAAAGACCACAGGACAGAACTCCTCACTTTTATGGACTGTGACTGAATGTATCGATCACACGTTTCATTTACTCACTTCAAAATATGGTAAGCAAATTCTTTGCTCAGATACCTTCAGCAGAGCAGACCGGTAATTATAATATGGCCTGCACAGGAATATGAAGGAGACGTTGGCGCCTGAAGCAGCTGATTAAAATTTCCTTTCTGTTACGCGCACTAGTTTGGAACATTGGATGTTTCCTCCTTTCCATGCGCAGAGCTTTGGTTCGAAGTTCATTAATATGAATAATAATGGTGTTTGTATCCGCAATTGTTTGTTTTATGCAACCACGTTTGGCGCGCAGCCCTGTCATTCCAAACCAGCTGCAATCAATCAATAAAACTAATGGCTGGGATGATGATGAGGAGATATCCGCGACGTTCCGCAGACAAGTATTTCCGCAATTTTGTGAATTTTAAGAGCACTTATCAGTCGGATGCTTGCGCGGCACTTATCACCCCTTTCAGGGTTGCTTTCCTGGATTTAAAGGTTTCTGACACATCTAACCGCCTCGAACTAAATAATAAAATAGCAGCATAATAACATTGAGAAAAACAGGCCTGAATTGTTTCGAAACGACATGATACTAGACGATGGTAGATAGATAGCAGATAGACAGGTAGATAGTAAACGAAGAAAAAAAGGACATAGTGCCTTTAGAAAGGTACCGCACCATAGGAGGTTCTGGGGAATGAAATCCAAATCTGGTATCGATTAGGAAACCGAAACAGGCTAATGGTTTCGAAGCCCTTCAGTTCCGAAAACCGATGGATTGTGCATTCCCTCAAAATAAACGAGAGTACATTTATTCGCCCAACAGCCTGGCCTGGCTTGCACTGGTCAAGCGCACTGAACGACTTTGGAGCACGTTGCATTTTTGCATGTCGCACCTTCAACTGGAATCGCTTGCTATGCAAACCACCTTCAACTGGGGCCCCGGGTAAATTTGGGTTTGAAAATTAGTTACTCATGAGTAACCAAGAATCTAGCGGCGAAAACGAAATTACCGGCGTTCTCGAAAGACCATCACCCTTTTGAATAGCCTCGAACTAAATTTTTGGCTAGAACGGTAAGTTAACTGGCGCAGACCCACTATAATTACCCACCAAACGACCCACTTTAGATTGGCGCGGAGAGGAAAATTCCATGGAGATCCTCTCAGCCGTTACATAGCTTAAGACCCTCCGAAAAAAAAGCCACTTTCATAGAAGCCGAGTATCCTCCTTTTACCTGTTAGTCGATGGCGGGAGTATGACAGTACAATTCATCAGTATCACCACAATCTACCATCAGAAGATTTGTTCGAATTTGTAATATACTGGTTTCACAAACGTGAAATTTGTTTTTGAACTCATGTGGATGTTGAAGTTGCTGAAATGAGACGAAACCGGTAGCGCGCTGCCTGCGTACTTTGAGTGGTTATCCAGCATGTTTGACGCAAAACTAAGAGACACTTTAACGAACTTTTTTTCAACAGAATCTCCAGACGACCTGGGTGTTGCACGTTATAAGGCGGAATATAAAAAATACCGTTAACTACCGCAGACTTTGCCTGGTCTCCGTTTCCAGTAACTCTAGAAAACTCAAAATATACTCTCAGATTAAGTGTTGTTTAAGTCAGAAATTGCTTTTTCTAGCTCCATTATACTAAGCAAGACAAAAAAACTAGTGGATTGTTGAGGAAAAAGATGTGCTGTGAAACAGCGTTATCTCAACTGTCCTGTCACGAGGCAACCTTCGCGCAACACGCTCAATTGAAGAATATCATAACCCAGAGAGTCAGCTGAGTCTCTCGTTAACACCAGTGTAATTCGCAAACTGGGGAATAGTTCAGCGTTTGTAATAAGTTGATTCATTCATTTTCAGATATAACTAATAAAATGTCCTAAGCTGCTGCTGATATATGTAGTACAGTGGTGCGTATTAAACTTACACACACTATAAGGAGCATGCAGTGCGGGGAAGCTGATGAATAGCATTTTATGAGATGTGGATGCCTCGTTTAGCTATGCAGCATGAACATAGTAATTCTTATCACGTAGCCCTGCAGAATTCATTCTACATTATCGTTACATGCAATTACTTGTAAGTAGAAACTTAAGAGTATGCATAAATATAAATGTGACATTTTATGCGAAATTCATGAAAATTCAAAACCATGCTTTCAGATGTTCTGCTGACATATTCCGAATAGATGAAATTAAAAATTATGGGGCAGAAAGGACAAATTGAGGATTAAACTAAGAAAACGCTTTTTGTGGAGAAACGTTCTTGTCGTGGATTTTCTTCTTTTGGTGAACAGGAGTTATGACGTAACTGTGCAAATTCTAGGTAGGGGCAGCGACGAAATTTCTCAAAATGATTTTGGCCGAATCGGATTTTGATGGGTGTGATGCCTCGTAAGAACTGTAGTCTATGCACTCGCATTCAGTCACCGTACCCGTCCTGACAAGCCGATACGCTTCTAATTTAGGCTCGTTGCCCGAATGGACTAGCCATAGCTCAAACGTAGCAAAAATGAAATACATTTTGCACCAGCCTTTATTTCGGTACAGATGGTTCTCCTTTGATTTCTCACTATGTACATATATTCACAGACTTTAAGACCTGAGGTCTTTATTGAACGTGGAAGACGAGGTATTCAAAATTAACATGTCCAAAATTGCAGAAAAATTATTTGGCGGCAAGCTGATTCAGGTACTTCTCGATATTTTGCATATCAGCCTCAATGCTCGAGTCCGATGGATCAAGCTGGTGCGCAGCTCTGTATTCAATCAATCCTGAGGGAACGAAAGATATACGAACGTTAGACAGGTTTCATCAAGATTAGCTTTAAGTAGTTAGAGGTATTTCTGAAACAAATAAATTCAACTGCGTTTTTTGGGTATGCTTGTAGTCCAAGAAGATATGAAAACAAACGATTGGTTTTGTCAGAACGGAAAGTTGATGTGTTTTCCTTCCACCATCCGAAACTCTCCTTAAAAATTGAGGCTTATGCAAGCGTGAGCGATTCAACCTAAGTAAAGTTCATCGGGCCGCAACGAGGGGTCACAACCGAAAATTTGTCTGCAGGACAGACGTTAACGGACAGAAGCTATTATTAATTTGTGGACATGAATCCATGCAAGCATTCGCCAAAGCGCATGACATACGTATTTGCGGTTTTCCACCTCTCCATTTAGTGAACTGCCACGCACGTATCACCAATTTACGTAGCATCCACACGTGTAGCACTGTCTGTAAACACCGAAGCCATTTAGCCTTTTGAGTTTTTACTTCACCCGGGGTAGTGTAAGACATCCTATGACGTCGAATTAATTTATCCAGCTTCCTACAAAGACTCAAACACGCTGAATAAGTTCCAAGAGGTAGCCTACTCTGCAGTCTGTTCAGATCCACACAGAAGTTGAAACTAATTCTTCTACCCAGTAGTGCGCACAGTGGATAGATAGAAGGAGGAACTTCGCATAACTGATCTACAATCATCGTTTACCTGTCAAAACAACGTTATCGCGGAACAAAAGCCTTTTTGTCCCATCCGTTGAGCGCAGGACACTAATAGAACAATAAGACGGAGTGCATCGCTAGTTCGGTTATTGCAACTATAATCTGTGGAAAGGTTAGTACATTCACACAATGATGAGATGCATGCACTGGTCAAAGACTGGGTTAACGGTTTGCACAGCACCTAGTCATACAATTGGATATCTACATTAAAAGAGCTGCATAAAGGCCAAATGATGTCGGTTTGAGATTTATCATTCGTTTACATCAATACCCACAGCTAGAGGATGTTGCTCCTGCACAATCAGTCATAGTTCTCCTTCCTTGATAATTCAGAAGCAGACCATAGAACAAGCAATCCAGATAAACCCGGTCATATTTGTTGCACAGAAGACCTGTTATTGCTTTGGATTAAAACACATGGACGCTTTTGTGCAAACGAAGGTCAGCTGCACGGCTAACTAATCTTATACCAGAAATTCGTCAAGATTTCTATCCGGATCCAGTCAGCCAAGTCACTTTGTTCATCTTTATTGATTTATGACAAATAGCAGGGACGTTAGAGTTTCAAATTCAACCCAGTAGTCCTGTGATAATGTACACTAACTCTGACGTAGGCCATGAAACGGAATTCAATGATTAAATGTTTTCAAATGTGGAAAGATGACACTCATATGGATACCGATTTAGTTCAAAACGTAAAGGTTAGAATTAGGCAATGGTTGAAACCTCTCACCTTCTTTGAACATCTTCAGATTGCAAAAGGCTGCCGCACGACGAGCGTGTGCACGAACGCGTGAGCGTAGATTTTGGGGCACTGCTGGGACGCATAAATCCAGTGCCGTTGAGCTATCTTCAAGAGCCTTGAAAAAGTTTCTTAGTTGCAAGTGACAAGCGGCACGATTTGAAAATGCTCTTATCCGGTGTAGTTAAGGAATGTGAATCTGTGTTTGTGGCTAAGTTCTACTTACTAAGATTGAGGGGGACTCTTTCGTGATGTGCGCATATTTAGTTTTTTTGTTTGTTTGTGAGAAAGTGAGACTACGGGCTGAAGCACGAAACCCAGGAAAAGCACAAATACCTCTAATCTTTGCTCTGCATGTACAGTCGTCGGTCACACCTAAGTATATGAAATATTGGCCCCTTAACTCACCACATCCACGACCCTCCAGTACACCAGTGAGGTGTTGAATGCTGTAGTACAAGTGCACAAATTTCGCCCCCAGCAACAATAGTTGGATCATCCTATGCACCGTTGCAAAATGCTTGTAAGTTCGGATCACTCCCTTAGTGTTTCCATAAGACCATAGCAATAGCATTAAAAATCATAATCTAACGTCACATCATTGAAAACGCTGGTGTTACTGTCAAAGTTGATATCAATCGCTCACTTATTACTTTACCAGGTGTATACTTGTCCTCCAACAGAGGGCATTTTGGGAGAGACGCGCACTGAGGGAGATTAATCGATGAGATGAAGGGTGAATCCAAAGAGCATAACATGCTCTCAGTGTGTTAGATTAGATTAGATAGCTCCGACGAAGGAACATCACAGAGAATACCTCCACTGACAATTTTAGATTTGTTATTGCTTGTTCTGTACCAAGATGTTTCTACCGGCACCTCAATTTTAAGTTGGCGAAAATAAGATTCTGTGGTCCAGATCTAACCCGTTTTTGTTCCTAAGTGCTACTCTACCCGAAGGAAGCATCACGATTAACATACTGCCAAGTTGTTTAAGCCTAAAACGGGGGCGGTCGAGAAGCCGGGGTTGGTTTCGAACTACGAACTTTCCCGTCAGTGAGACCGCTTCTTGACCACTGAGCGTTCTCAAGCTCTGAGGAAAATAATAACAAGACGTTTATTGAAGTAGCAGCTACGGATTTCTAATGTTGGGTTTCACGAACTCAGAGCACAGTGTGATAGCGCCAATATAGTAGAGGCAATGATATAAATTCTTGAGGTAAAAAAGCAGACAATTTGTACCTGCTCAATAACACCAAAAATTTTCAAGATAACTGAAATGTGCGCCTGTGCTCAAGAGCAGCAGTCCAGCTCATCTAAAAGGATACGAATGCATTTTTGGATTGATTTCAATAGCTCTGCTGTAGGCCTCAACGGCAGCCTCAAAGTCCCCAGCTCGAAACAGTGTGCTAAATTTGTGTATGGCAAATATAGAAAAGAGCGATTAGCAGTATGTCAAAGTACTGCAAACCATCATATCAAACTTTTGCACAATATTAGCATACGTATAGAGAACTAACTAGCAATAAAAATGAACCAAAATGCCATGCCAATAGTGACTTAATATTAGTCCACCTGCATCACAGTAGTCTTATATCAAGAAGACACATTTTACTGTTAGATTCTGGTTGTTCGTGCGATATAACAGGGACAAAAACGCAATAATTTGAGAGAGAGAGAGTGCTTGAATGCTCCAGAGAACAGTGACCGTAAATACCTCTATACACGGCCCGTCAGCTATTGAAGAGAAGCTGCTAGAATCATTGGAGTGCAAAATAAACCAACAGGGATAGCCAGGGATAAAATTCGAACTTCAGCGAAGATAAGTCGGCCTCAAATAAATGTAGACGCAAATTTTACCAAAACAAAACACGCACTTTTACTGTACCTTGGCATTTGATTGTCAGCTTGTTTGCAACTATTTTACCAAGCCAGTCTTTCCTGATAAGAATCGGTATCGTTGATCATTCACGAACATCATCACCATTATTGACAGCAATAAACCAGTGATATGCACTGCTGCTTAGCTGTCATACAACCAGGAGGGCAGAAAGCCATACAAAAGAGTGGAAAGAGAAGGGGGCAGTGGGACATATTGCGAGGAAGCTTTATGTCACAAAGCACTATTTCTAACCATTTCATGTCTTAACCTATTCTGATTTCTACCGCAATAAATATGCGATAGTTGTCAGTTGTTCGAGCAACTCAAAATGTTTGTCACCTACGGTGGGATATCTGAACCTTTCAGTTAATTCCGCTGTTTGTAAAAGTTTTTCTCTGTATTTTTTTTAAATTTCTGTGGGGCTCTGCGGCTGGCTTTGTTGGTCATTCAGAACCTAAATGGGGTGACTTGTGCGCTAACCCTCGTCGGCATCTTTGGTTTGCATTTTCACGGAGAGAAATAACGGAGGTATTTCTCATCATTTCAAAAGAATCAAGTAGAACTTTCAGGATTCTTTCGCGGCACCTGGAATCAGACCAAATGAGAAGAAAACAGCGATTTACGAGTTCCGCCTTTTCGATACTATTCATAAGGTCGAATCACTACTTATTTAGCCCTTCCTTATGCATATCAGGTTGGCGTATTCCCCAGGCTTCCACCAAGCTTACTGATTACGTAGACGCGAATTTGTACATATTTTGAGGTAAGCAGTCACTTACGAAGAAGTCATGGAAGTTTAAGTCGATGTTCGCCTAATATATGGTCTATGGTATTCTTCATTATATACTTACTTAGCTTCCTATCCAGACGGATGTGGTGCATAAGAGTCATCCTAATGGACTTTTCCTAAACCATGCTTCACATTTCCAAAGAGAATTAGATCTTAGCGTCTGTGGACTATTTGGTGGCGCGAGACAGAAGGAGATGCTTCATTAAAGTTAAATGCAAGTTGGAATGTGCACTACAGTCATCTAGTGGAGAAAAGTTTGGTTGTTTTCCGCGACAAAATGTTTTTGGTGTTATTCGTATTTCCTCCCACGCACTATCCGGTTTTTGAAACAGCGTGTCTTGCTTTTAAGAAAGGCCTACTTTTCTGCCGCGCCACTACAAGCGGTTACCTCAGATATGGGGTTTCTATGTTTCAAACTTATGAAAACATTTGGTGGGAGATTTGACTTCTGTCCCGAAAAACAAGCCAACGTAATCTTTTAACCGTGATTAACAGTGTCCCTTGAACTGTGAACAAAACGTGAATATTTGGCGCGATTCTTCTGAACACCAGTATCGTTCATTAAGTCCCTTGACTGACGCCGTTCTCCAAGACAGGTATGATGAAATTCGCGCCAATGTTATGAACAGAGAAATGAATGGAGCTATTCGGTTGTGACTATTTTTCAACGAATCAAAACATAATGGTAATCAGAACAAACTTTTTTAAGTGATAAGTCACCTGAATGTTATAAGGTCTATGTGAGACGACTGTTTGCAGCTGTAAAGTCACACAGTATTGTCTGATAATCGCCTTTTTGTCACTTTGGGACTGTTTATTTCAAGGTCCAGTGCAGGTCCAGCCTGCAGGTTTTTGCCAGGATAACGGCTGAACTGCATTCACACTAGCATTTCAGATAAAAAACTGACAGTGTGTAAGGCGGTACCGAAATTATAATAAACACGGCAGTAGCTCCCAGGGTTGCAGGTCACATTCACCAGTCTTTTCTTAAATTTGAAGCAAAACCACATTTATGGATCGAAAAAGGGCCTTGTGTGGTGATGGCTTCTTATGTGACGAAACAGATTTTCTTACAAAAAATCTTTCGCACCGCTTTATATCTTGTACCCTTCCGTTAAACTAGTTACTTTGTTGTAACCACATGAATAGGCTGTCGTTTCTACACACTTACTATCATACTAGTTCCGCACAGAGAATTCACGAATTAAGATACCCATTCCTCTAGAGGAAACTGTCCGTTATTAATGTTCAAAACATCTCATGATCCTCGCTGTTTATCATGTCAAATATAACAAAATTCATTTCCCCTCGTGACACAATTCTTTCTAAGACGAACCCTCACCAGAATAAATCCCGAATACGGTTTGCCGTAAAGATCACAGCAATTCGGAGTATACAGCTGATGAGCCAATTAATGACGGCCGGCCTCGCTTTTAGAGATGGCCGTGTGTGGAAGCAGCGGTGTCCTATGGCCAAATAGATAAATACCCTTGAGAGTCAGCCAGGGTTGTCCGGGACTGGCTTAAATTTTGAAAGCTGCTCCCAGCACACGAACGGGATACCATGTCGTCTAATCTTAATTGCTTCCTCTGTACATTGCGATCGTGCTTCGGGAAAACCGGTTCTCTGTTTCTTTTTCCGACTGAAAACAACAAATGATGTACCTGCAATCTGACTACTGGAAGTTACCATCATATTTGCACTAAAGCACAGCCCACTGCAAACCACCTACCTCTCCGTGAACACAGCCATTGCAATGGCGTAGATAGGAATCCAGATGTGCGTAGGTGCCGCAGAGGAATATGGACTACCTAATTGTCATTAGCTGCCCTGACTTACAAAAAATAATGCTTTGGTGGTGATTTCATACGTCCGAGTGGTAAAACTTGAGGCAGAGTTTCTCGACCTTCAAAATGTTTGTGGAGTCGAACTGACACTAGCTTGACTGGCAAGGTTACAAATTGTACTTCTGCGGAGCGGTTGTCCCCAACTTCTGGATATGGTCGTTGCGTTCAGGTACTTTTCGAAGACTCCTTGTGTTCGTCCACCACCATTCCCGAATCAATGAGTGAGTTTAGTGAGAATATCGGACGCTAAAGTACGCCAGATGATTCCTGGGAAGAGGAAAGCTACCTTGATAGATTACTTAGTTGCACACCATAGAGTAGGACATTATTTAGTCTGCTAAATGAGCACTTGTGTGCTTTCTTCACTCAACCACGTGCCGGGTGACAACAACATACAGGCAGTTAGTTCATGACGTGATCAACAAATAGGAAGATAAGCCAGTCACATTGGTAACAGTCACCTCTCTGGAAGAGGACACCCGTTCAAAACACACCACTCGTTGATGTCTGTGAGAGAATTGGCTCTGCCAGAAGACTAAGAGAGGTCCTACACTGAAGCCACTGCCTTCGCAAAATAGACTCCTTACTGCAGCCTTTGCCAGACAGCTTAGCATCAACGACCTGACTGGTTACTGACTCAGATGCGGAGACGCCGTTGTTACTATCCCACACTTTTGTAAAGCCAAACGCTGTAGCTAGAAACATCGTACCTTGACATACCGTTGTGTAGCTGTATAATTAACCGACCGACTGATTTAGCCGATCGCCCCAGCATTATTTTTTTACTCAGAGTAGGATGGTGTTCCCAACACTGGTTTGGTTAGTTCAGTGCTCGGTGTCTCAAGCCATGACCACCGGAACAGCTGCTAATGGAGAATGGCAAAAATCCGCTGAAGGCCGGATCGTCGTGAGCAGATTTAGTTGCTTGGTGTTTTTTATTTTGACCTCTTTTTAAGGGTGTTTATAATAAGTAGGCTTTTCGCATACAGTCAGCACAAACACCCAAAAGTCGCAACCATAGTTTCACACTTAGAAGGTGGAAGCTCAGAATACATGATGAGCACGCGTACGGTTTGGTCGCCTCCTTTCAGGAGCATTTTTCAAATTTGAGTGAACATTGTTCCGCTGCTTTTAGCGCATGCAGCTATTCCGACTCTAACCTGGCAATCTGAAAGCGTAAACAGGTACGGATACTCAAAATTGGTCACTATTTTAGGGGGATTACCGATGGTGCACTTTGTGCGCCTGTATGTTGCAGAGAGCTCGGTTTTTGCTATTGATTAGTAGCTTGTTGGAGGTCATACAAAAAAGATACTTGTCAAGCTACTTGGAGGCTACTATCATCTTTACCAGTTAGAACAATTTTATCAAACTCTTTAACGTAACCTCAACTTTACTTCTTTCTGATTGAGCCTCTGTATAACCTCAGTGCTTCCACCTGTTCCAATCATAGCTTATCTACAAAATCAGCCTGGCTCGTCGTGCCAGTTTTCAGGACTTACTTTACTATCCTCCACAAGCAGCGCCGTTTTCTTTAAGCTGTTGGCTTCCAGATGTTTTTTGTTTCGACGTGATGATCTTCTACGTAATCGTGATATGCAAGAATTAACAGATATCTTATATTTTTGGAGTAACTACACCGTACAAGGCAATTACTGCTGCCTTTTTGGAGGATTTCTGCTTATAGGGAGATGTCTGTGGGAAAAAAATCATGTTTGGTTAAAACCAGTTGCCGCAGGAAATTTATTGCATGATAAGAGGCTTACTGTTGGGGAAACCATCGTAGCTGGGTTACGGTATGATGTCAAAGAACCGGTAGAAAATTCAAATGCATCACCATAGGTATTGGAAATCAAACGGGCAAGAAACGTACTCTCCTTTATTCCGTAACCACTGTGGATCTAACTCCTTGTCTGACATTTCTTGGTCGCCAACAACTTTTCTCATCATAGCTCTCCTGTGCTCTGCCTGTTTATTCAACCACTGCGGTACGGAAGAAAAGCAACATCTTAATCTCATGAATTGAAAACTGCCGTTTTACGGTCATATACGAAGTGCAGTCTGATACTCCAGCGGAAATTAAAGACAGTTCGCTATATATTTTTGGCAGATACCGCTGCACCAGCGAATTAAAGCCAGTGCGAATTGAGTAAAAACCACATTTGTATTAATCCCTGTCCAGATGCAAGATTCAGATTTAACGATAGTTCAATCGGCATTATTATAAGAGATGTGTGACATAAATGGGATAAAACTTTCTTGCGTTATAAGTATCATCAATAAAAACGTAGGTACATGGCTTGCTTCTTGATGGAGGTCGTACAAAATTGGAGACACTTATCTGGCTATTTTACTAAATTTCAGCATGGTTTGTACAATGGCGATCACTTAAGGTCACTTCTAGCACAGTTTCAAAATTAACAGCCCGGAATACTCATTGCTGAGACGAGCTTTTGGACACAACTTGTAACAGCATGGTGACTGAACATACAGCTTTCCATTCCTGTTAGCCTGGAGCCTGGAGTGTTAATAAGCTGAACTCAGGCAAAACTCGTAACCTCTGTACTGGGATGGACATGTAAGTCAAATCCAACATATTTGCAAATTGTTTTGGGCTTAGACTGGCGCTACTAGAGATGAACGTCACACTACACTGGTAGGCGTTACGTCCATAAAAGTGATGACAGATCTACCTCAGCTGGATTACATTCGAATGTTAATGGTATCAAAGTGGTATGGCATCTCCATAAAAAAAATAATGGATAGCAGATTGCAGGTCAAAATAGATACACCATTCTATCCTATGGAATAATTCTCAAGACAAGGAGACGTGACGTCATTTACGATACATTACACAATCCCCTCTACTTTTCAGTATTCAACGTATACTCTGGCAGCTGTGGAAAAATGCATTTCGGCGAGATAGTTAGTTGGGATGTTGTTGGTCAATTAGTGACTATTCAGTGGTTAACTGAACGAAGCATCAGCAAACACATTCAAACGATCAAAAGCAATCTGGGTGAAAAGTGTTTCGGAAACTTCGCGTAATTAAAGTGCGTCCGTCGGAAGCTTTTAATGCTGTAAGTAAGCAATCCAATTCAGTATCTTCCAAAGCATCTGTGAATAGCCAGAACGACTGTATGGCTTTACTATGAGCGCTTCAAATAAACCTTGTGATGGAAATGAATGAAAAGACGACTGAGGAATTATTGAATTTTGTTGAGCACAAATATCCAGTCTTTTAACCAACCGTATCCCTCCGCATAGCCGCGCTCTTGTCCTATCAAGACACCCAGCTGATATGGTGTTGGTTGTTACGGGGCGTAAAAATCCTGTCCATTTATCCTCTAGCCAAAGGTGCTAGTTTGTGACAGACTCTGTACTATGCGCCTCTGAAATAAGGTTGTTTTGACTTTTTGCACATTTATCTGCTTGCTGCGCATATCCTTTTGATACATCTTTGTATCGCCTTCTGCTTGTATAAACTGTCGTCGTTTTAGCTCCACGCTCTGAATTTGTTCGGCCTATTAATAAATGACGTCATCCACCCCGGTCTTAGCTCACATTTCCAACGGGGGTAAATTGCTGCTGGAAACTAGTCTGAGTTACTGAACATTGTAGAAACTTGAATGAATTCGCGTTACCTCTGAAATCCGAGCTTGAATATGCCTGCTCTGACTAAGTGTTAGGCTGATGTGAACCGATGGAGACTGAGTGCCTCTGAAACATTTTTTATTTCCATGGTCTCATGTTGCTAGGTTGCTCTTCGTGAGCATCCATACGCTGAAACTTGTGTGGCTATCGGCATAGTATCCGTGACAGATACACAGCTAGCGCACTCAACCGTCATCGATCCGTTTCAGCAGCATTTTGAACACTGTCCTGCTTGGAATGGCGCTGTTGTGCCGGGGGAACGTTGAAAACCTCGCTGTCTACAGTTTAACCCTTTGGTTTGCAGGGGGTCTACGGTGTCAAACGTGAAACAGAATCGGATGATATGTGCTCGGATCCTGCTGTCGATTCTGCCTCGACAACAAAAGCCCTCCGGGTTATTTCTGTAATCAGCCCACCGTTTTCCAGGAGAAATTCGCCATAAAGTGAAGTAATTAAGTGGTTTCAAGGAATCCTTCATGAACTCAAAGTCTGGCTTATCTGTGTCTCTCTAACTATACTTCACCCGATCTGACTTGTTTATACCTTTACCTTCGTGATGACTGCACCGTTTTTTCTGTCACTGCTTTATGCCGCCGCATCATTTTTGTTGTCGGAATTTCACTTGTTTTACAGGACATTTATATTTTTTACATTGATTTTATCCGCGATATTCAAAGAAAGCCTTGCAATCTTTTCAGAGCAATGACAGCATTTGGAACATGTGGGGTGTTTTGTCACATAAGTAGCAAGATGAAGGCTCTCTTCAATGAATCTTCATTGAAGGAACCATCTGTATGAGAACCCTAAAACTGGAGTGCAGCCTATCGAAACCTCAACCATTTACTGTTGTTGTTGCTAAAATTTGCTATTCTAAACATTGGGTAGCCACAAGTATCGCTGTCTGAAGCGGTTAGCCTTCAAAAGAAATGGTTCTACTGGAGTTTTGGAAGCTTCCCATAAAGAGTTATGATCATCCAAGAAGAGGTTACCACCCGAACAGGACACGTTTTGGTTCTGTAGGTTCCCGTTTTTGGAAAAGTCTACCACAACGACAGTTTGGGTGCACAAAGAGAGTTTGGGTGCACAAAGAGAGTTCTTTTCTTAGCTGATACTGTTGCTTTTTCAGGTAAAGTGTAGTAGGTTGAACATTCAGGTAGTTAGTTTCGTAAACTGAGTTTTCGAGTCGGCCTTTGGAACGATTTTGTTGTCCTGTGCACGTGTTGCGTCATTAACCACTACTATACCAATGATTTCGTGACCTGCTGTCATTAGTTCAACTCGGTTTACTCAGCACTTGCAAGCTAGGCATTCTTTTTCGTCAAAGAAGGTGACATGCACCATGAAATCAAACCAATCGCGAATGTGGTCAGCGTTGATTATCGTTATCGTAGCATTTGCTGCTGAAATTGCCTCTTAGAAACTAGACGTTTTCCTCTGCATAATTATATGTTGGTTATGGAAGCGCCTAGTACGAGGGCATGTAACTGTGGTCCCACTATCTAAACATTAAGTTAGACCTGGTCAGCGCCTGAAGAGCGAATGCAGTTTAAAAGCATTTTAAAGAGCAGAACTTGAATGGGAAGAAAAACGATGAGACCTCAAGGAAATTTTATAAAGCTGCAGCCTGACTGACAGATGCGTGTCATTGTCTTCGAGAGGAAGCACTCATTTTGAGATTTGGGAGATATTAAAAAGCTGTAGCTTAATTGCAAGCAGCAAAAAATTACAAACTGAGGATGTATCTGGTGAACGAGGTCGTTCAGTTCTTCTTTACACGCTCACACACCCACACCAATGTATTTACGTTAAAAACAACGGATTATGTACGGAAATATCCCTGAAGGGCAATAAGTTTTCACAGCAGACTACAATCATTGTTTTGATTTCTGAAACTCATTAAACTCCTCAGTAGCGGACAATCCATCAAGAAGCACAAGACCTGCCTCCAAGCTACCATCTAAGTCCTAAACAAATCACTGGAACGGGGATTGGGGATTTGGGATCTCACGCTGCACTTGAAAGATTGCCGTATCATTGGCAAACTATAAGCAGTTGACGTGCATTCACGTTGGCACGTGGGTGAATTTGAGTGCAACGCAGCAGGGTTCAAAAGCAGCACATAGCTAAAACTTTTCTTCTTATTTCTTCTTATTCTACGATCCAAGATTTACTCGCAATGAGTAGCAAATCTGGTAGAACTATTGTTTTCTATGATAAGAGCGTGACATGGTGTTCTCGTTGGTGGCGCTGCATGGGAAGTTTTAGAGGTAGTTTCATACGTATAGTAATGTTTAGTTAGAATGTATTGCATGCTTGAGTAACAGCGGCATACTCAAAACAAAGTAAATAAGTTTACACTCACTTCTTCTTCTTCTTGTTTTACTGATTCACGTTCAGGAGTGGGAAAAATGCGCGGCGTGAAACTCACAGATATGTTGGTGGATGTTCGTACTGGAAGTTCAATTGGCTTTTCGTTCAGTGAAAACGCAACCCTCTCCTTGGGATCGGAAAACACTAAACATGTTCATAGTATTTATCGTTTATTGAAAAACCGATTACTTTTAGTTGTCGTTTTACGTTGCTCCGTTAGTTCATTCGCGAGCTGCCGGGCCTCTATGATTTTTTGATCCAACTTGGAAAAATGAATTAGAAATGAGTCACATACTTGAGCTTTTCTCTCTTGTTCTTGTTGATGCATTTTAACGAGTTCCTCTACCGCTTTTTCACCGGCCAGTTTTTTTTCGGATTCAATTCGTTCCCTCTCGTCCGCTTCAAGCTGACCTTTTAAACATAAATCTAGCTTTTAACTTACTTTCATCACTTTGTTCAATGAATCCTTTTCCCCCTTTCTGATTTCTTGCAATTTAGCCTCCTGTTTTGCCTTCTCCCGCTCTTGATGTTCAATGATTGCTTCATTCCGTAGTTGAATTAGTTTGTGTTTGTCCTCTGTTAGCATATAGTTTAGCTAATCAGAATCCGAAAAAAGTTACACGATTTGCATACTCATTTCGTCGGATAAGAGACGCCCCCAAATTTGAGCCTCAGCTTTCTTGAGCACGAACCGTGCCTGACTTTCCGATAGTTCCACACGGGATTCATCAACCAGTATGGGGTTCAGAAGTATGCATTCAAACATGTAAGGCTTGATCACCATCTGTTATGGAGAGAAAATACTCTACATGAAGGAAAGGAATGCAAACTGGTAGTGTTGAAGAGGCATTTTAGTGTTAGTGACTAACATAGAACAATGATAGACTGCTCATGCTTTTCTAAAGCCAGTAAGAAGCCAACAGCGGCAAGTTTTAGCGAGAACTGTTCTACTTAACCTTCTATGTTTATGTGGATGATAAGTAATTTTTATGGACATTAGTAATAGGAATCCCAATGTGCGGGACCGATACTTCGCCACCCAACACTGATGGTAGAACTGTCGTGAAGTGAAGGGAAAAAACCGGAAAAGATACCTAGTACTAACCTAACGTTCGCATCCCACTTACTTATTTGCGTACTTACGCAACTACATCCTCAACAATTACCCCAATGGATTCTCCACCAACGTTGTCACCATCAGTATCATCATCATCGTTGAGAGTCCACCATCAGTGTTCAAAGAATGACGCTTGACTGCAGAACAACCCTAATTTATTTGGAAGGTTTGTACTGAAGAAAAGAACAGTTCATGATCAATTTTGTTATCACGCCAGTGAAAACTTAGAGTTGTGGCCCTTATGTTAGGTTACACGTAATAATCAACAGACGGATGGCTTATAAGACTGTCTAATTAATCTATCTGTTCACCAATGCATGCGAATATTATTAGGACAGTGTACGATGACCGTGGGAATGCTAAATAAAGGCCACATTCCGACTATAGATCACTGCGCACTTGTGCGATGTTACGTGTAAGAGCTAGGCGAAGGGGTAAACTCACAAAGTTTCCGCAGATCAGGTCACATGAGAGTATTTATTGGTCAGAATTTGTTAGACGACGCAGTTCAAAGCTGTGCGAGTAAAAATGAGTTTAGGGTGTTTAATGGTCAGCTGAACAAATGATGTGATAAACGCGTGATACGAAGCGACATGTACTTAATCCAGGAAATGATGAAATTAAACAAAAGGCCCTGATTTACTCGGCTGGTAGGTTCCGTTCATCGGGGAGTCTAGGGTCTCTTCCAAATGCTCCACCATCAGATGTGAACTCATGCTGGGACGAGATTGCCACCTCTTTGCATAGTGCTGGGAATTTTGCCTGTGGCACGGTACCACCGGGCGCACTCAAGCACTGGATATCAGACCAAACGGTGGCACTGCTTAAATCTCGGAGAAGTATCCCAGCCGGCCCGGAACATAACTTTATGCGACGAATTATCAGGCGTCAAGTGAAAGTGAGTGTGCAGACCGACCGCGAAGTGTGGTGGACACAGAAAGCCAAAGAAATGGAACAGGCTCAGAAAGCCTGGAAGGCTTGAAGATTATTTCAGGAACCCGGGAACTACCTGTGAGCGAAACCATCAAGTATTGGAATGGAATGCCAATCTTGAATAAAGATGAACGCCTCAACCGTTGGCCCAAATACTTCGAATAATAGTCATCGTGACTACCAGCTACCACTCATCTGGAGCCTACAACTGAAGTAGAACCTTGGATGGTGAACGTGGGAGCCCCTACGGCTTCGGAGGTTTGTGACCGCATATGTTCTCTCAAGGGCCACCGAGCTCCTGGTCCCAATGACACGCCACCCGCATTGTTCAAAGATGGGCTCGGGGGTTTATGACTGCATATGTTCTCTTAAACGCTACCATGCCTCTGGTCCGGGTGATCTCAGTCAGTGCTTGTCTGATCTGTTTGCTTGCATTTAGGAAAGGGGGTCTGTCCCAGACAACTGGGGAGAGTCGGTGATAGTGTCCATTTTCAAAAAAGAGGGTCGTAGTGAGTGTGACAATTACAGGGGAATCAGCTTGACCTCGGTCGTAAAGAGACTGTTGGCGTCGCTGGCGCTTCGTCGCCTTATAGTGGCTCGTGGAACACTGACTCAAGAGCAGCAATCGGGCGTCCGGCTTGTAGGGGTTGTGTTGACCAAATCTTCACACATCGTCAGGTGCTAGAACAACGCCATACGTATAAGCGACCCATAGTTGTAGTGTTCCTGGATTTCCAAGGCATATTTGACTCGGTTGACCGACCTTTTCTGCTTGACACGCTTGCCCACCAAGGAGTGCCCCGGAAGTTCGTGAACATAATAGGCCCTTTGCACTCTCGGACTTCCGGACGTGTGAGAGTATACGGCGAGCTCTCTTAAAGCTTCCGTACACAAAGTGGTGTCCGTCAAGGATGCCAACTCTCTACATCCCTATTTCACTTCGCAGTCAATGAAATCATGAGACGAACGCCAGAAGGTCTCCAAAACCCCGGTGTTCAAACAGCATGTGAAGAAAACCTTGTCGAGCTAGAATACGGAGACGACATTGTTCTCATCTTTGTAGAGGAGGAGAAGGTACAGGTGTTTTGGATGAATTAACCAAAGTCATCCCGTCCTTTAGTATGCACTTTGCACCCACAAAGTGTAAAGTCATGCTCGTGGACATGCAGTCACTGAACACGCTACTTATAATCCAAGGAGAGGCACTGGATGTTGTGGTACGTTTTGCGTATCTTGGAAGTTGTATTAATTCTGATTGTAGTGTGACAGATAAAGTCAGTGTACGAATCTGCAAGGCTCGCGTCGCGTTCGCTAATTTGAGACACTTATGGCGTCAAAGTGGTGTATCTGTGAATCTCAAGGGGCGTGTGTATCAAGCTACAGTGCGGGCTGTTTTGTTGTATGGCTGTGAGACTTGGCTTGTTCCAGCAGCGGAGCTAAGACGTCTTCAGGTGTTCGACAATTTTTGTCCCACCATAGCTCGTGTGGGTTGACGACGCAGTTAGAAAGCGAGTTTTGGGTTGTGCAACGGGTATTTCCATTGAAGAGTGTGTCCAGCACCAGAAGTTGCGTTGGTTGGGACATGTGTTGTGTATGCCTAACCATTGTTTGCCGAAGAGAGTGCTGTTTTCCATGCCCAATTCAGAGTGGTAGAAGCAGGGAGCTGGCCAACCCTTGACATGGCAGAAGGGTATGAAAGGAATCACGAAACGTTTGGGCGCTGTCGGTGCTACTCGCCTCCCAGGATGGGGACCGCGCGATCCCCACTGCGCCTGATTGGAGACACTGCAAGATATGGCTGCCAACCGATGTCAATGGCGATCTTGTTGTCAGTTACTATCCAGATTACCTGAATAAGTGTTTGAAGGTGTAGGCACCTCGAAATGATTGTATTAGGGCGGTAGTAAGTCCCCTTCCCGTCAATGTTTATTCTTTTCTTCACAATAAGACTTTCAAATAAATCATGGCAGCGAAGCATCTGTGTTTAACATTGATGTTATGCTGTCGATGATGATGATGATGACGATGATGATGCTCATCAGCTATAGACCGTGTACCCTAGGCACAATGATTCCAGATGATTTTGATCGCTAGATGGCTCCAGTTAACCACGCCAGTACTGTACAACCACAAGTTGCTTAAAAAGTACTGCTACCACCTTGACACTATGACGACTGTGTTTTAACAAAGAAGTCAATGTAAAAGCAATAACCTGATAACATGTTCAGTGTGAAAAACATATCCGCACCTCTGATATTTAGTTTCAAATTTTGGAGTTTTCTTGGATCTTCGGTTTCTATTAAAGTGTCTGAGCGCCTCGTTGTTTTGCAGACAGAGTGCCTGCAGATCAGATTAAAGCAGCAAGTCCCACTGGATTCGCCCAGCAAAAGTAGGGTTTCCTTCTTCGGTAAGGCGGAAAAGTTCGTCGTCCTTTGAATCTACTAAATATAGTTAATACTGTCACCAAACGCCAGTTTGCTGGATAGCCGTCTCTAAATAACTGGCGATTAAAGGATGACTTAGTAATTCTTTTGGAAGGTGAAAGAGACGTCGAACAGTCAAAAACGAGAGCTTCGGCTGAATCCAGTTGAGTCTTGTGTTAAAATCAAATTTGCGCGCAGATAGGATATCAGATATTGCAGCGGGCACGGTACTGCCCCAGTTTTCTGTCAACGTTTGCAGTACGTGCTAATGAATCTGGATGAGTGACATCTACAACTAACGTAGCCCTTACTCGATAAACATTTAGCCTCATATTGTCTAAGATGATAATGCGGTATACTCTATTGAGAACAGGCCATGTCTAGAGAATGTTTCAGTCCAATAAATGCGAAACATAAAAATGAGGTAATTGCCCTGAACTTACCAGATTTTGGAAGAGGATTCTAGAAAATGTCCTTAATTTTTTCTGGTCAGCATTAATGCAATCTTTCCATTTTGATTTGTTAGCACGGTAGAACTTAAATGAATGCGTACGCTTGCTGGTGAAGCTTACGTATCCGTTCATATTCTGTTCACATTGCAAAACTTTTGTCACAAGCAGTGAGGTCAGGAAAGGATATAGCCCGGTTGCTATGTTAAAATGCAGCAACCACTGGACGAACCTAGCTGCATCCTTTAAAATAAAAGGAAACAATTTGGACTTTAAAGTTTCAATACTGTTCATGATACATTAGCTCATTTGCAACACTAAACGCCGAAATGTAGCTGGTTTGTGCTACTGACAGTCCGCATGTCCGATACATCAACTGATCATTTAGTGAGAAGGTTTCATGTCCATACGTGTTCACATAAAAATTTGGTTTTAACACTTCATCGTCATCCTAATCAGCTGTGAAAACCATGTACTTGTCATATATAGAAGTATAGGTGCCACAGTTATAATTGCCAATGCTTTGGGAAGGCAGGATACATTGTTACGCATTGGAGGCGATATTTTTATGCGCAAGTAGAGGAGTTGCAGTGGACTTTTCATTGGAAATGCCGAGATGGGAGCTATGCACTTAAGGTAATAGCTTAGATGCAGGAGAAAAACTGAAGGTGTGACTGTCTGACATTGTTTCTAATCCTTAAAAAGGCATTCAGCTATAGCACCCGTTCAGGGCCAAACTGCCGCGCCACGCGGAGGGAGAACGAGGGGTGAGATACTGCCAGATTGTCCTAGCCTAGACGGGGGAATTCGAGAGGCAGAGGACGGGTTCAATCCACGGACGCTTTTGGTCAGCAAATTTGTGCTCTAACCACTGATCTGTCCCATCTTGTATTCTCTCTCCAGAGAAGCGACAATGACCAGCAGTGAAGCTGAGTTCCCTGGTGATGGCTTTCATACTTCGCTGATAACTCATTGTTTGACCTCTGTTAGCTCGTTTCCACACCGTGCGTGAATGTGCGAAATGGACTATTCAAGGGGTTTGGTCAGCTGGTATACAGAGCACGTGACCAAGCTAGAGAAACCCCTGAAATGCGACCAGTTCATCTACCGTGGGCGAGTTGCTTCTTCCAAAAAACGTTCAAAATACCTCAGCATTACTGAAGTCCCAGCCAGACTCGGGTAATACTCCAAAGACGTCGACGGTCAGACATTGAAAGACTTTAACGTCCTTGATGCACAGTGACTAGCTTTCTTACACCTATAATACTATTGAATGCATCACAGCATTATAAACTCGACCTTTGCCGGAAAAGTTTATGTCACGCCTAGTCTACATATGATACAGGTTTACGAAAGCTGCTCTGATATTCCCTATCCGGATGGAGATATCATAACAATTCTGGCCATACCACCGGGATTAACGCAGCTGCTCACGTAGACAAATTTGTCTGCCACCTCAATTATCTCATCCATAAGCATGGGATTGGGGTTTGGGCCGACCCAGTCTTGTAGTAGCACTGTTTAATTTGTAAGTGTGAAGCACATGCCAAACCGTGATAATAATGATAATTTTGATTATGGAATACTTTTTGTCTGCACTACAATGGCATTAGATTAAGGAGGCGCCGTGTCGTCTGCACAATTGCTATCTGTGAGCAAATGTTTTGTGAACATTTTGACCCCACATGCGTCAGAGGCTTGAAGTGAATGTTCCATAAACCTATCAGTGACGAAGTTGAAAAGGAAAGCTGGAAAGGATAGCCGTGGTTGTTACCACCTGACGTAGTAAACTTAGACGAGAACTTCCCTTAGATATTACCACGCCAGCTAGAGTAGGTATGTGATACTTTAAGAAGGGTCACGAATTTATGGAGAACACCTTTGATCCATAGGCTGCCGTAGTGTCTGACTGTCCATGGAGTCAAAGGAAACTTTCAGGTCAAAGAAAACTACCGTTGCAAGTTGATGAATACAGTGTCACTGCTTTAGCATCTGTTGGAATTTAAGAATGTGATCAATGTATCCTATTGCAGGACAAACCCAGCTTGATTTTCACAGATCTGTCTCCCCCTGTGTTCAGTCAAGCTTCAAATGCTAAACCATAAACACCTACAAGGATGATGCCACGGTGTTTTACATACAAAGTCCGCGTATCCTTTTTAAAGATAAGAATGACTGCTGAGATCGCTCATTCTGAAGGCACTATCTCTTTACTCCATATTGCATCAACGAGTGTTGTCGGCTGTGTCATCAGGGGTTCCCCGCCTTCTTCAAAGAGGGCTAGATATAGACTGTCCGGTCCAGATAGCACACATGATGTCAGTCTCTAGCCTGACCGCCTAGCCAAATTTTACGTGAGCTTGTTCGCTGGACCCGTGAAGCGAAGGATTTGAAGTACGCTGGAAAATTCTATGCGACGGTATCTTGCTTCGGCTTGATGCTTAAACGTTTATGTATCAATAATTAATATGGATAAACAAATCATTTTTGTAAATAATTCCACCGGTGGCTACGGTAGGCCATGATGGAAAACCCAAAAAATTCTACGATATATTGAATCGTTGTTGCATACAAACGAATCAGTTTCAAAGATGACTTTGAAAATAGGACAGCAACATTCAACCTATCCTGTTTTCCTGACCTTCAGAAGGCTTTTACACAACGAAAAAATTCGGTTGCATGCATAAGTGGAATCAATGATTATAACGTTGCAAAAATCAGCTACCTCTGGCCACTGGTGGCCATGTGCTTACTGGGCAACACATCATCCTGCAGTTAGCGCACTACTTAGGACATTTCATAAGCTCACCTTGATGAACCGACTTGTGATCATTACTTCTTTTTCCTTTTTTGCCAAACCTCTCAACGGTACTTCAATAGATACTTCCTCTTCATTTTCAAACCATGAAAAATCGTCTATCGTGATATACATTTTACGCGCCAACTAGAAGCCCAAGGTCATTATCATGACTTCAGAGTAAAATGCATGTTTCACACATTAAAACAAAATTCTTTCGGTCAAGCAGGATGGCTGAGCAGATTATTGCTTCTGGTTTCTTATTCTGAAGATTTTGAGGGATAAATGTCCCGCAATGTAAAATAACTGGCCCTATGCGACCATTCTGGTCCCAGGAACACGTGTGAAGCAAGCTAAACTGACACCTCAAACGATCAATAGTGGGAGTTGCTCAGTCTTCATGCATGTTACTAATGGCGCGTACGCTCTCTTAGCCGTGTTCTTTGTGAGACCTTATGTCGTCTGCAGCGATCCGCAAAACGTGAAAACATAGACACATAGCACCTATGAGAACTTGGTCCCGAAACCGAACACTATGGGAGGCCGCTTACCACCTGCGTTGGAGTTGATGTTGCGTCTTCTACGGGCGATCTGGAAACTTTTGTGGTTCATATGCAAATGACAAGCTCGATTGTTCAACCTGTGAATAGGTTGGGCCAACTTGGGGATCGGCATGCATCAAGTTTGTCTTAACACCGCAATAATGAAACAATTTGATCCAAGAATCCAAAGCCGGTGGCATACCTCACAGCAGATGTAGAGCACTGGATGCTCAAGATCAGACTTGCAAGGCCCCGCTTGATTTGGAAGCCCGTTCAAGGTTGGGAAGGAGCAGTTATCTTTTCATTACAAGTGACTACATTAGGACAAGCTCACCACTGTGTTATTTTTTGGTAGAGCAACGGAACTGTTACGGACTCACGTATTGATGCATAAGATCTAAGTTTCCACCTAAGCCTCACGGCGTGGCTTCTTCTCGTCGTTCAGCGGCTTCCGTCCATCTGAAATGCGCAAGCGAATAGAAGAATGCAGCACCGCCATTTACGTTCTTATATCTGGTCAGTAACTTCACCAGCTCTAGCACTCACATAAAAAAGCTCATAAAGTGCTTTGAATTGGATTCTAGATGCAGTGTAAAGAACCTCTGGAGGAGGTTTATTCCACACGGCAGCTACCCGAAATTAGTAAGCCTGCTGTTTATAAAATTGGCGGTGTGCGCTTGAAAATATTCCTACCATGTTCTCGCTCTGCATTATTTATTTCATCCGTGAAAAACTGTCGGACAAACAATGTTCAAACATGGCATAAGTGAGCGTCAGGTTCTCTCGGAGGTAATGATGCTCCACGGACGAGTATTAAAATACCACGGGGCACGTATTTGAGACCAGCAACCACCTTCGTAGCAGGTCGTAGGAGACACTCAGTGGGGTTTGCCTTTTTCTTCAGTCCTCAATAGACAACCTGTTTGGCATAGAAGCGCATTGGAGCCGGCCCTATAGAGTAATACGAGTATTGCGAGTAATATGAGTGATACAGGGAAAAGCACGTGAAATCACCCGTCAGACAACAAATGTCTTCTGAGCGGGCTTTCGTGGTGGAGTGAGAAGGGCATATTTAAAGAGAGCCAGGTACCTTAATCCCTTTTGTTTATCCAATCCTTGCAGTTTCGGTTCATTCTGACCATACACGACAAATGTGACATGGATGCACACTTCGTCATTCACAGGAAGGTGCCTGTCCAGCGATCGCTGCTTTACATCGCTGACATCTGCTTTGGCGCGCTGGTGTTGGAACACCCTAGGTTCATGTCGTCCATGAAAAGTAGACATAGGCTTGGAAGTTTATCTGGAAAGTCGTTAGCGAAGATGGAAAAAGGAGTGATCCTAAGGCGGGCCCATGAGCGAGGGAGACCAGTGCCAAAGAACAGTCGGTCGAGCCCACTATCATCCCCAACCATTTGCTGATGGGACTGACCTAATCTACCGCCGAATTCCTCCTTGAATCTCATAAGTCTCTCGGTTGTAGGACTCAATCGAATAACTTTGAGAAGTCGAGAAGTTTGGCATTTAATGTGCGTCACAAGTCTTCACATGGCTTGAGCTGTCCATAACTACGGGACGTTCGTCACGCAAGAACGGTTTGGGTGGAATCCGTGTTGCTCTGGGAATATCATGCAGTTGACAGTGAGATAATTTAGGATGGCTAGTCGAAAATGCGCTCCATCACCTTGCACGGTGTGCTAGTTGGGCTTATGGGTCTGTAGCTGCTGATTGATAACCAGTCATCAGTTTTGTACATTGGCGTGATCATCACTCCATCTCAAGCGAAGGGACGGTAGCCTTCGTCCAGCAAGCGTCAAAACATCAAGCGGAAATCCTTGACCATTGTGAGTAATGTTCTTTTCACGATCCTTGGGTTGACCTCATCTGGTTCAAGTGTGCTGAAGGGGATTGTTTGTTTTGTGCGAGAGTAAACGAACCTCATCATCCGCGAAAAACAAGGAGGTTAGAAACCGTTCGTAGTTGCGCCTTGTTAAGAATGGTTGTGGTGATGTCACAGGGGCCGAATACAGGTCCGCATGGCGTTCGCTACAGGGTTCAGATCTCACAACTGGGTCTGTATTTCGGTTTCCGAAGAAGGTAGTTAGCCTGTTTCTTCTACAGTAGTGCCTGTATTTAGATAGTAAAATTCCGGGCATGGTTTAATATCATGGCCTATTTTCTAGTGTCTCGCAGGTAGGTTTCTTATTTACAGCAATTCCGGTCCTTTAAAAATGCTTATCTTCTGTCTGCTTCATTTTCTAATAAAGTAGGGCCCCATTCCCAGAAGACATCGAATGCCTTTTGGTTCTTTCGACTGCGCGCTGGTTATTTTTTGGAGAAACACTTCGTCAACTTCGTGAATTTCCTGGACAATGTTCTTGTTTGTCTTTTCACTGAAACTGGTCAAGAAAGGTAGACATTGTTCGGATATCTCGATGGCAGGTGTTTCGATTCCACGATTTACGTACTGGGTTTCTGGCCTAGATGCAAACGAACCCAAAGGTCAGCATGCTGTAGCCACTTTGTCCCAGGAGATTTAATTAATACTTGATCATGAAAGTTAATTTCGTCAGCGATAACCAGATCCGGCAGTGACGACAGTAGACCGGTGCGGTATCTGGTTGGGGCGACGAAATTCACTGTCCAAGTGCTTTGATGAACGAGTTGGGGCAGTGGCGACGAAAAGTGCTTACTACACCCGATACAATGGAATTCCATTCAGGAGGACTTGGGAGCATTAAAATCACCTACAAGTAAGAGTCTCGTAAAGTGGAATCTTGCTCAGGTGTTTGCAAAGGGAACAGGTTGTCCTTCGGTAGCCTTGAGCGGCAACGGCGCATGAAGCCGAGAAGAACAGAATCGGTCTCGCGCAGCTAGATTCGAATCCACAATATGTTGCACAAAAGTGAAGAGGTGGCATCGCGGAGGATAATCCAGGTGCGCAGGGATGTACATCTGTAAAGAATAACCCCACATGCTATCCCGCATTTCGAGTTGGCTCGAAAAATCGAGGAGCCCTTTGCCGAGACTTCAGAGAGGTTTGGTGTGCGCCGGTTTCCGTGAGTGCGATAATGGACGGTTTTTCAAGGCAAGCCAGTTGTCGAATACCGCGATGTTGGCCGAAAAGACTGGGGCAATTTTGAACAGGCACTTCAAAAATAGTTATGCTGCACCGGAATGTGTGCCGCGTATTGCTGGAACCAAGAATTTCGCCCACCTTTCTTTCTGGGTATTCATTCTGCATGGAGCGATTTGTATTTAGACATTGCACGAACATCTTCAAAGAGCAATTTTGCCAGTTTTTGGCCTTTTCTGGACATCAACCCATAGAAGAACATCACGCACTCCCTCCTGTTCCTGTCTTTCTCTAAACCCGTACACTTAAAATGCCACCAGGCCTGGCAAGCCTCACATCGCATTCCGCGGCTTTTATTCGATGGACATCCATTTCCTTCACACCTGTGGTGGTTTGTTGGTGGGTGTAGTGGAGAGCAGTCAGTCACAATATGGCTCATAATTGTGAATAATTGGCGCACCGCAGAAATGGAATACAATGTGGCAGAATTTTCAATGTACATGTAATATTAGAGTGAAAAATTCAAACGAATGATACGTGTTAGCGCAACACATAGATTAACCGATGAAAGTGTTGCTTAAAAAATGTGCAGAGAAAATACAAATCCAAGTTCGAGCCTGCTGAGAGCTAGGTATGCATTTTAGGTGCATCCTACTTGTTTCGAAGCCAAGAAAAACGAAGTTTCAGCAAGACTCGGCCCTTTGCTACAACGGGCTCCACAAGCTTGCAAGTATGTAGAGCCAGAGCCAATTCCCCGGGAATTGATCGTGACCCCAGAAGTAGTGGCGGAGTTGTTTCAAAAAACTTATTACCAGTCTCCATGCGACATATACGGTTAGGAATGCTCTTAATTTTCCCGCAGCAGCCCAGCTTACATACACAAACATCCTATATTCGACATGAAACCAACGGAAATATTATAAGCATCAGGCAAATCTTGTTGAAGCGGGGTTAAAAACCCTTTCTTCAAGTGACGTACTCGGTTTGTGCACTCGTAATCGAAAATAAAAAACAATAATGTTATACACATTGTGGCAACCAAACCAACCTATCAAACATCGTTCCGATGCTGCTAGGTCATTATAGGCTGGTAAAGCTAATGGCGTCGGAGAGACTAGCGGTTTAGCAGGAGGATATGCGATAAAATTAATAAGCAAAAGATGTTTCCTCAATGGATCACCTTCACTTCTGGGTACATAAGTGTCCAGAAAGAAAGGAGTTACTCCGCCCCTCTTATGCCAAGCGCAGGCATAAGACGACTGGCCGGGATATTTATGGAGAGCTTTCGACACCTTTGAGCAGTTCATGTACCCAAAATGACCCGTTGCATAAGTAGCAGCGGACGGCTCCATTCTCAATGCATATCGTGTCATGTCTAAAACTGAGGAAGTAACCGTTTATATTGATAATCCAAAGTGATCCACGGGGAGTAGAATTGTCCTGGGGTAGTTTTTTGTCCTCGCCACCATCACCAACTCCGGCGCCACTTCTTCCAGACGTTCTCACACTCTGTAACCCTCCATCAGTGGAACTATCTCGTGTTTTTTGTATGACCTTAGTAACCCTTATCGCTGTGCTCACATCGATGAAAATTTGAACACGGGCACTATCAAGGTCAGTTTGACCTTTAACCGCCTCACTCGAGCCGCATATATATTATCGTGCAGGTAATGTGTCTTCCTCATGCTTTCCCGAATTTAGTTGGTTGCTACATGGCCGTTGGCATAATGACTTGAATGGCTTCAGAAACTGGTAGCAATGTTTTTAAGTGCAGGTTGCCTTTCTAGCTGGTATCCAGAACTGGGTCAGATTTACACATTTATAAATGTGTATGTGCATATATGAGCATATATATATATTCATATTCATATATATTCATATATATATTTGAATAATCCGGGATTAATCGAGAACCAGCATGCACGCTTTCATGAGGTGCTTGTACGATTTTTATATATTTCTTTATTTTATTTATTTATTGCTTGTGAGTCAGGAGAGAGATGAACGGATGGAGATTATCTGAAATCGCGGACCAACTAATTTTCAGATGTTGCTGAAACTTTGATCACTTTGGAGTACATACGTAGAACTATGTTTCATGGTCTAACTGGTTCTGTGTAACAAAACAGCATTGATAACTTCCATGTCAAAAAACAAATAAGACTATCATTCCCTAGTTTGCTGGCTATGTGGTTCATTAACAACGGGTTTCAGCGTTGTCAAGAGAGGTTAAAATAAGTTTGATGTAACTAGGCTAAGCATTCTTACAAGTTGATTCCATATAAAAATAAATGTTTCGCGACCTGGGAAAAACAGGTCATCATATGGATACATATTCATAATGAGATTCGAGTGATTAGAGTAGAAGAATCAGAGGTGTAGGTTGGCCTCACACTGATTTTAAGCTAGAATTAACCGTGGTTAGTTTATGGAGTTTGAAGGCGTAATAATATAATTGTCTTATTTTTTCGACTCGCACTTCCAACTGTGAAAGTTGTCAGATTCCAGACAGGTTTATAAAGCTTCAGGATGACCTTCTCACGCTGGTACTGGTGCAACCGCGTGAGTGTTGTCTTTGCCTAACCATAGAGTGTTATCACCACCGAAGGCTCTCGCTCCTTTAGAGCTTAAGTCAGCAAAATATTGCCCATTAGATTTCAGGGTTACTAGTGTCAAGAAAAGCCAGGCTTGCAAAGGCACCTGCCGTAGTTGGAACGTTTCAGTTTTGGTATCATTCTCGTGGCCAAGTTTTTGCCTTCCTTCAGCTGCACTTTTCGCCTCTTGTATGTTGGAAGTAGTGAACTGACTTCTAAATCTTTGCAAGCGTAGTAAACTTAGCTAAAAATTCCAGCACATACCCTCTGATCCAGAGCAAGGTCGAGCCTCATAGAAAATGTAACAAACTATAACACGTGCCCACTACCATAGACGTGCGTGCTTTTACCTTAGGCTCATTGCGTATAAAGAGATCTATGTTTCCAACCTCAAATATTAGTGACACAAGTCATTCTTTCAGGGAATACAGTGGTTTGCCTATTAGGTGGATGCTTCTTTCTTTTTTCCGCCTTCGTTTATTTTTGTTCTGCGCCACCGGTACAGTGCTTTCTTTTGTTTCCGGATTTAAAGTTGGGGTCAAAACATCGCCTAGCCCAAGGTGTAATTAGCGACCCCCCGACCCTAGCCTGTTCGGATGTAGCGCTTCAAATTTGTATCATCTAGGCACATCACCTTTATTCGCCTACATATTAAGACAGTTATGTGAAAGCTACAAGACAGTCATATAACAAATTTGGTAACATATAGTCCCATATTGGTTTCTGGCGCACCCTAGTGTCCGCTAATTGTTCTCCGAAAGTTGGACTTTCATCTTGACCCCATATTGACTGACTTGCACGAATTTGGTTGCACAGTGTACTGAAAGTATTTGAGAACTAACGTTTTATTCATTTAAAAGAGGATAGCGCTGTGGTGCACTCTGCCAAACATTGTATTAAGACCTAGGAATGTATTTGCCTGACGGCTTTGGTCAGTCATGTTACTCGCCCGTCCCAAGTTAACTGGCCGGCAACTGGTGAGGATGTTTTCCTCTACCTTAAGAATGTCCGCATACAGTACACCAAGGTTACTCCTTTACAACTAAGCAAACGCTTATAACCTGCTCGAAATATTCATATCTATCATAGTTACTGTTATTTTTGAATTCTTTTAACGGTTCACTTGAATTTGGAATAAAAAATTAATTTTAGCTGGCTGCAACCACATAAACACGGCGAAATTCCTTTAGCCCTTAAACCAGCATAGGGTGAAAGCACAGTTTGGCGTTTCACTTACCTCCCTGTGTAGTACTACTATGACGGAGCCATGAACGTAAACAATAATTGGCCCTAAAAGTTTATAAAGGCCCTCATCATTGAACATAAACGACAGCGGCCTGAAGGTGGCGTTTTCGGTAGAAGGATGTTATCACCACGAAATTTGAAAAACCGAAAATATCTCGTTTGCGCTACAGTAGTTATAAAATCGTAAAAAACAAGGTTGTTAAGTTATAAAAATTGCTATTCAGGTGTACATTCTTTTGTGCCAGAAAGCCAAGATTGAAGGCATGACAATTCTGATTGATACCTGATAGCGCGAACAAACTGGCCTGCTCTTTGATCGCATAATAGGATCCGATCACAATCGCTGAAGAGTGTCAAGGAAATTCAGTCAAGCCCGCCTACAAGAAGATTTTAGGTTATGAAACGAGGGAGAACAACAGTCATTTGGAAAAATGGGAACCGATGGCTTTTGGACGATCTGTACTTTAGAGAAACAGGGTGTACGAAAATGGGATGGATGGAAAAATGCTGGAGTAAAAAGAATGAGTCACAGGAAAATGCATAACATCTGGTAAGATAATAGTGTAGACATTCAGTAAAAACACGATGTACTCGTACAACATCATCACTGTATAGTGTACCCTCAGAAAGCAGGCTGTAATAATGTTTAGCCTTATAGGGACACTCTTCCACTGCCTAAGTATATAGCTGGCTACACTTCTGATGCATCAGGAGATGTTATGACGGTTACCTAATATAGGTTAATATGAATTAAATCTCGCCTGCGCTGTTTACCTTAGCAAATTCGTAAATTTCTCCACCATGTTTTCACTGCTAGGACGTCAGACAGTAGAATCCATCGAAGTACGAAGGTTAGGCTTAAGGAGCTAATGACTAAAAGAAACACACTGGACCCCCCGACTTGAATTTATACTGGAGGCCCGGGACAGTCTACAAGAAACATCCAATACAGTAAAGCCGTGAAGGCCAATGAGCTGCACGGTAAGGATTATCATGTAAGATGGAACAAGTTGGCTTTGAAATCGGCGTGCTTCTAACCGGCTCCTCCAATGGTAGAGTCTAAGTGTGTTAATTAAAAGTGACGAAAGTTAGTTAGTTAGGAAAGCCAAGCAACGTTGCTTTGAGAGAGACGCAGATACATCTGTAAGTCAGTGGAACGGAAGTACCATTTAAGAGCTAAACAGTGTGCGTTTGCGGCCGAATAAACAACCGAGAATGATATGCTATAGTGCATGTCGAATCATATTAGGGAGCAGATTCAGCCCAGTAATTCAAGCTTCAAACGAGTTGAGTGGAATGCTTGCGTTCAGAATCCAACTGAATGAGGGAGCTAGTATTTTCCTGCACCTCGGTCCAATCTAGCTTAAAGGTACAGGACTGGAGGATATTCAAGTACTATCACTGGCCCTACAGTGCGTTCCGGTGGATGAATTTGGTGAACTCAATATGTGTTGGAAGGCATCTTAAGCAACACATCTTGAAACCACAGTTTAGTTCAGGAGAGGGCAAAGAAATGCAGCACAGTAGATATAAAACCAATTAATCAAGTAGAGTGTCGAAATTGCGCCAGACCAAATCCACTATTCGTCTAAACAAAAGGCAACTCTGGAAGATATTGACAAAGCAAATGTGCACTGTACCGGATGAACAAGAAAAAACGTACCATCCGCCCTGATGTATGGCTATTGGGCTTTAAAAAATCGTTAGAAGAGGCCATGTATGTCATGAAATCTGTCACTCGGCTTCAAGGCAAGCCAACGAACACCGACACCAGTATATTTGTATACAAGAACGCTGGGCCAAACCAGTTGGCGACTCGTTCTTAGCTGATTAAGAACCTATTTGAAGACGACCGCGCCAAGAAGTACAGTGCAAGTAAAAACAAAGCGGTCGCTTTTGGAACCTTGTCCAATATGAAACACTCAGAAGCATGAGTGCCGCGTATAAGAAGAAAGAATAGGAAGCAAATGAAACGAAATTGATTCACGAAAGTAAGATAAAACTCAGTAAGGTTTACTTGTATATTGATAGTGTGTCGAAAATTGATAGCTGGGATGCGTTTCCTGGTAGTAGATCAGGTGGTTGTTGATCTGCTACCAGTGTAACGGTGGATACTACTGATGAGGCATGCGAGCAGTATATCTTCTCGTAAATCGGCTTCGCGTCTCTCGAAAAGTGAGATCTATTACGTAATTTGTGGAGTCGCTTTGTACCATTTGCGTGCATTTGCGTAACAGTCAGTCAATATCCAGGAGAGTTCAGGAAGACGCGTTCAAGGAGAAGATGGATATTCAGTTTTGTAAACGAGATGCATATGAGAGTTTTGCTCCCCTGTCCAGTAGTCTGTAACTGTTAAGTTGGTGTTTTTCTAATAAACAACTCCGCAGCGAAGGCCTTCTTCCCGTCACCAGAGCTTGAAAATTGACTTGCAAACGTTTTGTCACTATTCGGTGCGTTGTGGAATGATAATGTGCAATGTTGTGCACTGATGATGTCTCCTCACAGGGTGACGAAACGTTTGCAAGATGATTGTCATTCTCAGTGAATAGATCAAAAGCCACCTGATGAACTGGTAATACTTGTATATTGGTCAGATGCTTTGTTTTCAATGAATTATCTGCACTCATGGAGGGACTTACGTTAGGAGGGATCACACAACTGCTCCCTCTGTGCTTGTAAGCGGGCACTGTTTTTTTATAGCTCAGGGAATAATGACGGTCGAAGTAACAAGAAACACTACTGGTTCATGCCAAAATGTGTAAATTTGTTTGAAGGAGGACATGCCTACGTTACTCTGACAGTAGAACGCAAAAAGGTTAAATGTCTGTCGGTGTGCAACGTTTTGCACTCCACTGTACTGGCGATGTGGGAAGATATTTCGGCACAGGGAAAAGCATCGGTGAAACCTGTTTTTTTGCAAACATCGAGATAAATACGCCCTGCGTAGCCCTCACTTGTGAGTTTAACTGTGATCCTAAAAAGACCACAAGGATATGAGTCGAAAGCACAGAAGTAATATGGTTCAAACTTTCCGGTGATTTATGTTCACTATCAGCAGCTCATGTGTTACAGATTGGATAATAGCTGTGAAGCAGACGGCTGACAGGACGAAACCATGGTCTATAAAAACCACCGAAAACAAACTTAGAGAGCCATCTTTTTATTTTATGTACTGTAATTAGAGCGTGCTATTTTCAAGTTTGAGAAATTTTTCGGCTTTAGAGCTGCCTCTTGGAAGGCCACTCAGCAGTTAAGGCTGTGAGAAGCCTGCATCCATTTGAATTATTATTTGACCTAAGAAAGCTGAAAATTGCTGAAGGCATAAATATCTATCTGGCAGTGAAGGATAATACCATAGTTCATAAACGATGGCGGAGCCAGTAGTGGAAGTACAGGGTCTTCTAATCGTAGACTGTCGTAAGTTAATTACTCTGAAACGGTAGGCGATGCGGAAACTTGGCTAACTGAACTTGGAATCAGCACGTAGCCTATTTGAGTTTGGCTGCTTGGAAGTATCCCATTTTGTACTCCTTCTTTCCATTGCATAGCAGGTGTGCACAAAAGGCCAGCACTGCCTATCGCGTATGCAACTTATTAGGGACAATCTAGGATAAGCGGAACTAGTAAGATACATTAACTTCGTGGTACCAATCTGGCTTTTAGCTGCAAGCAAAAATACGTTAATTTGCGAGGGTTTAATTCTAACTCATCAATGTTAGTTTTGGTCGGCGCATTTGCACCACAGTGTTGTCCACACTATAAATCGCCACTTCTCACAAACAGCGATCAGTGTTAAGTTGCTATACTTGCCTAATATCAGGGTTCAAACTTGGTAGCATAAGTGTTGCGGCTTAGCGTCAAGCCAAAAAGAGCTATCAATTCAGAGCTATTTCTTGTGGTTACTAAAAAGCCACAAATGTTGACAACAGTTACAGTGGTTTAGAGCGTAAAAATGAAAAAAGCACTGCTTTGGGATCATAGGAAGCTTTTGTGTATGGAAATGACTGAAAAGCAGACCAACAGAGTATGCAGTAGTAAGTAGAAGTTACAGATCAAGATGAGATACAGATGAAGTATTTTGGAACTATTCAGTTAATCCGCTCAGTAATTTACAGACGCCAAGCTTTTCAGAGTATAGAGCGGGTCGATTTTAATTAATTTAAATTAGTGGTTTAAACCCATAAATGAAGAGGCAGGAACACGACACTGACAAGCCCATGAACAAGGTTTCTATAACAGATACAAACTGATAAGTAATGGGACATGACTTGGAAGAAAACGACAATTAATACACAGTCTTTATGTGTTCAGCTAGGCACATGGATGGGACGATTGTACCGTAGTGCTTCCGGAACTTTATGACTTGTGGAGAAACTGATGGGCACTCAAGTGAAATTTTGCCTCCTCATGTAAGCCGCCGTGTAACAACAAGGCGGGCAAAGGGTTTGAACACGAAACTCACTTGAGAGGGGATAACCACAGATGACAGTCCCAATTCTATACTTATTGACTCCTAACACCAAACATTGTACTTTGTGGGCTTGTCCGTTTACGTTGATAAGATTCGAAGAGACAGATACTAACGAAGGTAGAAATCTGTAACAGATGGATCCTGACGGATTTTCACAGTAGTAGAGACAATGTAGGCTGACTGTCAAAATCAGAAACTACTGAGCGTACACATGATCACTTAGCCCATGTAAGCTCAGATATGTACATCCAAATGGATATAATAATTCTACTTGAGGATAAAAAGACAGAATGACATCGGTTTTATTTCTCCTTTTACGGTAGTGGTTCGCGCAGAGCAGGCACCATCGGAGAGTGGTAACACAGAGATCAACTGAATTGCCTGGTTCATAAAAAACTTCAGAGAACAAATTGCCGGCTATAATAAATTCATCAAGTTTGTCTACTCCAAACAATATCAAGAAAGAGTTTAAGGAACTGACACATTGTAACCATAGCCACCGAACAGTCCTCAGAAGCTTGGAACGACGGAATCTTTTACTGGCTGCTGCAAACCGAGAACTTATACTTGCTGTCTACGAAGACATGACTCAGCGAATAAACCGGAGGAAAACAACAACCATATCCACTTTTTATACATGAATGCGATTGAGGATTGCAACCGGTAAGACGCCCGTCAGAAGAATAAGGTTTTGTAAAGTTTAGTTATCGTGCGGCTGTAATGAGACGAAGGCGTGCCTTACCAACTGCATTATTATTCTTTCCACAAACATGACCGACTGCGTTGCATATTCCGGAGGGAAACCAAGAAGGTTCACTTGTGTTCAATCAGGTGTTTATGCAGAATTCTGGTTGGAATATATCAGTTGCATACGAAATACAAAGCAAGGGGGTCCACTTCTGTGGTGAAGCACGTAACATGAGTATCTTGTGGGACCAGCTTGCAGTTTGTATCGTTACTAGAACAAGTACCAGCTCTATAATATGTGTGCTACTCCACCATGAGGCGCTTTTCAGATGTTGAATGTGTGTACCATTTGAATTATCCAAATTTTCCTGGACTATTTTAAACTTCGACCAAAAGTAGTTATTAGGAATATCATTTGATCATATTTCTCGAGAGGTTAATAGAAGGGCAAAGGTATTTTCTATTTTGGCTTTGGGTTAGATAAGCAATTCATTTTCTCACACCTTTAAGCAAACTGAAGTGTGCAGCGAAAGAAGCATAGCAAAGCTTGAGGAAAGCGAAGTGAGGTCAATTTATTTCTATCGCACGGAGATTCGGTAGTGGACAAATCTGGGCGCCAGTGAGGATATCTTCGACCAGTGTTTTCGGTATCCAGCATCTGTCCTGGAATAAGTTCTTCATTTCTCCGGCGCTTCTGACACTCCCATCTGGTGCTTGAGAAAACCGGTGCCTTTTCTGTGTCTTGGTTTAAATGAATGACTGATCCTACCCGCTGCAACATGTAACTATACGTGGCTCAGAACACTGTGTAACGCTTCCGAAAACTTTCTATCATGTTCCGCTGTCTTAAAGTTATCCAGCCTTATAAACTAGAGATAAGTATGAATTAGCACTAAATTATCGTTGCATAATTGGAGCGGTTAAAATGAAAAACGTACGTACATAACCTGTGCGTGTAGAATAAATCGGTATGTGTCTTTGTGCGCTAAAGCATGGGTTGGAATGTGGAAATGCAAAGGTTAATATGAGAGCATCAAGGCACAAGTTAGAGCGAGGTCTACTAGCGACGTATTTTCGGGTGAGTATAAGAAATAAACATCAAATTACAAAGTCCTTGCCTGATACGCCCAGCCGAACTCAACGCCGTGGTGTTCAACCGTGCCGTAGCAATTGCACGCCCAAAAGCACACCAAATTCGGACAACTGAACTATTTCACGGCTAGATTTAGGCGGTCCTGTGACAAAGTAGGGAAGAAAAAACTTGAATAATAAGAGAACTTTGGACCGATGCAGAGCAAATTATTAACCGTCGAAACACCATCGACATAAATCCGGGTTTGGATAACGGGCAATTGTCTCATCAACTGAACAGGATGAAAAATACTATGTTCTAGCCGCGCATATTGATTTAACTGGACAAAAAAACTTTTTTCTCAGTTGTAACGACTGGATTGGAAGCCACTCATGCAAACCATGCAACACCGTTACGATGTTTTCGATCACTAAGTGGAGGAAGTTGACCCGCATGAGAAAATGCATGTGAATGAAGGACGATTTTTGGGCCTCAAGGATATCCACTCCGGAAGATGTCGCCAAATATATAGTTTCCCCCTCTGGTGATACCACATTGCTTGTGCGACCATATTTGGTCTCCTTCACAGGGTGGTCCCTTATGGGATTGAGTCTGTTATTCAGAGGTGTTTTAGGAAACCTGCCACGTGCGATTGACTCAGGAGGGGACCATCCACAAGAAAGAGCTTATTTTCTTTGGAAATCATCAGATAAGCGATACCAAATATAATGAATAAGAATATATTTTAATTGTAATGAAACAACTCACGTTCATGAAGTTGCCAAGGTAGATTTTGTGACGTAAAGTCGTTTTTTAGATTTCATTCACCAGAAATTCTTCCGTATGCTAGCTAACACTATATTTAGAAGTTCGCAACTATACCCTTTTAATGAGAAATACGGCTCTTGTCGAAAGACATCCGCCCAAGCGGTTAACTCTTCAAAGATATGCTAACACTGCGCAAAGACATGATATTTGTTTCCATGCACTGTTTACAGAGCCTTGGAAATATGTATCTGTGTCCGGTTGGAAATAAGTAACCCAACGCACACTGTGGCAGTATCCGTGTCAAGTTTACTCGCGTTATCCGTCAATGGGCCTCAGACATTCTAAGGGCACCAACGCGTTTTACACTGATTCATACAGATAATGTTTTAGGTGAAGAAAGCGATGCAGATGAATTCAGAAGTACACGGAAAACGTGAACTCGTGGACAGCTATACGCGTGAGGCACATCCAGGTTTAACTCAACTATCGTTAACTATTTTGCCGCTCGGTCTGCAAACTCGTGTCACTGATGCTCATCTGCAAATCTTGATGTGCGAATTAGGACCGTTTGACGGCAGAATTGCAGCATCCATGAATTTGAAAACAATAGTGCTAGCTTTTCGCTGTGTTGTTAGTTTCTAGTTCAAATAAGCTAGCCGTGCAAAACACACGGGACATGCTGCGGTTGGTCAAATGATGCTTCATTCCTTTCTGCACGACTTTGGTCAATAAAGGATAATTTCAGCCTAACTTCGTCCGACGGTTATCGTCACGGCAAAACAATTCCTACTACCAAAAATTCCCCCTATAACGTCCTCCATTTTTCGAAGCAATTATGTGGGATTTCTTAGTTTTCAAAAATTACTTCCTCCACATTGACAGTACTTCTCTAATGATAATTCATCAAACATCACCTACTAGACAAAGGTGATCAACGCAAACACTTCAGTCAAGGCGGACCAATTCTGCTACCTGAACAAAAGTCTTGTGGACCGATCTACTTTTAGCGCATCAGAAAATGTGGACTATGGAACTCGCAATAAAACACATCTCACCATTTTCTCTTGCTTAGTCCAATTATTTGGATTTTGTCGATGTAACAGAATCAGTACAGGGAGGAAAGAACAGAATGTTCACTAAACATGATTAGTAAACTTGCAAACACTCTCGAAATAACGAACAAATTAGAAGAAATCGTCGAAATGGACATAGCCTAAAGCACTTTTCCCAGTACACACATTTTAAAAAGCTCTTTGGAACCAAACTGATACAATATCATCTATATCTACCTATACACCTACTGTGGGGTCAATCAAAAGTACCGTTGGAGAAAGCCATCTCTGATGCACTTAATGACTACTCATTGCAGAACAAATAGAAACCTGTAATGTAAATCAACCAAGCATACGAAATTACGTCCGCGTTTGACAGGCCTTGCAAAGAGACGGCGTGGCCAAAACTAATAATTTCACCTGGTCCCATCAGAAATTGTTTTTTCTTGTCAACACCATCGGCGACCGTGCTGAGTTTCCAGCATCAGCAACCGAGCGTCTCGCTGACTGCATGGCTTGACCAATTTACTCATGGCATGCTATGACTTGCACGCAGAAATAATCTGACATTAATATGGTTCAAATAGAGGTTACTCACACATTTACGTGACTGTCCTTAGGAGCCTTAATATCACACTGAAGCTGCGATAGAAAGCACTTTTAGTCACCCACAAAGTTTCTCCATACATGATTTGCCAGCAGGTCAATTATTCGTGACCTAACCTTCTTAACCACCTATGAGCAGTTAAACAGATTTTTTTTCAGATTTTCAAGTTCCTAACAAATGTACCAAACCAAATAAACGCCATTTTCGCCTAGTTTAAAATTGCAAATATTTGTTGAGCATACTGTTCGAGGGCCTATTTTCGAAACCTAATCAGAGCAGAGAATCTCGCCTTAAGTCTTCATATCACGTGGGAAACTCACTTCAGTCTAGTATTCTGCAGAAGCCGGTCTGAAAACTGATTTCGAATATCTCACTAGAGTGACCATTTTGAATGTGAAAAGTTGGTATGTATGATAACAAGCACCTGTCATAGGAGTATTATTAATTCGAAATTGATACGCAAGGACATCATCCAGCAAGGAACACACAGTTTTGGCAGCAAGGAATTTTTTCCATTGTACTTCTCAACAGAGAAACAATCCTCCAGATGGGGGAACATGGAACTCACTGGTTCCTCGGTAGCTAGTTTATTCTCGAAGAAGAACTTGTCACAAAGGAAATGCCACGTGAAATCGGCCTGTATTTACTGGTTGACTGTACCTTGAAACGGCTTATCTCGAAACCATTCGTGAAGCATTACACCGCACATTAGCGAGCTCAGCCTGACAAGCCTGGGGTTGAACGTGCAGTCAACTGTGCCTAGGATGCTCATTCGTTGGAACATGTCTCAGTTGCGATGCGAATGGATGGCGGCAGAGGGGAATCAGTTTGTCAGACGAGGTGCCGTATCTAAACGTGTATTGAGTTGATAATAAACTCTTTCGTTTCGATATTAGTGTAACCCTCGTGAGTAATAATGATCTTACTTTATGGTCCTCATTGGTGTCTAGCTAGACGGGACGAAGGTTGTCAGCGTATACTGACCTCACTTGTAGTAGCTGACAGTTCGGATACTTTGCACTGGTGTGTTTGAGTCACAAATATACAATAATTCTAAACATCTGCCGCATTTACTCTAGAAGCAACAGAATATTTACTCGTAATTCCGAACTTCAGATTTGCAGATTACTCGGACAAACCGTCACTTCACAAATCAACACTGACACAGCACCTTATTTGTTTTCTGTACACTCACGCACCTCTCACTGTTTATCTGAAATATTCACCACACTACTCAAAAATTTCGGTAAGAAAGAGACATATCGCAGGCAGATAACGGCCAGTGTTCTCTTGCCCAGGTCCCAAAAAAAGAATGAATGATCGATTTTCCAAAAAACACCACATCTTCGGACAGCACCCAGACAGAAGCAAGGCCGACATGCAACTAACGGTGCAAAATAGTAATACTGTCTTTACAGATGAAATCGTTTCTGCAGTACCGGAGGCATCAGATCTGCCGCAGAAATGGGGAGTTCGCCAGAAGGAGTTGGAAGGGGAACTGGATAAGCTGCGACGCGAAAATAGTCGACTGCGAAGAGAACTCGCAGAGTTAAGGGACCAGGTATAAAAAATTTATTGCTATTATTAATTTTTAATGTGCTGATAGAGATTTATTAGCATGAATTATTTAAGATATCGTGCTTCAAAGAGGTTTATCAATGGCCATTTGGATGCACCACTTATTCCCCTCTGCATCCACATTAATAATCTCAATCTACTGCAGCCAAATATGTGGAAGTAGTGGTGTTGAATCAACTAATGTTCGTAACCACAGTACCCGCATGAATTCTCTTTTTGTATATGGTGGTCAAACAATTAAGACAGCGGTTAATGTTCGCTACCAGGTGTTCCAACTGATTCTATGTAACTTGACTTGAAATACCCGGGACAATGGCGGTTGTCTGGTAGCTATTTGGACAACTGTGGATTTATAGTTACTCTCTACGGTTCATCTGTGTGCGGCATTCCGATATTTTTAGAAGGAAACCGAGCAGTTTTCAAGGTTAACTATAGGACGGTCTCAGAAAGTGGTTAAGTGATTTCAGATCATACTCAAATTCATGCGTACACGCTTAAACACTTATTCTTTTGCCACAACTGTGCTTAATGGATGGGCAGCAAAAGACTGTCAGTTTCATTAGTGAACTTATTGTAAACGGTGCTCTTTCGCTTTGATAGAGAAAAAGGATGAAAAAGAAAATGTCATTCGACAATTTTGGTTTGTATAGTTTGGAAGAAAAGATGATCCTTTGAATAGAGTGAACCACTAAGTAAAACATCGTACACTCACCAATGTTCACGTTACAGAACAAGCACGTACCCCATGTCGAATACTCGATTATCGAATATGCTTCCACATAAATTAATCTCCATTACAAAGAGTAAAACGGTAGCCCAAACTTGGCCTTATATTCAGTGAGTCACTCGCGCATTGTCTTTTCTGTGAACAGAAATAGCAGAAATTGGATGCAAGGTTGATGAGTCAATGTTTCCTAGTTTCCAAAATCACTGTTAACTTTACTAATAGTACTGATCATTCCGGCGCTGTAGCCGTTGCATTCGTCGGCCTGGTGACCTTACAATGTAGTTGGCACTGATTAGCCAATTCACATGATAATTGATTAATCGCCTGTGAGGTCTGCCAACTGTAGGAAACGTAAGTTAGTAGTTGTGGACAAGTTCCAGCGAAAATGAAAGTGTTTCATCTGAAAAAGACACCTGACCGTTTTACTGCAGCTTAGAAAATCAACGAGACCATGCAATGTAACACCATCCGGTAAATAGGGAGGTGTGACTGGCAAGTAGAAGATAACATTGTATAGGCGAAATGCACTACTCACAATGTTGCTGAAAACGCTTTGACAGCCCACGACCGGCTTCGACCTTCTTGGGGCTAATCAAGTAGACGCAGTCCCCAAGGTTCCGTCAACCGTATGTTCTAATTGAACCCAAATTGCATGAAATTAGCGAAATACACTTATTTGTATACAAATTTGGTTGTGACAGGTGACTCACCTGGAACCCAGCTGGATCTCTTGCTTTCGATGTTTTTAAGCTTAAAAACGGTAGGAATCAGAGATATTTTCCAAATAGTAGTCTTAAAATGATACAGCTCAAGAAATGGGCTGAGAATGAATTACATTATTGGAGGATGTCAAGCTCCTTGAGCTCAGGCTCAGTAAACTGTTAAGTTTTTAAATGTTCTATTACATCTGATGTATAACCTAGTTGTCCTATTCTTCAAGCCGGCGTTTCTTTCTCGTACACTGGTTATTTGAACTGAAAGATAATGTTCACAAGAATTCCATGAGTCGTTCTCTTCTGCCTCTATTAAGAATGAACTAATTCAAAAACAGCTGAATAGGAAGAATGAGCAAAGCCAAATATTGCTGGACGAATTGACAGAGATGCACAAACAACTGGAAAACAGTGAAAGTGCCTGTGAGAAACTGGAATGCCAGCAGAGAGACCAAGATCAAAAAAACAAACAGCTTGCCTATGAACTCAAGATCTTGAATCAGCAGAAGAGCAAGCTAGAAGCAGAGATGAAGGAGATGGAAGAATTGCGTGCTACCACGGAAAACAAGTTACACCAACTGCAAAACCGGTGGGTTTGAATGATCAGGCAAAACTGAGAAAAACAATAGTTGAAATGGAAATTAACAAACTACAAATTCAGTATGCGACCCTAAGCAGTATATCTCAAGGAGAAACAATATTGCATATAATGCGGCGAAGGAACCTGTACACGATAATTTTCGCTTCCGATTTAAACTGATCAGAAATGTATCGTTTGTTGGACGTAATTTGACAAAGGATGCATGAATCTGGTAACTAATAGTGCCTAAAAGAGGGGTAAACAACCTCTTAAATGCTTGATCTCAGTAACGCATACCCAAACATAAATCGGGAAGTCATTAGCCTCAGCTGAAGGAAAAATAGTTAAGGCAGGTAACATTCGCAGTGGTCGTAGGTTGACAAGCGTAGTGGACTCTTTCTGAATGAACAGGATATGATGGAAGAGTGTCTGTCCATGTGGGTTTGCAATACCTCGTTTTACAGTGGCACTTTTTTGGTGCACCTTATGCCCAGAAACTTCCTGAGGCGAAGTGCTTACATCATCCATATCTTGCAGCATTTTGGTGTGTAGACTACCTCCATACTCACAAAATAGAGACGATAATGTGTTGAAATATTGACAGCTTGGGTGAATTCACTAGTACCTGATCAGATGGCTGTAGATCTGTTCGCCGAGTTGGTAGCTGACTTGAAGCTCAAATGGAGCTCAGCGAACAGGTCAAAAGCCACCTGATCAAGTAGTAATAGACACGACAATTGGACTGAGAAGTTTTACTCACTGACTTACCAAAGGAGTGTACAGAATAAGATTTATCATTTCAACCAATTATGACTGATCGTTCTTAAAGAGCTTAAGGAAAAATACCACTTGATTCATAAGGGACAAACCGATTCTGGGCTTCTGTACACAGATTCTGTCAATCTGCCACTCGGTAAAAAAGGCTTCTTTGTTTGGTATGAGATTATTTCTCACACAGACCGTAAACGATGAAGTCATTCCACATGCACAGTCTGAGTGCATCCAATCTGTCTGTTCTACATGCGCATGCCTTTTACTCTAATTTTCTACAATTTCCGGTCCATCACACTAGATACGATGCTTACATGGAGCAATGTAAAACTGAGCGTCAGCGATTTGAAGAGAAGCTATCGAATGAACGCAAGCATAGTGATCAACTTATGACGCAGTTGGCAGAAGCGAGGAGAGGCAATGAACAGCAAAGTTTGCAGGTTAGCCCACCTTCGTAATTCTCACTGAGCTTCTCGCATGCATTGGTATCAAGTTCACTAGATGAGTCTGAAATGCTTACTCATAAAATGTTTCACATTTGCCTTTACCACTGATTTGGATTTCAAATATAGCCTGTCACAGGACCCAAAATTCAGCTAGCTGATGAGAAAACACGAAACTCAAGAAACGGCAGACCAGAAATTCCATAGTTGGCGACCCTGAAACAACCAATCACGACATACAACAAATCTTAGGAATACTAACAAGAACTAGGCGCGCTGCGTGCCCTCTGTAGGTGAAGTCACAAACTCTTCTTTGTTAAAAGAATCAGAGCCTCAGATGGCACACAACAATACACCACGATACCAATAAGGCAAAATATGGAAATGAGAAAATATGGCAAGAATTTATTTTGGTAATAAAATTAGCGTCAATCTTCTTTGCACATTGACCACACTTGAAAATACATCCCGCTGTAGCCGTTGCCAAGATGCTGAGAACGGTTTCCATTTCACATAGAAACATCGTTCTCATCGAATGACGAGTTCCTGTGCTGAGCCAGAGTATCCGCCACATTATCTAGCAATGTAAACTCTTTGGTTACCACAAAGACGAAGATGCAATGTGAATATGCAGTGCCCACCACTGGATCGGATACATCAGCGCTTCATGTAATAACAGACACTGAAATGGTCCATCATCGCACTCAATCCATATACATCATTGACGTTGTCAACTTGATTACCGCCAGTTTGTCGTGACCTCATCAATTATTATTTCCGCTATCTTGGGAACAAGCAAAATTCATTTAACTCAGGCGGAACACAACAATCATTGGGGCGATGACCATCACGATGGTACAGCACGACGTGGTAATTAGTCACTCAGTCCTTCCCAATCTCACTTCCAATATATGTTCGTAATGGCTGAAATAGTAACGGAGCGCAGTGTTGTAATTAGCCATCAGTTTTGCAATGGAGTACTTGTCGCAGTAAATACGATTTTGATTTCCCTGTCCAACAACTGTACTTATGAAATCTGGATTAGCGAAATAGCGTGGCGTCACAATAGATTGTTTCTTCCACTTCAGAGGCTACGTTCCGGTAAGATATACCAACTCCTCTCGGCACGTCGCACTTGTTTGCAACATGAACGACAATATACGGAAAACTCACAGTGGTCGTTCAGTAGTTACTGAGATTTTAGTCCATCGAGCAATGTATGTAACGAATTTCATTCTACCGTGATATTCACGAAAGAGTAGTTATCCTTGGGGTCTGTTGACCACTCCCCAGTCTTTAGCCTGAAGAGATGCTTGACTCAGAAGGTGATCCTGAGGTTTATACAGAAAAAATGTGAACAGTATGCTCACAGTTATCGTTCCGGGACAACCAAGGGCTCTACAGTGGCCTTCCATTGGTTTTTTAGTGTATAGCTATTGAATGATAATGACCAGTTCAACCACCGTACGTGACCACAAAGTCATTGTTGAATAAGAGACTGGTCATATTTTCATAAACCTTGCGTATCCATGGCATGGAGCCGGGACATCCATTCTTACGGGAGTTAGAAAGTTTATCAAACTTCAGGACATCCGCTCTCAAAAACTGTCTTCTTGTGAGCCCTTTCCAATTTCTCTCAGACAGCCTAGGGGAAGCTAGTTTCCGCAAATTGGACTACAAGTCTCCTCTTTCTAGTGTGACCCTGCATACAGTGTTTCACTGCGTTTATTCTCACTTACCGACGAAGCGACATAAACGTTAAAACCAGCTGTCTACAGACCTACGGACTTTTGCATCCACAATCATACTGTCGAATGCACTGCCCGGAATGCAGAATGTTTTCTATATACAGTTTAACGGCAGAAAAGTGCGACGCGGTATAAGTGTAATTAGACCTGACTTACCTTTATGAGGTGTGTATTAGACGGGAGAAGCTTCGTTTTTCTGTTTGTCTTGAAGATCAATGCAACCAGTGAAAAGAATTACACAACTAACAGCTGTTTCCTACACAAATACAACCCTGATCAAATATGTGAGGTTAACATGTGTAACTATAAGACTGAAGCATTGGTTGGGCACAAGATCTATCTGCTCAGATCACTAGCCTACTCTATGACTGACGCCGTAGCAACTTCTCATAAGAGTCGCTCGATGCTCAAATTTGTTACTGTTAATTTACCCCTAAAAATAGCGCGTCATACGAGTGCAACCTACTTAAGCAATTCGAATTGTTGGTATCTTGCTAACCTTTTGCTTGTCACCTTTGATTAAATGAATACTGCGCCAGCATGACTTGTTAATGAGTAAGATTCCAGGCATTACCAAAAGAATTCCTTTCAGTAAGACTGCAGTCATGAATTCTTAGGGTACGTGAAAGGCACTATCACCTTAGGTGCGTGGATAAGGTCATGGCTCGCAACTGTAACGACGCGAACTTAATTCAGCATTGGCCCTATCGAAATGGTCTCTAATCCCGTTCTTGGGGTTCAAACCTCCTTCGTTTCATAGTTCAAAACAAAATCATTATCATCTTTAATTTCCATCAAATTGACAGAGGACGGCAGTTTCAAGAATTTTTGTTTCGAACTACTTCACTAACTCCACATTTCATTTATACGTTTGAGACAAGCATATTGACTTTCGCGTCACTCAAACTTCAGAGGTCCATCGAAATCCCGCAAAATTTTGCAAATTCTGGACTTAATTCCTGAGTTGTTTGGTGACTGTAAAGGTTTAGAAACAACTTTCATCCATATCTTGTGTAGTGTGCGTGGGCCCGAAGTCTATGTGAGTCAATATCCTCATGAGTATGCGACTACACATGCATGCAGATAAGTAAACAATTTAGAATGTAATCAAAATAAGCAAGTCAATAAGTAAGTAAGTGAGTGAGTAACTAAGCAAGCAAGTGCGCAAGTAATCAAGTAAGTGAGTAGGTAAGTAAGTAGTCGAATAAAATAAGCTGTTCGAAATTTGAGTCGACTTATGTTTTCTTGGTATTATAAATGTCAATGTTTACCGGTAAAGTACTCCTGTGATTATTGTCACACTATCAGCGAACGCTCACTTTGTGAACACAACGATACCACTGACTTGCAACAATAGTTGCGAGAAATCAGACTGCTTCAAAGATAATCTACGAACTCTTGAAAAGTTTACATAGATCCGATGATGTTCTGTTCTAATGTATCGTGAATGCTCTAAGCGATCTGTTTTTGCTCCAGCTGACCGGTCGAAATAAATTAATGGCCGTTAATTCGACTCTAGTGTGATGAATGCTGTCTGTGAACCATACGTTGATGTCACTTAAAAGACTTCAGGTTAGCGAAATACACTCATTTGCAAACAAATTTGGTTTTGCGAGAGACTCATCTGGAACCCAGCTGAATCTTTCGTTTGTGACGTTTCCAAGCTGCAGGTTGTTCTGAGGCGATTTTCCAAGCTGTTCATCCCCAGGGAGAGACCTGAGATCGTCTTGTGATCCTTGTCGGCCCCACTACGCTCGAACTTCAATCATCTGAACTGGGGAGAAAATGTGTTTCATTTATAGTGCAAGATAGACGCAAGCGCATCATCCAGTTTGAATGCGCTTGCATTTGAATGACGTGTGAATCGCTCATTACCTGGAACAATAACACAATTAGTTTCTTGGCTTCATCTTGTACCAGTCAGACGCTTCTAATCTATTGGATTGGTAACTAAGTTTCATGAAACCACTTAACCCTATCCTACCTAGTGCACAGATCGTGGAGTTATCAGAGGTGATCAGCTCTTGGATCATGCGCTATTTGATCCTGTCGGAAAATTGAGTTGTGACGTAAACACAACACAATAATTGCGGCAGGACGATAGAACAACTGTTCAACTGTGGTAAACGTTGTGGATCAGGATGAAAAAATGGTAAAATATTATTTAGCAAACTGACTGGTTAACGTCTGCGCTTCTGCAACAAACAGATTTTCAGAACAGTGTGTCGAATGATTTTCCAAACTCCCTGTCCAAGGAAACGTCACTTAAAAAAACACTCTTTTCCATACAGAATAGAAGGCACAATCAACTTATGAACAAGCAACGAGATGCCGAACTAGAGGAGTTACGCAAACAAATAGAAGAAATGTTGAGAGCCAACAAACAGAGGCTGGACCTGGTCGAGAAAAACGAAACTGCGCTGGCAGAACAACGGAAGACTACTTCCGACTTGCAAGCACTCGTTGCGAAATTGGAAGGGGACAAAACTGAGGTAAGTTATACCAAATTGTTATGTTACATATGTGCATGTGTAGTGTAGGGTTCTTTAAAAAAATGTTTATCGTTTACAAAACCATTCTGATTTAGGCAATAAATAGTAAATTAGATGGCACTGGTGACCACCTCCTTTGCTTATCCAATGTCCGCATGCAAACTGTACCGCTCCTTCGTTAGGTCTTATTAAAAGGAATTTCAGCCCAAAACAGACAACCTCACAATCCATTCGAGTTGCAATGGCCATCCTCAGCATCGGTCCTCCACGGGTTCTCTGGTTTTTTTTTTATCATGCCTATGGTTCGTTCTTCCAAGTCGATATATCAGCATTCGCGTTCGGAATGTGTGGATTGAGAAGGTTTTGGAGTTGTGTTAGATGCTTTACAAATTTTCCAAAACGAAGAAATCACACACTGGACAGGATTAATCCTATGCTGGCTGTCTTATAACCGATCCGTTCAAAAAAGTGTTTTGTCCATGGATTCTTATATCAAGCATCAAGACCGAATCGGACGAGGATACTGATGACTCACTTTTAACTCGGGCTTTTATCGCTTGTTTTGCAACGGTTAACAACGGTTCTCCCTCAAGCAGTACGGCCTTCCATCAACTAATCGGTTTCCTGAAAAATACAACACGTCGTTATTATTATTATTAGAATTAGAACACACTGACGGACATTAATGTCTTCGGGATTTCGTCATCAGGTCAATATATATCTAATGGCTAAAAAAGGAACGAAAAATGAAATACGCAGCAAAGATTGGTTAGTGGAATGCAAAACGTGGTGACAAGAACAATGGATTGTCTGCGCCTTCAGGTCGCATCTAGTTGGGTGCTGTGAGACAGTCTAGAGGGCCGCTGAGTGGCTTGGCCGGTTGATTCGTGTCACACGACCAAGGCAGACTCAGCGTTCGTACGAAACTTATTTGACAGCACAGTACCAGGTTTCGCGGGCGTATAGCGGCTGCCTCGGGCAAACTGGAGCTCGGTCAACTGAATGGGGAGATCAGACTTTTATCGAAGGTACGCATTGAAAATAGCTCCACAAAAAAGACAGCGGCGGCACGACGAATGCTCGATGAGAAAGCAGACAAGTGAGATTGCCTGCAAGAAGACGCGACTTCCTCGCTCAGTGGTGTCGAGTCCAACATGGTCAACTCAACGTTACCACACCCCACCTTTATAGGCTGAAGACTTGGAAAGCAAACTAAGACGAAAAAACCTGCTGATCTGTAGACCTAATGTTTGTCGACTGCCCAGCTGTTTTTTGAAACGTTGACAGGGGAGAGATGTTTAACGATGAATGGTTCAACTAAGTCTGCTCGGTCAGTTGAGGATACTTCACTAACCGTGTACAACTTACAAGCACCTTTTAGAATAATGACTGAGCCATCCAGATTGTAATCTCCACAGATTATTTTTTAACATCCTTATCGACTCACCACGTTGGATGGGAAAGCCCCCTCCGTGCCGTGGTGCAATTATTCCGGTTGTTTCATACCAAAGCACTGGACCTAAGTTTCACGCCCTACTTGAGCTCATCTGTTGTACACATACCTGGCCACGCCAAAAATTGAAACCCGGATATCTGATTGGTGAGATAAATTCGTTACCGCCACATTGGAACGCTAGGTGTATCTCAATTACTACCTGTACATACGGACCTCCAACACTGTTCACCAGTCCCTCGTCAAAACCAAGCCTACCTCACGTATTTGTGCCAGGTGCCAACTTCCACTTACGATATTTCCATAATCACCTTTTGGGCTCATTCTATCAGCAATCGCACTCATCCGTGTAGCAGCGTCGCACCTCATCCTCTTGATTAAGAATGAACTTCTGGATAGTTTAGGTGGTTTTTAGCGTAAACACAATAGCTTTATGTGATTATGCACTCATTTGCACATGGAGTTGGTGTTGATGAGAGGTTAGAGTAAATCTTTACTGATAGCATTGTTTATAACATAAGTTGACAGAATTCGCTCACAAAAGCCTTTTAATGTCTGAGTTGGAAAGCTATTCAAGATCTGGAGTGCTCTTCTTGATATGCATAAAAGACGTATACATATAGGAAGTGCTGTATTAAGCACAGTGGCCGTATCCTCCTCCTACGATGCAGGTCAAAAAATTGCACGTCAAGAACTTACCTTAGGTTTCACGAAGCTTTGCTACACTTGAACTGCGGTCAGTCAGTCCTGTGGACACAATTAAACCTCCTCATTATTGGCCCTGTAGGTCTCAATTTCCTTTTTGAATGTTCTCATGAATTCGAGAACAAGTTAGAACATTGGCCAACTCGACAGTCGATAGACGACAGGCCATCTCATTTTACTTTGGGTCATTTTCCTTCTGATCCGTTCGGAAGGCTAATCACCCTAAAAGATTATAATTCGTACGCAACAGACTGACTCCCGCTCGCTTTTCGTTATGATTTTTCGATGAGTTATAAATGAAGTATACAGAATAGTGTTTCGTGTTGGTGGCACTAATTTGTTTTCCACTCCATTCGTACTAATTTTGTTCAGTGCGATTAATTTCACACCAAACACAGCTTCAGCAGTGGAAGGAACACGGAGCTGCCAGTTTAGCCAATACAATCAGTTACCTCGAGCAAAGGCTTCATGCAAAAGAAGAGGCTCTTGCTGTCAGTGAATTCCAAATCCATGTGCTCAACGATCAGTTGAGGAATGAAGAAAAGGAAAGACGTGAAATCCTCGAAAAAAATAACAATGAAAAAGCAAAAATTAATGTGAGTTGGTGCAACCATTTTTTCAAAAGGTGGGTGTTTTGTACGCACCAAGCAACGACGCTGTATGTAGAAGGGAACGGGATCAGTTTCTCTGGCTTTCTATGTCTTCACATCTATGCATGCCGAAACCAATAAACATGTGATTTCCATTTCGTGCAACGACTACCCATGCACCTATCTAGAGATTTCTTTGGCTACACTCAGTAGTCTGACAAGTTCAGACAAATCACTTGTAGTTTAATGAACGTAATGCACTACTCATAATGTTGCTGAAAGCTCTTCGACAGACCACGACCGGTTTCGCCCTTCATGGTGCTAATTAGGTAGGCGCAGTTTCCGAGTTTCCGTTAATCTTATGTTCTACTTGAACCCAAATTTCACGAAATTCAACTTATATGCACACCGATTCGGCACACCTGGAACCCAACTGAATCTCTTGTCTATGATGTTTTTCTTCAAGTGAATTTGCTGCAGCAGGCCGCCTCTTGTTTCAGTTGTTACGACATCCTAGATATCTCATTAAATCGTACAGACGTAATGCACTATTCATATTCGATTCGGCTTCAAGTACGACAAAAGGTTGATGGGCACTCGCGGACTGTGTCTATCTGATGAGCCACAACAGGGCCACAAGGATCGTCGGCTGTCAAAGAGCTTACAACAACCTTATGAGTAGTGTATTGTGTCCATACAAAGTGTTGTGACATGTCGAATATCGCACCAAATGAAACATGAGGTCGTCTGATGCAGCACGCTCAGTTGAAGATTAGCATCATAGACGAGAGATCCAGCTGAGTTCCAGGTGAGTCTTCTGTCGCACTTTCTGTTTCGTTCAGACATACGTGCGATTCATCATATGTTAGCTCAAATGGTATGTCGAATTTGATAGAAACAGTCACACGTATTGTTGTGCCCTAATAATTGTAATGGGTTCAGGCGACCTGGACCAGGGACGAGCTGAATATCATAGGCAGAGGTTAGAATCACATGAAGTGTAAATAGAAAGCTTGTGAATCAGAACACCTCATAACCCAGGACACCTTCCAGGCCTACCAAATTGCTGTTAAGAACACTGGTGTGTAATTATGTACCTATCTGAACTAAAGCCAATTATGGGTTAACAAGTTTATCGTTGAAACATGGTTAATCAACCCACCAAAAACGTACCCGGCTGCTGAATATATCAGAGACAGTCACTCATATCTGCTTGTCGTATTCCTTTTTATTATGCAGTCAAAATACCGACATAAAATCAGACTGCTGAAAAATCGAACCAGAGCAATCATGGCCAGGGCAAGAAGTCACCGAAACCTACTCTATCGACGGTTAGTCTACATGGTGGCCACCAGAACTCAACTCAAACGGCAACTGTCCGAAAAAAAGAAAAGGATATATGAACAAGATTACTTTGTTTGGAAGGATAGTTCACTTTACGGAAATGGAAAAAGGGAGCTAATAAAAAGACAGCCAATAGTTGAGCAGGATGACAAAGAAATTCAGACGGAAAAACGGATCATTACACAAGTAAGGATTACCGCCTGCTGGTCTCGGAATAAGCGTGTGATGCAGATTGATTCTAGACTAGTCGTGCTAGTAAAGAGGCTGAATGCATCCGTTTTGTTCCACCAATCGCACCGCATTAAAAGATTTCGCGTGTGTTTCTCCCTTTTCTCTTGATCAAGAGAAACTTCTCATCCGGTGCAGTGGGGGTTGAAGCAAAAGCCAAATACGAGGCTCTACGGCAAGAGCTCGATGCTTCCCGGAACGCCCTAGACCAGCTTTTACAACTTTTGGATAACTACATCGAGCGTAATATTCGTTGCGCCGGTAAGTTGAACAGTCAAGGGTAAACCGCTTGGCTATTTAAGGAATTTGTCCTAAGCTCTAGTAGATGCAGCTGCAGAATGTTGTGGTGTGTTAGGGTCACAAACCACCAGTCGAATATACTTCGTTTTTGTTTCTCTCATTCCACCAGCTGACCATCCTAAAGAAACGAAAACCTTTTTTGAAGATAAGATACCGACCATTTCGACTAAAGCTGGAGGCTATATGTTGTAGGATAAACAAATTATTTTTTTTCTAGGGTTAGACATAATGCTACGCTCCAACATCCCGCTGGAATCTGTTCTAAATTTTGGGCATACAAACCGTCCAGGTCCGTGCAGAATTGTCTAGTTTTCACAATATCCACATCACATCTTTGTCGAAGTACGTTCCTGCATGACCACAAAATGTCCGAATAAATAAACTGAACTCCGCACTGAACTTCGTAAGAGTCAACAAACTTTAGTTACACGAATTCTTGAGCATTGTTACATTCCAGCAACCACTCCTGTATTTTTTATCGCCCTCGATTTAGTGAAATTGGCGATTCGGTGGGCGAGATCATTGGAGAAACACGAGTTTCCTAAATTAGTAACTATCCTCTGAAGAATCCCTCCTATGTGGCGGTCGAACCTGCTGAGCAATATTTACCCCCACGAGTCACATAGTAGGTAATATTTCTCAAGCGCTCGGTGACCAGGTTAGAGTATACTATATATATATATATATATATATATATATATATATATTGGCATGCCAATCAGCTAGTAAGTCCGTCACTCGTTGTCCAACGAGGTTTTGTTGCTAAGTTAGAACTTTCAACCCCAATTATTTCAGTTTCAGAAAAATCACGGTCCACAAAGGAAGCAGGACATGAAGTCCCGATTACCAGCGCTACAGACGAGATTCGGAAGCGCTTTATGGACTTCAAACAGATATCTTCCCGAATACGTCGTCACGTACTACACCCACCGGATAAACCTTGTGTTTATCCAGCCAAGGTACAATGACCAGCTGTCCCTCTTTACAAGTATTGCTTGATCGCAGTTAGGTCAGTTAACTGATATTTTGGTCTAACCAAAAAATATGCGTGGTGCTAATCGTTACAGAGAGGCTTCAGTATTTGTCGTATAACCCAACCATAACCTAAGGTTTCATTTGGGTCGCCTTAGTTTTTCTATTTCCTCAGTCATTGTGACAAAGTACCTAGAACACCATACATTTCTAACAGCATGAGTTGTGGAAATAAACTCCAAATCCTTGTCTGTTAATTGTGTAACTAGCAACATTCACGTGTATATGAACGCAACGAAAACCGCCTGGCTGGACTACAGAGAAAGGTAAATGTACACCCGCAAAATGCAGGGCACTCTGTTTTTTTGGAAACCGAAATGCCACCGATGTTGGAGACTATAAAAACCAGTAGCTAGATGGAAATTAGAATAATGAATAGCTTAAGAAAAGCCTAACAGCGCTCATGCAGTATGGGTCACGTGACGTGGGAATCAGCAAAGCTCCATACTAACCTCTAGAACAAACTTACCGGTTGCGCGGTGCCCGAATCCATTGTTACTATTACCATCATATTCAAACAGATGCATGTGTGTGAGCTCAGTGCTGAAAGTTAACTAGTTCGCCTGACTGTAGGAGGCGGATCCAAACCATCCTTGCGTGATGGGATTCGGGGAAACGGTGTGGAAGGATTTTAACCTAAGCTGACATGTAACGGAGTTGATCGTAAAGTGAGTACCAACTTTATTTGGAATGTCACATCGAAAACGGAGCTGGTGTATTCGTCTTGGAAATAGATATTAATAAATTGATTATTTGTTAAATTTATTACCAAGTTGTCGTTTGGCTCATTTACAGCCGACCGCCACATTGGAGAGTCTTGTTTCCCACCCACCCCCAACCCTTGCCATGAGGACAGAACAACTCAGGTTGCTACTGACCAAGATGGAAACTGAATCAATTCAACAAAGTTTGGGAGCAAAAAAACATAAAGTACAAAACCCTATCGAAGTCATCAGTCGAAGTCTGTCAAAGTAAGCAATGTGACGTATTTTTGTATGTGGTCATGAACATCAAGTGCAGAATTCAACAAACTGATTTGCTTGCTTCTGTTCAACCATTCACTGTGTTCGATGTATTTGCCCACGACTTTCCCACCTACCACAAAAAATGCGTGTTTTCATGTTGAAACAAAAATCACGGCAATCCAACACTACTCCAAAGACAAAATTAAAAATCTGTGTTCCAGTGCTTACTGTACCTTCGGTGGAACCGTTATGAAATAAAATTTGTAAATTCGTCGGTTGCGAATGCTTGATGTAACTGCCAAGTCAACCAGGTTGGCAGACAGAGTGACAGTGGTGGCAGCGTCTTCTGTTTCACTTCTTGTTTCACTATTCGATTTGAATGTTTTCGGAGAAGAGAACCTAGGTTTTACTCTCAGTATTTAAGAAAACACAAACAGATTAGAAATTAGGTCAGCTCAGTTGTGTGTATGTAGCTGCAACAAGCTGCTCTCGTTTCAGTGTGAGCGTGCACTGAAGGATAACGGCCAGAAAATCAGTTTCGTGGCCAACAATCGTCGTATGTGGAACCTATTCCGCAGTTGATGGGCACAAAATTGAGGCAGAACATTGTGCACTAGGATCACCGAAGTAACAAGTTATGGTCAAATCCTGTCGCTACCGAATTTTGGGCCACATTTCCTGATTTAACAATGACATACTCGGACCGCATATCGGCTAGTCAACGCACCCGTCCGGTAAACCTCGATCGTACAGTCATATACTAGTGCATGAGGGTAGCTCTCTATACGACAACTCCCATTAGCTCAGACGAGATGGAAGCGTATGGCGTAGTGGTCGTCCTGTTCTGAGAAAAGGCATCTGCTATATGAATGTGGTCCTGTAGATGGATGAACCGCAACTCTAACGAGTTGTGTGGAATTTTCATGTGAAAAACTATGTGGAATCTCATCTTTGCAGTCAAGAGATCAATCTCTAAACTTGGGATGAAGCGTTTCGTGCTAACTGACACACTGAATAATAGCAAAAACAAAACGCATCTCTCATGGGTATTTAGCATCGATAACCCCAGCTATTTTCTGAATAAACAGTTTGATGTTCCTTGTATTCTGCTTGCACAGCGAAATCCCTTTTAAACCGGAATCCTTTAGTATCTCCGGCATTACTTCTGATTGGTTTCCTTAAATTCGGTTTGAAGTTGTTCCGATCGAATGATCCCACGGAAATATTAGCTGGAGAGAATCCAAGCGGTTATTTTGATTGTTTCTTCACTCCACCAAACCGTTGCCATTTCGCTGGTGACTGATGACAGAGATAAATATGGACAAAATGGGTACTCTTAGATGCTGTCTCGTCGGGACGAATTCATAATAAACGACGTCCTATCGCCAATAGTCCCACAATCAACGAAGATAATGTGACCATGGAAGTCACACACGGGAACATGTTAGAATTACAAACCAGAATGAGCGCGTAAACGCAGAGCATAAGTGTTGTTCTCCACCACGGGCTACTTCCTTTGATTGTTATTCGCTGGTTTTTAGCTACTTCCTTTTTTACTACCAGAGGTTCTATCAACACGGCGAGCTAAAGGAATAGTTCTTACTGGAAACTCCATCCGTCTCGAGCCAGATTGGATAAGTACCATAAAACTCCAACCATTACGTGCACAAATTTACCTGCTGATTTTTCATTTATGTCCTTCGGGAAACAAAATCCACCTGAAAATTTGTTAGTCCTAGGTTAACATCCTTTACAATGTTTATTCGTCTGCATAAAGATATGACGGGTAGTGCAAAAAATTCTCCCTCGGTTTAGAGTCTAGCTCCTGAGCTATTCATCGTCATTATCGGCAGCATGACACCAGTGTTTAACACTGATGCTTCACTGCCCTACAACCATGATTTATTTGAAAGCCTTACTGTGAAGAAAAGAATAAAGGTGAATAGGGAAGGGACTTAGTGCTAGCTTACTACAATCAATCCGAGGTGTCTACACCTCCAGACGCTCATTCAGGCAATCTGGATAGAAACTGACACCAAAATCGCCATTGACATCGGTTCGAAGCCATATCTTGCAGTATCTCCAGCCAGGGGCAGTGAGGATCACGCGGTCCCCAACATGGAAGGCGAGTGGCACTGACAGCATCCAAGTGTTTCGCAATCTCCTTAATACCCTCTGCCAGGTCAAAGGTTGGCCACCTCTCTGCTTCCGCTACTCTGAGCAGCACTCTCTTCGGTAAACGATGGTCGGGTATACGCAACATGTCCCAACCAACGCAGCTTCTGGTGCTGGACACATTCTTCAGTGGAAATACCCGTTGCACAACCCAAAAACTCGCTTTCTAACTGCCTCGTTACGAATTCGTCGACACCAACCCACACGAGCCGTGGTTCTGATACAACGATCGTCGAACACCTGAAGACGTCTCAGTTCCGCTGCTCGAACAGACCAAGTCTCACAGCCATACAACAAAACAGCTCGCACTGTAGCTTGATACACACGCCCCTTGAGATCCACGGATACACCACTTTGACGCCATAAGTGTCTCAAATTAGCAAACACGACGCAAACCTCGCAGATTCGTGCATTGACCTCATCTGTTATACTACAATCAGAACGTATACAACTTCCAAGAGATGTAAACCGCCCCACAACATCCAGTGCCTCTCCCTGGATTGTAAGTGGCGTGTTCAGTGACTGCATGTCCACGAGCATGACCTTACACTTTGTGGGTGCAAAGTGTATACCAAAGGACGGAATGACTTTGGTCAATTCATCCAAAAACACATGCGCCTTCTCCTCCTCTTCGAATACGAGAACGACGTCGTCTGCATCTTTCAGATCGACAAGGTTTTCGTCACAGGCTATTTGAACACCGGGGTTTTGGAGACCTTCCGGCGTTCGTCTTTCAATGACTATGAAGTGAAATCGAAATGGAGAGAGTTGGCATCCTTGACGGACACCACTTTGCGTACGGAAGCTTTTAGAGAGCTCGCCGTATACTCTCACACGTCCGGAAGTCATCATCATCGACGGCATGACATCAGTGTTCAACACGGATGCTTCGCTGCCGTACAACCATGGTTTATTTGAAAGCCTTATTGTGAAGAAAAGAATAAAGATGGACGGGGAGGGGACCTACTGCTGTCTTACTACAATCATTCCGAGGTGTCTACACCTCCAAACACTCATTCAGGCAATCTGGATAGAAACTGACAACACGATCGCCACTGACATCGGTTGGCAGCCATATCTTGCAACGTCTCCAACCAGGCGCAGTGGGGATCACGCGGTCCCCATCCTGGAAGGCGAGTAGCACCGACAGCACCCAAGCGTTTCGTGATTTCTTTCATACCCTTCTGCCGGGTCCGGAAGTCCGACAATACAGAGGGCTTATTATGTTCACGAACTTCCGGGGCATTTCTTGGTGGGCAAACGTGTCAAGAAGAACAGACCGGTCAACCGAGTCAAATGCGCCTTGGAAATCCAGGAAAACTGTATGTATGACGTTGTTCTAGCACCTGACGGAGTGTGAAGATTGGGTCAACCCAACCTCTACCAGGCCGGAACCCCGCTTACTGCTCTCGAATCAGTGTTTCACGAGCCAACGTAAGGCGACGAAGCACCAGTAACCCCAGCAGTCTCGTTACGACCGGGGTCAAGCTGATCCCCCTGTGGTTGCCACACTCAGTACGAGCCCCTTTTTTGAGAATGGGCACTATCACCAACTATCCCCAGTTCCTGGGACAGACTCCTTTCCTCAAATGCAAGCAAACAGATCAGACAAGAGCTGACTGAGGACTTCACCCCCATCTTTGAACAATGCGGGTGAGAGGTCATCCGGACCAGAGGCTCGGTGGCGCTTAATAGAACATATGCAGTCATATACCTCCGTGGTTCCACGTTCACCGTCCAAGGTTCTACGTCACCTGTGGGCTCCAGATGAGTGCCAGCACGTGGCCATGACAACTGTTTCCGAAGTATTCGGTCCACAGGTCAAGGCACTCTTCTTTATTCAAGATGGTCATTCCATTCGGATCTTTGATGGTTTCGCTCACAGGTGGTTTCCGGGGACCGGTCGCACGGACCAACTGAAATAATATTCGGGCATTACCGGCTTTATGGGCCTCTTCCATTTCCTTGGCCTTCTGTATCCACCACAATTCACGGTCGTTTGCATGCTCCCCATTCACTTGACATCTGGTAATTGGTCGCACCAAGTTACGTTCAGGGCCGGCTAGAATGTTTCTCCGACATTTGAGGTGTGTCGCTGTTCGGCCTGACATCCAATACTTGAGTGCGCCTGGTGGCGCCGTGCCACATGCAAAATTCCCAGCACTATGCAAAGAGGTGGCAATCTCGTACCAGCATGAGTTCACATCTGATGGTGGAGCATTTGGAAGAGACTCTAGAAGACAATTCTGGTAAGTTCGTCTGACATCCGGGTCTGTCAGGCTCTCAGTTGCCAACCGATTTGTCCGCAACTTACGCGGCCCTGGAAAACGAAGGAAGAAGCGACTTCGGACGAACGCGTGGTCAGAATCCACAAATGTCTGTCAAAACAACCAGCAGTCAGTTATTGATCCGCGCCACCGGTAACTGATGACAATATGATCGATTTGAGTTTGTGGCCAGCATGCCGTTGGAGGACAGCATGTGGCCAGACGGCTTCGGCTATTTCGGAAGTTAGTGCTGCATAAATACAGCCTGCGATCAGCACATAGCTGAAGCAATCGTTCACTATTGTCCGAGTCCAATCCATGTCATTCACCTCCTAATGAGTCTTGGATACGCTAAGCCTGCCCACTTGTGTATTCATATGTTCGGCGACCACAACGATATCTGAGCTTTTAGCTCGCCGCAGCAGGGCATTCAGGGCGTCATAAAACAAGTCTTTGACGGCGTCAGAGCTACAGTCAGTTGGGGCGTAGGCACACACGATAAACAGACATCGATCAACTTCCCGCTTGTGGGACTCCTTCACAGACGTTGCCAGACGAACGCAGAGAAGCGACTATCGACAGGTATCCAGTCAAGCAAGGATACTTCCGCCCGGTGACTCAGGGCGGTTAGCTCAATCGCTGTGCTTGCATCTTGAATTCTTGTTTCTGATACACAGCACACATCAATGTCAAGCGAGTCCAGTGTGAGAGCAAGAGCAGCTTGTTGTCCTGCTTGCTTCAGATTGCGCACATTGAAGGCGGCCAGATAGACTTGGTGTCGAAGCTTGAAGATTGATTTGGAGATACCTGAGGATTTCGGCGCTATGTGACGAGCAGATGATGCACGCAAAACCGATGCAAGATGAACGGAGTCCAGCCCTACTTGCTGGGCCTACAAGTGGAGAATTATTAATGGGGTGGGGAGAGGGGGGAGAAGTATGTGAAAGAGAAAGGAGGCGTCAGCAGTAGACTGTTTTCGCTTAACCGCCCTGCTGTATGCAGCGAGTAAGGCGACCCAGCTGATGGCACCGCGCGACGGCCGATGTGACGAGTTTATTCGTATATATGCAGTTCATGGTTGTAAGTGGGCTGGGATACTGTCAGGGCGCCCACACCTAGACAGGAGGACGATTGTGGTCCTCAACCAAAGCTTTTGGCTCGAAAATCTAACCGCATGGCAGCGGTGTTTGGATGGAATGCAACTGCATTGCCATTTCTACGGAACAAGTCGCCACACGTTCCAACACCCAACCTGGAGGACCAGGAGACTGTGCTCGTCAGACCTCTAGCCACTGACCAACCGGGTATGAGAGGCTCTGCGAGCGTTGCGGTGATACCCCCTACTACAGCTCAGTGGGTCACTGAAATGCGCAAACCGTCACACCACGGTAAGGTCCAGTCTCTTCCTGAGCCATTTCATCTACACAGCTGCCTACTTTAGTTCGAGAATCGCAACCAAACAGCTACATCCATGTCATTTATTTGCTAAGCTGAGCGATTTTCATACAAACGTGCAATCGTATACTGGTAGGTCATCGGTAAGATGACTAGGAACGGTGGTCGACATCAAAACCCAGCTTCACGACCTGTGCTACTAGCCACGCTCCTAGCAGATGTCAATATTTTTCCGAAGTGCACTTAAATTTCACATTTTACCACATACAGTGAGTTCACGTGATAGTGTCCCACAGTGGTATTTGTAATCTAGCTTGGTTCTAGTTAGTCTTCAGTTTACAATTGTCTGACCGTTATCTTAAACTGTACTAAGTTGTACTATAGAAATACAGGTTCTTGTGAGTCGCGGTCTGATATTCATCAAAGCGAACCCTGATTTATTGACCCTCATTGATTGTATATAAAATATCCGAGGGGTTGAACATTGCCGACAGTCTCCATTCATCCATCTGGTGAATATAAACATGCTGCATCCTACTAAAGCATCATTCGTTTGTCATCATATTATCTCCGTTATTAAAAAGCTCCCTTTATAACCCCTCCTATTCTACTGCGTCAAAATGGGGAACATGAAACAGCATATCATTCAACTAACATTACAAACGTGGAGTTCTTCATGCGTAAATAATTAGCTAGACTTAGGACAACTTGGCAATCATTGTCCAGGCGGCAGCAGTTGTGATGGTGTAAACGGACAAAATGTGAACTACTTATAAGGTTAAAAGTAGAAACAACAGTGGGGCACAAAAGAAACCATAGCATGAAAGTTGGTTAACACCAAGATCCGTTGAGAATCAAATCCATCATGACTGACTGTTTTGTGGTGCCTCAAAGATTAATTGTCCCCTTTTGAACGAAAATTTGATTTTACCTGGTTGGTAACGCATTAGAAAGCATTAGCAATGCTTTCCCTCGAAATTTCCCAGCCCCATCATTCCACAATAAAACGTGCCGACCCCTGTCCAGTTAATCAGTCAAAGATGTATCAGTTTGGGTTGCTACAGTTTGGTTCACGGAAAAATGATAGAAGCAGAAGAAAGTGCCACAGCGTTGTAGGCAAGGAGTAATGGGTTAAAGTTTGTCGTACCTCATTAACACTTTGAGCTCTTATTGTTCGCCACAACAATAGTTAGCCTGGTGACTTTTTCAAAGTCCTTGTAGTCGAGATTGTGCGGGATTACAGTAGTTAGACAGTCTTGCGGCAAATTTGAGCCTGGACGTCCGCGCAATGTTCATGTGAATCGAAGGCTTCACTTCCGTACCTTGGTCGCACTCAACAGACTGGAAACCAATCGATGCCAGATCAGTATGGGCTGTTACTCTTGGTGTTTCCCACTGTAGTTTTACTTCCGTTTTGCCAATGTTGACATGCTCCTCAGTACTTCGGTACAACTAAGTCATGACAAGAGAACATTATTTCATGATAGAATGTTAGTCCTGTCTTTGAATGAGGACGTTATTTGTCGTACATAGGTTGTCCACACGGTTGGATGAGGCGTATATGGAAACAAAAGCTCTGAGGTACATCATGTAGGAAGAACATTCGGTTGTTGCAGCTTCTGCGGAATCGAGTCGATGTGCTACGAAAAAAAACACCCACCGTGAAAAAGCCATGAATCTGAACCCAACTGTACTCCTCTTTTGTTATCAATATATCAACAAGCCCAAATACTTCGTGACTTTTGATTTGTAAGGAAAATTCACTGAAAACCGCACTCCGGTTCCTGCATAAAATACATGCAGGAAGAACAACTGTAATCGTAGTTTAATGGATCCGTTGACGCACGATCACCATGAGATACACGAAGACTTGGTCTATAAACACACGGTTCGACTGAAGCTAGTGGTCAAGTCGATTGCATACTCGACAGGTAATCGTGACGTGGCTAGATTCAGGTCGTTGATTTGGTCGGTTTCATGGTGCTACCCTGAGGTTCCGACGGGTAAATAATATGCCGGATTAATCAAATGCCGATATTACCGATTTCTCATCAAAAATCCAAGTTGCGCTACTGAAAGACGAGTTAAAATACGCAATCGTCTAACTAAAAGGGTGAGATGCTCATTCAGATACTTATGATAGCTTTGCAGTGGCTCCTGCATCTGATGTCCTATTGCGGATAGAGAAACACTGAATGTCTCAAGGAAACACAATACCAATGCGACATAGAACACTAAGAACCCGGATAATGCCAACCCTTGTGTGCGGTGAATATCTCATCTACTTGTAAGGTAACTCGTTCGTTACCAATACGAGAAATAAATTCGTTCATGATTGCAGGCAGTTGGAGCATATTACTCCTTGTAAGTTTTTATCTACTGAAGTAAAATTCGATTCACGAACCTGTTCTTTGCATTGCGCGGGATTTTGAGCAAGCTGGAAACTGAAGCAGACTGTTGTGGGGACCCCAATCGACAGAATCCGAGAGGGAAAAATAGCGGAGAATACCGACTACCTACCGTATTCTGCAGTTCACTGTGAGCTGCCTCGCACCTAGCCGCAGCAAATCCAATTTAACTTCTGCATGTAGCAAACTAATCTACGAAAGTAAACCAAATATACTAGGGTGCGTCAGAGGTACCACCATTGGAGGTAATGCGATATCCCAAAGAAAATCAATTCAAGTTTATAATGCCATACACTTGAAAGCACATTCATTGGTGAAGTTCTTTTACCGGACAAATGGTTCACTTGTAAGGTTTTGTCGTCGACATCGCCCTTAGATGATTGGAACCGCTCACGCGTAAGAAAGATTACGAACAGGTACATTCAACTCGATTTTAGAATAGATCCTTTGCAAAAACAGGAACTGTCTTAACTCAATAATTGTCTCACCATAGCAATTCAAGTGTCACTTTAGTTAGTAATTTCAACCTGTCATTGCGCACGAAGTATGTTGCAGTACTGCACAGGATAAAGTCACCGTACCTCGGTTGCAGCTTGAACTGCAAAAGTGAATTGTTTGCTGGTCACCTACTTAGGTCTGGTGGTACTTCAGTATTCGGTACTCTAAGGTCTGCCTTCGTTCGGAAAACTTTGAATTTGTTATGCTTTGTAGTTAATTCGTAAACAGTAATTGCCACCACACAGGTGGCTTTTACTGAACCATCAGACTTGCATTTTGGCTGTCAATGGTTTTTCTCACCAATTAATTGAACATTGAATAGTTTCCGACAACGTAACACTACCTTACTCTATCTACCAGTAACTAGGATCGAACAAATGTCAAGCGATAGATTACCTGTCTCATAAAAAAGACACGAAAAAAGTGGCATGTTCGCTACTTCAATCGGGAAGGCCAGGACAACCTTTGCCACCCCGACAACTACGGCGCCGACGTCCTATGCGTCAACAATAGTTTACACTGCGGCAGTGCGATCCATACTTCTTTATGGATCAGAGACGTGGTCTCTACATTCGGAGGACGCACGAGAGCTGTCGGTATATGCCCGTCATTGTCTCTGAAGCATTGATCCGGTCTGATGGAACATCGGATTAGCAATAGAGCGGTACGCCAGATAGTTTTAAGAAGAAACTCTCCCGTGATAGATGAATTGCTCATTTCATAGGTTATGCTGGTTAGGCTGCGTACTCCGCACGCCAGAGGAACTTCAGTCCCGTAGAGTTCTTTTCGCCTGGCGCTGTGCTGAGTGGAAGCAATCGAGAGGTGGGCAGTCTATGACCTGGCAAAGAAGTATGGGGACACTAACCAGTAAACTGAGTCTGGCCGACAACTGCCGTCTTCCCAGAGATGCGAGATGGCTCAGTGGTTAGAGTGCGAATTGCTGACCAGAAGGTCCGTGGTTCAAACCCTACCTCTGCCTCTCGACTTCTGTCTAGGCTCGGGTAACCTGGCAGTATCCCAGCCCTCGTGCTTCCTCCTGGTAGCATGACAGTTGGGCGCAGAAAAGGTGCTACAGCTGACCGATTTTTTTCTCTCACCGGAGACTCAACTCATCGATGGCTGGTGATACTGGTAGAAATGATCCACTCGCGCAGTCGGGGTGATCGCGTACCAAAGCGATCACTTTAAATGCGTAGCTGTCGATTGCAAAGCCGAACTGCTTTCACCTCCAGTGATCGGATGTATTCCCAACGGTTTCCAACTTTCCAGTGATGTAAACTGTAACAGATGGAACCAGTGTACCCAAGCTACACGGTTTGAAGTGAATTGAAGCTGGACTTTCTTCTGAAGGATGGTCCTCCCTCATGAGCACATTCACCTAACACAGTATCGTGTACGCGATTGATTCAGCCCATCGACACCTATTCGTGTTCGAAATAGTCTTCCCAGTGTGTTCGCTTAATACTACTACGCTTCTCGCAAGCTATGTAGATTGTGGTGTCTAACGCCCTCCTTCATAAATAAATTAACGAACTGGTGGACATGCCTACCAGAGTTTAGTTAAGTATGTTCGAACTTCGTGAAGTTGGAGAGCTCGCGGTAATAGTAATAATGAAAATAAAAGAACTTGCTCCGTCAGAATTCGGACTCAGTGGATTTCCCACTATCATGCAGGTTGACATGACGAGCATCTTGGACAAATTATCACAAGAAAGTTTATCTGATCATTAAGACGCGCGCAACCGTCACACAACGACCAGAAGTTAACGCTGTCGGTAAATGATAAGATGAACACGTTCTCCCTCTTCTTGATCATACAATTGTTCACTCTGCAGCCCACAACACCAAAAACTTTAGCTGTAAGGCAGTCGGTATGTCCTTGTAGCAAACACTCATCGGCAGTCAAGCTAGTAGACATAAGAAAATGCATAAGCAAAGCATCTTGGAGACGGCACTGTTTGAGTTACAAACGGTTACGCATGCTAGTGACAGCCGAAAAATCTAACACTAACAAGCTAAATCGATTAATCACCGGTGTACGCCAAGCTAACATATGGATTGCGAGTCCTGGCCAAATGGCAGCTACGTGTTCATTATTCCGTATGATCCACGGAGGTCAACTGATGAACAGAACTTATGACCACCATGTGCACACTCATTACAACGATTAGATATGCTTGTCTCCGGGCTTATCCCGTTGTACGCAACACGTGCGTCAACCTGCTAGATGATCCTTTCAGTAACGATTGTGGTACCACGGTTGATACAATTTGTTCGTCCACAGCTCATGCGTCGACAAAATACGGCTCGGTACTCGATGGACAGTAGGAAGGGTTAGCACGAGAACTATAATCATAAACGCTACTTTTGCTGTGCCTTCTATTGAGCTGATCAAGGCAGTATTTGTAGGCTAAAAAGCTTTTTTATTACTCCGCAGACATGTGAAAGCATAATCTAGCAAATATGAGGACCACACTCTCTGGATGCTTAAATTTTGTGCCGAATGGTGGTCTTCATATTACCGCATTCGTTGTTTGGAAATGCTGTGCTGAGAACAAGCGGAGCTACAAATATCCCATGGAGCTAGACGATGACACCTTCCGACACGAAACGAAACCTAATAGGAAAATGCCACGAGGTATATAGGTTGGCTGAGCATTCAGCTAACTGCCTGGTGGAGAGTAGGATCTGACGAATAGCAATCAGACATCTTTTTGGCTGTTAGGAAGGTGGCAGTTGATCTGCTCACCGAGCTTGGTAAGTGGCTTGCAAAGGTTTGGCCACCATGAGATAGGGCGTGCTTGCGCGATTGGGTAATTCCCCAACTGTTCGCGTTTATATGGTTTCTGACAGTCCCCCAGTAACTACTTGATTGGCTATTGGGAGAGTGGAGGCACCTGAAATCTTGACAGTCGGGGTTAAGTGAAGAATAAAAAACTCTGAAAACAACGAAGGATTTTCCGGGTAAAATACAACCGCCCTTCAGGAAACATTAAAAAAGTATAGAGTGCAAACACGTTTAGAGGTGGTTACCACCAACACCTAGTAAGAACCCTAACAACGACCAGTTCCACACCAGACATTTCATCCGCTACAGTCGCCTCGCGTTATTCGTGGCAATACGGTTGTCTGACGTTGTCTCCGTACGGCTCACACGATCCATTGGGCTTTAGCTGTTCGGTGCCGACCTCGTTTCCCATGTGCGAAAACCGTAAACCACGCAAAACCTCGAAAAACTGGATTTCATTTTTGGTGAAGCATTTCAGTGCTCCAACCAGTCCTTTGAACAAGTCACCCCCAGGTGATACGGTTAAAATATCGCACTCATCCAAAGCTATGGTCACTTGATACTTGATGCCACCCGTAGCAACTGATGTACACATAGCATAGTACCATAAAATGCGGTGAAATTTTAGTCCTGATATACATCCTTTGATTTGAGACCATACATAAGTCTTGCCTTCACCAAACATTCTTTGTCAAAACCAGTATCACCGCCCACTTCCAAATTGCTCCATGTAACGGCCAAACAGTGGCACATGCTAAAAATCTGTAGAAAAATCACGAACTAAGCCAATTCCAAGACTTACGGATCACCTTGGGAGGTAACGGGTGCCAAACGCCCTTTTGAAAACTTGCTTGCTTTAACTTCTGACTCATTTTTGGTTGATATAAACTCATGGTGGCTAGATCCAGTCAGATGGAGTAGTTGAGATATTTACTTCGAGGTGCAAAACGTCGAGAGAATGTGACGAAACGCAACGTTGACTCTGTCCACATCAACCAGATGAACACTGAAATACTGGTACACCGCCTGGGAAAGACACAACCAGTGTCTTCAATTAAAGCTCTTCGCTCAAAATCCCAACGGGCAGCGTCCTGCTGCTGCTATGGACGCTGGATGACAACAAGAGAGGGGCATCCGACCTGAGTGGCTTTGAAGCACCGACTTAGTGCCTACTCAATACACTACTCATAAGGTTGCCAAAAATTCTTCGACAGCCCACGACCGGTTTCACTCTTCTTGGGGCTCATCAGGTAGGCGCACTCCCCGAGTTTCCGTCAACCTTATGCTCTACTTGAACCCAAATTGGACTGATTTCGATAAATACACTCATTTGCGAAGCAACTTGGTTTCTGCGAGATACTCACCTAAAACCCAGCTGAATCTCTCGTTTGTGATGTTCCCAGGCCAAAGCACAATGGCCGCAATCCTACACTTTACCACGAACAAAATAAATACGGAATATGAAAGCACAATGATGGTAAACCTAAAATTTTGGGACATTCAATATTCTTATGTTGTTACTGTTATTTAACTGTAGTTGGGATTGCGTTCCACTTGGGTCAATGCCCGCTAGCGAATTCGACTTCATATGAATCGCAGACATTGGATAAAAGTGGCCCACGCTATTCCGCGCTTACAGCTGCGGCCATTGTGCGTTGGCCCGAAAACAGCACAAACGAGAGATTCAGCTGGGTTTTAGGTGAGTATCTCGCAGAAACCAAGTTGCTTCGCAAATGAGTGTATTTATCGAAATCAGTCCAATTTGGGTTCAAGTAGAGCATAAGGTTGACGGAAACTCGGGGACTGCGCCTACCTGATGAGCCCCAAGAAGAGTGAAACCGGTCGTGGGCTGTCGAATAATTTTCAGCGACCTTATGAGTAGTGTATTACGTATATACACGCATCGCCATATCTCGAATATCGTAGCAACTGGAACTTGAGGCGGCCTGGTGCAGCACATTCGGTTGCCTGGAAACAACACAAACAGGAGATTCAGCTGGTGAGTCTCTCGCAAAAAGCAAATTGATTTGCAAATGAGTGTATTTATCGAAATTAGTGCCTACTCAATTGGGTGCAACCAGTTTGCCATGCTGAATGCTCCTAGAGGTACATGAGTCCCCGTAATGGATACATGGATAGCCCAGTTCACGGAGCACTCTGGGAACGCAACGCAAAACACTTGTTCAGGAATCAAGGAATGGAGAACTTTAACACCTGCGTCGGTATACTACCCTGCGAAGTAAACCGATGGAACGACGATTGCGTCAACTAGTAAGCACACCTTGAACTCGAAATTAGCTGCATTCAGTAGTTTTTCACAAAATTATGACCAGATGGTGTTGTTGGCTCAGTGTTTAGTGTGCGAATTTACTGACCGAAAGGTCCGTGGTTCGAACCCGACCTCTGCCTCTCGACTTTCCCTGTCTAGGCTTACATTACCTGGCAGTATCCCAGCCCTCGTGCTTCCTTCTGGTGGCATGGCAGTTGGACGCTGAAAGGGCACTACAGCTGAACGACGACGACGACGCTGTCAGTCCTCGTGATTATCTTGCCGTGTTCAGGCAATTACAGCCTGACAGCTCTCCTGGACTAGGTTGACGGCAGTTTTCTGGGTGCGACCGCAGGTTCGTGTACCCGCGCATGTTTGTTTCTCTGTCTGCGTCTCCAACGGATTGTGCTTCTAATCGCTGAGTTTGTTTATCCTTCATATTTGTTTGCAACATGAATAAACACACGTTGCGGGGGGAGTTGTCGCATTTACAAACGACCATTGGACGACGTGGACCCAAATGCACCATAGCATGAGCTACTAAACGGAACATCCTGGTCATTGAAGCCACCAAACCTCAGCCCAGGTTCAGACCACCCCCTGGGGAGTAAAATCGACGTATCCGGACGATGGAGGCCTGGATTGTTCTAGAACTAGTTCCTCATTTCTTAGTGATAGCGAATGATGTTCGCCGATGCTCCATTTTTTTGTGCGATGCAGCCACCATAATGATTGAACCACGTGTTCGCGGAAGCCTAGACCCCCTAGTAGCTAAAGTTGCCCTCAAATCCTGCTTAATCCAAAACGCTACTTCCATTTCCTACGGATCTACCAGAACTCACAAAGAACTTTGGGAACTTCGTCACATGGATTGAAAATCTGTTGGGAGACCACTTTATTAAAGTGCGCCTTGATGACACTGTCCTCATACCAAGAAAACCAGGAGTTCCCAGAGGATTTCGGCACTTTTCCTCTTTTGAGCCGACGACTCAGTGGCACATTAATTGCAGCGTCCAGCCTGTCCAAGTCCCTTCATCTCTTTAAAAAACCAATCAACAGACTGTGTTCGGGTGGATACTTATCTAATGGTTACACAGCTAAAATAGAGGTTACAATGCCAGCTACCATTTGTCCAACACAATAGGCACGTCATGGACTGGTAGATTGAACGGTTGCTGTCAACATTGACGATGATGTGTCACAGGATTAAGGTAATTCAAGTGCCCGTATGGATGAGAGACAGATATTCCAACAATTAAGATGACACAAGAGTCAATTTAACCATTCTCTTCTAAAACTCTTTCAGATCAACTCAATCTTATACTTTCCTCTCTCGTACATAGTTTTCAGACCCACGTTCACCATAAACCATCCCCGGGGAGCCGATCAAACTCGTGGATACCAATAGTTTTTTTTATTTCGCGCTGGGTATTAATGTCGCTCTGAACCAGGATTTGCTCTCGCCTTACGCTTCTCGACCTTAGGCAAAAGAAAACCTCACTTCCACCCTCTCCGATCATGGGGACGTGGCCTCTCACTTTGGTCAACCAAAACGACGGAAAATTTCGTCAGAGCTGGCTTCTTCATCCCTTAGCCGTATAGCCGACCTAACCACACCAAACTATACCGATCAACTTCGGACTCAAGAGTGCAGGACTGATATGTTTGCTTCCACCTTCATTCCCAGAAAGGAACCCTTTATGACATTGTTACCAGGTTCCTAAAAATTAGAACTCTTCAACTGAATCCACCGTGACGCTCGTTTTTACGCTGTTCACGGAGGGTCTCTTACTATGACTGCTCATTCTGGAACATAAGGTTCAAAATATGAACTGAAATTCAGAAACACTATTGTAGATGAAAGTAATCTGATACATGGACCGCTACTTGCATTAATTGTGCATGGACAGCAGTCAACCAATACGAGAGCAGGTCGCGAGCTAGCATATTATTGGTGTTTGATCATATGGCTGTTGATCTGTTCGCCAAGCTTAACAATTGGCTTGCAAACGTTCCGTCCCCAGTCGAAGGGGACGTCGTCAGTGCGTGAATCCACTCACTCGACTGCGCATTGACGATACCTCAACAGCCGTCTGATCAGCCACCCGAGCTACCAATATTTCGACAGACTGACAACATGGCGTATTACCTATCCCAACCGGTTGTAGCGCCATAGTATATATATATATATATATATATAGTAATCACCTCAGAAACTTTTATTCAAATCATTCAATCACTTAGATTTCTTTGCCTTCAGTTTCTTTGAATAGAACTCCAACTCCTTGCCTTCGAGAATATATCCATCTGCTCGACCGACTTGTCCCGGCCTCGAGGATATGCAAGCTACAAATCAAGTTGTAGAAAGACAGAAGAAACTAACCTAGTAGTCTTCCGGAAACAAACTGATCTTTCAGCCCTTCCTCGACATTGGCTTGGGGAAGGGCTTGTCGCGCCTCGTACTTTTTCATTGCAGACTTGCTGCGTTGTTTCTGCAAAACGTCCTCCTCTGCATTTTCGGCTGCGGCAGCCTGAGAACCCTTGCCGGTTGGGGCTTTCCGACGGCCAAGTTCTTTGAGGTAGTGTGCTTCAAACCACTGGCGAAAAGGTGCACTATCAATCTGGACGATGGCATTCTTAACCAAGGTTTTTGTGCGAACCAATTCATTATTAGAAGCATTATAAACAACATCAATGATGCGAGTTTTCCGAGAGATCGCTTGTGACGGCCAGCTAAAGTTCCCTTGATCTAAGCGCATAGCTCTGAATTTGAAATTTCCTCCACGAACACGGACAGTATGGACACGCTTTGGGCCCAACTTTGTCATCGCAGCCGGACGTCCCATTTCGAACTTCCTCTTCTTTCTGTTTCGTTCGCGTCGAGCTCCACTCTTGGACCTTTTATGGATTCTATCTCGTGCGATACCTGATTGAAGGAGAAAATATGCCCCATAAATTATTGAAATGAGCTGATATGAAGGTGGATTATCATCGATCAGCGTGACCTCTGTAACTACGCAGGACCAAACATTAACAGCCAAAAGATGATATGTATTGGTACCTGTTATACGACCAGAACCCGATAGAGGAAAAAAGTCGTTATTGAATTCCAGAAAGAACTGAGGAGAAGCGTACTCAAACCTCCTAACAGGACTAAACCGAAAGTACCGGATATGGGATCGACAAGAACCCTCATCAATAATACAAATCACATACAAAACGATAAACTGTAGGTATGCAGCTCATTACCTGTACTGAACTTTGTGACCAGTCGGTGGTTTCGTTCGTACAATGATGTTGAACAGGAATTACAGCGACCGTTCACTTCAGGTTAACGGCTGTAAACCATGTGCACCAAGGGCACGTTGGTCCCACCTGCTGGATGATGGGAGCGAGAAACATATAACCAAGCATGATCATTCAGTTCGTGTTGTATATTGCTCTGAGGGGACGGGAATGCCTGGGAGAACCTAGTCACGGCTAGTAGGCTAATGCCACGACACGTTCTTGCGTCTTTTCTGAAAACTGAGATCACAGGCGGAACACTCCATTCAGTTCTTGCTCGAAGTTTTCCGGAGCAGGGTTGTAATTCTATTCAAGTTGGATTTTTGTTGTTAACGCCGAAATGGTATCGATGTTCCATTCAGGTTCGCTGAAATATTCCAGAGATTGTATCGAAGGAAGCCAGCTGAACGCCGTTTTATAATATTCGGCCTATCACTCAAGACGAGGATTTTGCGAACGAATTGGCGTACCGCCTTCTTCGAACATTGTTTAGCTGACACATCTTTTAGCCACTTGAATCAGCTGAAATAGGGCGTACCTTTGCCTGCACCGAAAGCCTTCTCCAGTCCCTATGCAGTCACAATCCAACAGTGTTCACCGTCATTTTTCAGGCTCTTGATCACCCTGTGTTTACGAGATCCGCGTGCGCCATCATAGTTGAAAAAGGGCCTACAAGGAGTAGCCCGACGAACAGCGAATTCCCGCACGACGTGTCTGGAGGGTAGGTCGTACTGCCCTCTGCGGTGGGAGTGTGAAGGCAGTAAGGCGCTTCCTTCGAACAACAAGCATGTTCATATTCATGGGAGCAGCGATGCCGCCTTCCTCTGAGGAAGGATGGGTTAGAAAAGGAGGGCCCTAAAACCCGCACACACCGACTGACCGTGACCACCGGAGCATCATCCAATACGGTCGACATGATTTCAAGACCAAAGGGCATGGTACTGCTCAGAAGGTACCTGCAGTGCGCAGCCGCATTGAAGGCAGGCCAGTCGCGTGCGTCCAAGTGGGTCAGAGTATTGCGCCAGTGGCTTCGGCAAATGTACCTCAACGAAAAACCCTAACAAATCCTAGTTCGGGGTCGACTTTTGAGTCGGAAGTAACAGAAGGGTTCCCGAGCAAAATCATACACTACCCCACCCTGTGGGTCAGACTTTTGAATCGAAGGCTCAAACTGAGATACCTCAACCAAACCCCTCCTTTGGGTTGGGAATTACCATTCGCCTTTACACTGACTTCCCACCCGTCCCTTACCCAAGTCCTAATCCGTGTAGCTGTAAATTATCTAACCGCTGATTTGCATCCTAGCTTTTGCCCAGTAAAGTAAATCAGAACAAACCCTTACGAAACACAAGGGACCCGTTCCACAGCTCTACCTTCAACTTACGTTCTGTGCCGAATCGGGCAACAACTAGCTCTTGGTCAGACCTTGTGCACTCGATCCGTGTATCGCACACAAGACCCCAGTTCGATTATACCCCTCAAACCGGTCGGGACGAACCTACATTTCTCGCAGTTTACTCTTCGGGTGACTGGTGATCCTGATGCAATGACTTGCGATGAACACAGCATGGGAGTTGTGCTTAGCTGCAGGGCTGAATGAACCTTATTCACTGAACGGTCGTCATTGCGCTGTTAGGTTGACTAGGTCAATCAAGGTCACTGCATCTCGACGGAACAGTGTCTGTTTTGCTGTTAGGATACGCTCCGACGGACGGCACCTCTGATGCTGGGAAAGACGGCTTCTATCGAGATTTGTCACGAATTTAATCCAGAGTATGCGGCGCGGTGAAAGAATACCACAGAATGGAGCGTCACGGCGATTACTATTTCAAAAAGGGTCTGAGGACGTCATGCAAAAACCACCGGGGCATCAGTTTTGTGGTTGTAGCTTCCGAGATGCTCTCTGGTATTATCCTACGGAGGTTTATCCACCATCGGAATGTTGTACATTTGCTCTGTATTTCAAACGTTTCGTCCTGCATTAATAAATCACTTTTCTCGTTTCAGCTCTGTCAAAGTTTTGGATAAAAAAGCCTAACTTCTGGGCCCTCAGAAGCTTATTCTGATTGTCGTTGCACCCCATCCTTCGTCGATCACATTTTGTTCATCCAAAAAATTTCACCGAACAATGGATCGATTCTTACGTCTTGAACGGTTCGATACCGATCCCAATACTCAAGACTCGGCAGCTATCTTGGAGCACCGGTTTTGTACATTCGCGAATTTCCTGGAGTAAATTGCTTCTCATTCACCAGATAAACTGAAAACCTTGTTCAATTACGTTGCTCCCAGGGTTTACCGCTTCATCAAGACTAAAGATTACGAATCAGCTATTGCAACCTTGCAACCAGCATCTTCTGAATACTTGAAAGCAGGACAGAGATAAGAATCATGATCAGTTTGTTGCCAGACTACCGCTTTACGGCTGTCAGCGCAGAACAACATAGCGATGAAGCATTCACATACCCATTTATTAGTGGACTTTATTTGAATACTATACGCAAGAGACAGTTGGAACACGAAGCTGGATTTTAAAACCGCCTACGACCATGCGAAATCCCTCGAACTAGCGCAAAAACAGTCGCAGTCGTTTTTTGCCGAACAATCAGCTCCCTTGTGCTACCAAGGTCTCCACGTTCCCAAGCATCATCGCAAGAACGAATAAATGCTACTAGTATGAGGTCTTCATGTTTCTTCTGTGGCTACGCTCGTCACCCGCGTTATGAATGCCCCGCTAAAGATGTGACCTGCGAAAGCTGTGGAAAGGGTACTTTCAAAAAGTATGCAGATCTACTACACATCTGTTTCAAGTTAACTATCTTGCATCACTGCAGCAAGAAGTCGCCGATGTGAAAGCCAATGCCAACCCACCTCGAGCTCTTGTTGGTAGTGGTAGTTCAGAAAGTTTCATTTCCGAGAATGTAGTCCGCCGCAACAAGTGGCCTGTACTGTCACCGTCATCTGAGATCACTTTGGCATCCACACAGCACAAAATCTTTTTTACTCTTGGACATAGGCTTTTAACATTGAAACATAAACAAAACGTGTCCCTCTTTCAAGTTTTTAGGATAACGTGATCCCTGTGCGGGTATTCTACCAGGACATGATTTTCTTAAGCTTCACATATCTCTGAAAATCTCATTCAACGGTGATGAATCTTCTTTCTAGCTCTGTGGTCTAATCGCTGCCGAAATCGAACCTCTCACTTTGTTTGCGCACCTTGATCCAAGGTGAGCCATGCTGCAGACGACGATGCTTTTATTACTTCTGAAGTAAAGCGTTTACTCGATCGACACTGAACCCTCAAAGTCTCCATGGAGAGCGCAAGTGCTCGTCACGACAAATGAGCGACAGGAGAAACAGTGGTCGACTGTAGTCAAACTATAAACCGATTTAAGCAACTAGACGCTTATCCGCTCCTCAAACTTGAGGATGAGTAGTAAAATAGTTCAACGTGGTATTTTCAGCACGCTTGATCTTGAAAGTGCGTACCATCCAATATCCACTAGGGAAATTGACAGAATCTGCACGGCTTTTGAGGATGGCAGCAATCTTTATCAATTTCGCCGAATACCTTTGGGAGTAACGAATGTGGCGTGCTTTCAAAGGTTAATGGATGACATAATACGCGCGGAAAAACTTCCGGATAATTTCATCATTTGTGGAAAGAACCAACAACACGATCGAAACCTCCAGCGTTTTCTCGCCGTAGAACAAAAGTGCGGCCTTCAGATAACTCATGACAAAAGCACAATTTCCACCACTCAACCAAGACTCCTTAGCTATGAAATCACTGAAGGTATCATCAAACTAGACCCTGAACATTTCAAGGTCTTGCAAGAACTGCCCGTTCCGAAGGACAAAAAGTCTTAACGTGTAGTTGGCTTGTTCGCGTACTATTCTCGGAGATGCCATTCATCTGATAAAATCTACGCAATCACTAACAATATAACCTTTCCAGTCCTTGAATCTGTTACGAAAGCGTTTGAAAGTCTTAAAAAAGAGTTGGCGGATGCAGACGTGGTCACTATCGATCCGAGAATAACTTTGATACTCGAAACTGATGCGTCCGGTGTTGCTATTTCCGGCAAAGTCAATCAAGGCAGAATGGTCGCATCCTTTTTACGTACACTGACAGCGAAAAAAATCATTCTGCTGTTGAGAAATAAGCGTGTGCAAATGGAGGCATTACCTACTAGGGACCCATTTCAAGATCAGAACCGATCAGCGGTCCGTTGCGTTCATGTATTCAAAACAAAAAGGTGAAATAAAGTGACAAAGTCCAAAGATGGTGGAAGGAATTGTAATTTTTTCTTTTGATGTAACTTACAAACCAAGCATAGAAAACAAAGCCGCTGACACACTCTCCGAAAGTCTGTGCGTAAACTTCATCTCAGCTGGATCTAAAATGTTTACACGCAACTGTGCCATCCTGAAGCAACACGCATGATGCATTTCGTACGTGCCGAAAATCTCCCATTCTCCCTAGAGGACATCCGAGTTGTCATCAAGCAATGTCATGTGTGTGTGTGTGTGAAAGCAAAACCAGGTTTCTACAAGCCATCTGGTGGTACACTCATTAAAACCACACAAACGCTTGAACGTCTAAGCATTGACTTCAAAGGACCACTGCCTTTGACGATTGTGCACGAATGTTCCCGTTCACCTATGCTTATCCAGATATGAATTCCGCTACGGTGATATCATGTGTCGTGCCGCTCTTTGCAACAGTTGGTCTTCGTGCATTCGGATCGCGGTTCATCATTCATTTCAGGCGAGATTAAGCAATTTCTTCATGAAAAAGGCATTGCTACCATTCGGACCACTCCATATAACCCTAGGGGGAACAGTCAGGCGGAACGACAAAAAGAAACTATGTGGAAAGCTAGTACGCTTTTAATACAAGCAAGAGGTTTTCAAATCAGTCGTTAGTAAACCGTTAGACAAGACGCGCTCCACTAATTCGTTTCTTACTGTGCACCGCCACCAATGCCACTCATCATCATCATCAAAGACAGCAACATCAGTGTTGATGCTTCACTGCCGTACAACCATAAGCTCTAGAGTGAAAAGAAAAAGAGTGGATGAAGGAGGGGACCTAGTGCTGGCCTATGTCAAGCATTCTGAGGTGCCTACACCTCCAGCCGCTCAATCAGACAATCTAGAAAGAAACTGATTGATTGTTGGTCCACTGCCAGCTTGGTGTTGATTGCAAACGTTTCATCACCAATCGAGGTGACATCACCGATTGGTGATGAAACGTTTGCAATCCAACTGCCAAGCTCGGCGAACAGACCAACAATCAATCAGCGCACCGAGCTACTATATTCCACAACATTGCCGATAGAAAGAAACTGATAGCATGAACGCCACTGACATCGATTAGCCGCCACTTGCAACGTCTCCAACCAAGCACGGGCGGGGTCACGGGGACCCCATCCTGGAAGGCGTACAACACCAACAACACCCAAACTCTTCGTGATCTCTTTCACGTCTTTCTGCCAAGTCATGCGCTGTCCACCTCGCGGTTTGCGCCATGCTGAAGGAGGCACGGAGAACAACACTCGTCTCGGCAGACGGTGTTTCGGCATGCGTAGCACATGACCGAGCCATCGTAATCGGTGGTGCTGGATAATTCCCCCAATTGGTACCTGCAGCACAGCCAAATACCCGTTTTGCTACTCACCTCGTTACTAACACGCTGACGCCATCCAAAACCAGCCACGCTTCTGAGGCATCGGTGGTCGAAAACCTGGAGACGCCTCACATCATCTGTCCGTAGAGGCCATGTCTCGCACCCATACAACAATACAGCCCTTACTGCAGCCTGGTACACACGACCCTTAAGATCTAGTGAGATGCCTTTTTGACGCCACAAGTGACGCAAATTAGCAAACAAGATTGGAGCCTTTGAGATTCTTGCACTGACTTCATCAGACACAACCATGACATTCAACAATGCCACTTCACACGAGCGAATGTTTCATCATAATCAAAAATCCGCAGTGGGTACATGGTTGTCAGTGGTTGCTTTCGCCAGGATCAGTTCTGATGCGGCGAAATACAAGATTTTCGGAATATGACCCAATAGTCGAAGAGGTTGAACCCCTACAGTACAACCCTGAGTACGCATATGTCCGACACCCTAACGCGTCACCTGGCGCCTTCCACAGATTTCGGATGCACTTCAGCATCCGAACAGCAGCAATCGCAGCCCAATACTGATTTATTTATCAAACTGGAACTACCTGACTCTGCTTCGGAAACTGAAATGTCGAGTTCTTCTGAACACCCGTTGGTTGTATAAAAACAGCGGACATGACCGTATTTCTTGCGCAACAGAGAAGTCTGACATTATTCAATTATAAAACAAACTCCTGTGAGCATTTACCTCTGCGAGGTGAATGTTGAATGTTTGCTGTTTTTCAAACGTTTCATCTCAGTGTCGAGGTTTTGGTTGAATAAAGCCTAGCTTCCGGGCCGTCGGTCGTTTCCACTCTTATTCTGATTGCCATTGCACTCCATCTCTCGTCGAACAGCACATGGCGTTGTCAGATTCACGAAGACCATCCTGAGTTTAACTGTGGTTAGGGATTGCATCAATCATATCTACGCTGCCCGTTCCGACAACGAAAAATGATCGCCTTCCTGTAGGATATCTGCTTTTGACTCCAATGACCGTCAGAAACTGCACCAGACTGGCGATGAAGGGTATCTTCTAAATTTTTATCCTGAATCTTTTTACCTGCCTCTAACAACACAAAGACCGAAATACTACCGGGGCGTTTGCCAACGGATACTGCTGTCCTTGGATCGAACCCTTTAGAAACGCAAATTATTTTAAATAACCTACATAACCGCTACACAGTTCGCGCTTGGCATCCCTAAATTGCTACTGCATGTGAACGGATTGATGTTGATAAGTTCCTTTATCTGAGATGTTGCATGGGTCACGGTGGTCTGGCGAAATCAAGTATCGAATTGGTAAGGCCAGGGCAACGTTCTCCAACCTCCGACATTTACGGCACTGAAGTAACAGGCTTGATCATCATAAGTTATGGATGAGGGACAAGGCCTCTGCGTGTAGATCTTCGGGGGCCCTGTGATTAGCCATCCGTGCCTCCGAGGCACTGGAGCGGGTCTGGTGGGAACCTCTGATCAGTAGCGCCGAAGTACGGCAGAAGGTTTGTGGGAAAGCTCACGTTCCCTCGATAGAACAACTGGCCACACTACATGTTACGATGGTTAGGCCACTCTCCTTTATCCCAGAGGACCCTTTGGCCCGTGGGGCCCTCTTCGCCCAGCCTTGTACCGGATGAAGAGGTCTGAGAGGTGGTCTGTCCATGACTTGGCGACGAAGCATGAAGGCCCTTATCAGTCAGCTCAATCGCGTTGATAACCACTGACTCCTCGAAGGGATGAGACAAAACAATGGTCACTGTCCCTGATATATATGGTTATCGCAGTCTTGATGAAAACTATCGCCTTCACTGAGTAGCTATCACTCCCCGCCCCACCGGACAGGCAGAACCATCTGATGTCAATGAAATGATCAGATCATCTCCTGCAACGCCTGGCTTCCATTTACTGATTCTCCTTATCCTCAGTGAACGAAGCTGTAGCAACGGGAACAACTGCTCCTCGGTGCACGGCTTGTGAGCTGAAATATCGAGCGACTTCCCGCACTTTGGAAAGTCGCTTATTGGCGGGTCATTTCAATCGACAGAAATGTCCCACAAAACACTGTCCCACAGCCAAACCCTCAAAACGCTAGTGCGTGTTCTGATCCCGACCAAAGGGAATGGGTAGCATCGTCAACAGCATAGATTACTGAGAAGAACGAACTAAGCAACGCGGGTACCTGATCAAGCTACATTTGAACGTTGACCAGTGAGCACGTCAGTTGCCATCATGTGAAAAATAACGAGGGTTATCTAGGCCTAAACAGGAGCAGTTGAGATGCAGAGGTTGTGTTCGAACCACTGACCTCCTGGTCATTAAATTCGCGCCTCGACCACAGAACTATCTTGATATACTGCAACTGCGAAATAGAGTGAACCAGTAATTTTGACAATAATGGCCCTCTTGGAGTGTTAATATGGTGTCTCCTATGCATCTAACATCACAGAGAAATGGTGGAGTACAACGAACAAAATGTAACGAACAGTGGCTTCATTGTTCCACAGATAGCCTCCTGCGTTATTCAACTCGGGGCATATCCGTGTTGCTCGTACTCGTGAGTTCGAGGTAGCTTAGTGGTTGAGGCGCCAACTCAAGGACAGGAAGGTCCGAGGTTCGAACCCGACTCCTGCCTCTCGACTGCTCTCTAGGCTTGGGCAACCTGATAGTATCTTGGCCTTCCCTCAAATGGCGTGGTAGCTAGGTATTGAAAATGCTGAACAAAGGAAAAAAGTTCGTGCTCTTGAACGTATCGAGCAATTGGTAATATACGTCAGTAGAACAAACAGAAACCCTCATCGGCGAAAATCCCCCCGGAAACGGAAAAACAACATACATTAAAATGTGTTGTTGGCGTACACATGCCCAAGACGAACACCTTATGAGTGTTTATGTACAGGTATGCAACTGGTTCCAAGAGTTGAGGAACTTCCCAAACGAGAGAAAATTCCTCGTCGCATTGAATTCAAGAGCTCCGTGCCAACAAACCACCCACTACATATTCAACTCGTCTACCCAAAGCAACACGACCAGAAAGCGGTGTACGTGGAGAATCAACAGGTGGGAACAAAGAAAGTTGCGTGTTGGGACGGACTTTCGGACCATGTACAACAAGGTGGAACTTGTTCGTCAAAATTTTCCGCAACATTTTGTGTAGGACTTGTGACCCTTCAGGCGTGCACTAGTTACTTAATACATTACTTGTAACATCATTTTGCTAGTGCAATTCTGCGTCTACTGAGGTCACTGGGGAGCAGTTAGACACTTAATGGAACGACAGCAGTACCACAGTTCCAGAAAATCTTGATTATGCCACACAGTTGAGACTATGCCTCCTCATCAGGTCCCTCAAATGCGTTCCCTGTTCGCACAGCTTTAGTAGCATAAAGTCAATAGTCGTCACTTACAACTTTAGAATCCTACTCCAGTCTTTCGAAAAACTCGGGAGGTTTGACTTTCCATAGGACACAAGTTACCGCTGTAGGGCCATGCGGGAAAAAACGACATTTCCGCTCGGCGGCGGCGGGCTTACTACCGTGAGGAAGATGGCTGGGACAGTGCTGCTGAAATCGTCCGAGATCTAATCATCTCTGACACCCTCTGAAATGGAGCGCAACACTAAAACGAATGCTTTGCACCACCCCGACTCAACGCAATGTCAACCACCATTGTAGTGTAGCCTGATATTCGAGTCAACTTATAAGCATTGGTGATGTCCAAGTTTATTTGCCGGGCTTCGGCTCGTGGGGTTTGTTTCCCATCTGGGGAGATTTTTGTGAACCACCTACCTGCGAAGAATCCTCATCACGGGTATGTAGGCTGCACCATTCATCATCGTCGGCCGCAATCCATGAATTATACATACTGATATACAGCTGCTGATTCACACTGCAATATTGATCAGCTAGTATAGAAATCGCCCAAAAACTGTAGTCTCCCCGATTACGTATCCCCGAGATATCAACAATGTCTGCCAGATGGTAAATCTCGGCAAAAACATAACGAAAACCACGAGGAATACAGCTTTAAACGCAAGGAGCACTAGGACAGTGACTAAACATGAGTAGTTGCGGTAAAACTACGTGGAAACATGGTCTTCGAAAAGCGGCGCTGTATCGCATAACTGGCCAGTTGGATGCACTAACAGATCAACCAGAAGTATGAATTGTTTAGAGATGGGATAAACATAACAGCATAGAAAGGGCGAGTAGAACAGAGCACCAGACTCACCCATGCTGAGCACTCCCGCCTTGGTCAAATGTGAACGCGACGCCGGTAACTAAAACAAAAATCGGTAACCCAACATTACACCCACTTCGAAACCGCAGGTAATTTATTGCCATTAAGAAGTTGGTAGGTGAAAAAGCAAGGCCGATCTGGTTGGAAATCACGACGGTTCGCATATATGTGAACGTGGTGCGCCTATCATTATCCGGCACATTTTTCTAAAAACAACCACTTTTTGAAATGGAATATTTGCGTTAAAACGAGGCGTTTCCGTGCATACTGCTTCAACGGACATTGTAGTAAGCACTGCCTGTCATTTTGGTTGATTTGTATGTAAATAGTGGTGATGTCCAACCTTGCTTCCTGGGCAATGGTCCATGAGTTATCTTTCCGTTTTTCATCCACAGAAATTGTCGTGAATCCCTGTCTTCGGAGAATCGCTGCATCTGTTTCTGCACCGTATATCCTACAAAAGATATCTGTAATCTTCCATTTTTATTTTCAGGTTTGTTTAAAAATGGCCTCAATTCGTTATTTTCTGACATGCGCTTCACTTTTGAATTCCCTTTCCCCCTTGCCTCTCAAGATTTTTGGCGCGATGCCAGTGGAGATTTTCTTGAAAAGCTGTTTAGAGTACGATTGTCACAATGAGAACGAGACGGGGTCCCACTTTATCTGAGTTGTCACATTATCGATGCAACAGCAGATGACGCCCAAAACCAAGCGAGAGCTGACCTACCAGACAAGGCCGGTATTCGTTGGTTTTTTGAGCGATCTACGGATGGGAGGTGAATTTTTAAGTTTCTCCTGGCCAGAGAGTCGCTGGTCGCTGGTCCCTGTATTTGTCACGGCAAACGCGATAAGCCCTCAATTCTGTGGCGCTAAGCACAATCATCCGCACATCACGGAAATAAGCACATAAAACAGGTGGACTGTTTTACTGTAAGTTGTACACGATGTTGAGTGTTAAACTACGAAAGTATGCGCTATTGATTTTATTTCTTGTGAAAAAACGTGCAAGGCCTTTTTGATGACTACGTATGTTGAGATTTGTTCCCCAAGCAGACTTCTATAGCCGAGAGGGTAGAGATGAAGCTATCCTAGACGCATCTGAAGTAAGTGAATGTGGAAAGACTAGTCTAGGGCCTTCGCGAAGTTGAATTACATAATGCCGCAAATCACTTCGTCATCCCCTGGTCAAGCTTTCCAGATAACCAAACGCGCTTACAAATCAGAGAGGCTCTTCACGAACCAATGCTGCTTGGAAGATATTGGCTTGTTCATACCCAGATGTTTCAGGGCACTTTGCCCCAGGGGACATTCCCCCAACTTACTTGGAATGCTGATGGTATTAGTAAGCCTCTGACTAGCAGTCTCGGGCTGCTCATCTTACCTGGAAAACGACGCAACAATGACCTCTTTTTTAGATCAACGTGGTAAGACCCTTGCTGAGTGATTGTCTTGGCCATCCACGCTAAAAGTTTGGATTCACGCTGCTTAAAGGAAACAGGATCCAGAAGAAATAGGGTTAGATGCGTGTCGTAGTCCAGCGAGCAGCATCGGAGACTTTTTAGGGTGGCATCAAAATATAAGGCAGCTCCGCCTGCCGCCCAACTTATAGTATAGTTAGACTCAAATCAAGTGAAGGTAATCAGAGAATAATTTTCTCTCTAACACAGTTAGCTCCTCATCAGGGAACGGGGTAAGAGCAGTTACCTGATCTAAATCCAAACAGATCATGCTCTGATTATACGTCTAATTATAGAGGGGCCTTCAGCGTATCAGACACCGACTCTGAAGCACGCGAAGCAACGCCGAGCTACGAGAGGTACGCAACACTTTGACCGGTATCAGGTAGCTTAGGGTCAGTCAAGGTAGTCTTTCGGTAAGCCAGAGCCCATTAAGGATTTCTTGGTGTGGAACCTATTCAGAAGCTCCCCAAAAATGACTGTAAACAAGCATTTACGTCTAACTACGTGAGAAAGCGTCGCACACTTATTGGTTTACTCAGAGACTAGGATGTCTTTGGAGCCAGTCATTTTGAAGACAAAATAAGCGCTTATTTGGAAGATCTCGTTTTCGAAGTGGTGCTTTTTGCCACTGTTTCTTCTGAAGCTTCGAAAAAAATAATCCGGATTTCAAAGACCGTTTGAGTGCGCAACGCTTGCAGCCATAATATGGGCTTTCCTTTCGTGATACTTACGTGACGTCGCGTATTTCTCTTGTCCACATACTGGCAGATGCTGCAGATGGATTAAGCCGTTCAAAGGTTCTTTTGGGTACTTCTATTTTTGCGTCGCTGAGCCATCTGTTGCACAATCCCGGCCTGCAGGTGCTATACTGACGTATGTCTTAAAGATGGCGGTCGAAGAATCCTATCACATCTTGTGAGCTTTTGTCCGTCATTCACAACGCGATATTAGGGGGTAGCTTTGCAGGTGCGGAGACTTCAAGCATTTTGTGGCAGGGTGATAGTGCTACATTTAGTATTTTGATAGGTTGTTACTACATGAATGAATGTAGAAATGCGGTTAAGAATCACAAATTGCGAACCGTTACTTAATAAAAAACAGAATTTCCTGCAAAAGAAAAAAACTAACGAATGACAAACACCATCTGAAACGCAGGCGTCCAGGTCGGTGAGCCAGAGAACGCAAAAACCATTTTGGTCCTCCCTTAACATGCATTTCATGAGTAAAGTGTGACCAAATTTTGTGCGGCTAGTTGTATATCACCAAAGCTATTTGGAACAGGCATGGGCCTTCGTAACCCGCCGCTGAAGTACCGAACCCCATCTCCTGACGTGTGGCAGTTTACAACCGTTTAAATCCGACATGTCCGTACGACTCATGATTTACGCAGCTACCACCATAATTTGAGGTTTGTTTGGTAAGCAACTTGCTGAGGGGAGAAAACGTACTCTAGAAAATAACGATTTAGTCTACCCGTGCTTTCCAGTTCCAACGACCAAATCCATCTATACCTGACCGCTTCATCACGTTATCGTGTTCGCTTCGCGCTGTCCCTTTGCCGATCGTTCCACGACATTCGATGTCCCTTTTCATCCTCACGGCTGATGGTCAGAGGTAGACTTGTATCACGATCGCAACTTACCTTTTCCTCTACACCTGATACGCGTAATACTCAAATCATTTGTCGCAACCATGAAGATAATTAAGTCACGTGCACCCATGGCATGTGAGCGCCATGACCGTTAGTGACTTGATCAAATCCGAGTCGCTATCCTGGTATGTTGTTTTTCTGGGAGGTAGCTTTCGGTGCAGTTCTTGGACGCATGTTTAGGAGGCGTGGAGTTCGCTTCTATAATCTTCCATTTTCAAGTTGTAATCTCCCCCGAAAATTGTCAGGTGAGACCCTGAAACGTCAAAAGGTTAATCAGGGGATCTTCAGCCCGAAACGGCAACATTGTGTATGCTGTGCGTTGTCGTTTTGCTATTTTGCTGAAGCTACTCAAAACAGTAATTTCATTGGTTGGAAGGGGCATTTGAACCTCGTTAAATCAGAGAATAGCAGATAAAAGGCCGTCATGCTCTGTTAGTAGTGAATACCACCTTGGCAAAGATACACTTTATCCCGGATTTTCCGGAATACAGGGCACTACATGAATTATTGGGAGGCACTTAACCGTCCTTTTGGCGACTGAGCACTGATAAGTGCTATGGCGCATTATGATTGTCAAAATATTTGATCAATGTTCATCACGCTTGCTGATCCTTAGAATTGCACAATATCCTGCAAAAATTCCGGATCCCGCCAAAGAAACAAATAAATGAAGTGGCACATAATACGTAGCTCAAAAGCTTAACTGTTTAGACTACTTGGCCGCTTTGGAAGTTTTCGTGACTTTCAATTGGGTTTCATCATGTAGGTGACGCCATTCTATGCCGAAAGCCTGAATGAACAGTACGTCCGTTTCATCCTGACCGTGAACCATTGTCAGTACTAATCTCGCAATACTCCGCGGAGACTCCCATTTTCAACCCACTGCAAGTAGTTTCAACACTCAACCGTTCGGTTACAAACGAATTGGCCTTATCGTAGCTAGCCCGAACTTAAACAGTCAAGAGAGAAACAAGCTTAGAAACAACCGAAACAGGGATAAAAGAAATGCACCGCTGAGGCCACTTTCAACCACTGGGATCAAATCTGACGTAAACTTCTAATTAGGATAACATCTGGTGACTGAACACTGCTCCGCCCAACCTTCATGTGCGGCAAAAGCGGCAGATCTTGGATACACAATCCTATTAAATAATTCGTCAGATGCTCCACACAGGCACCCATTCTTCTGCTCGCTGAAGCGCAGTTATCGTGCCTATCTACAAAACCGGAGACCTGCTATTTCTAGGCAGTCAAAGACCCAATAATTTCATTAAAATACTATGGAAGATGCTGCATCCCGAAGCGAAGCGAGTCGTTCAAAATTGTTTCGTTACCGAAAACTCCCCATATCAGACGCAACACAGATTAGTCCTGCTTCGCAAAATCTTGTCACAAAAGTGGTTACATTTGCGGACAACTTGGCTGAAGGTAAAGACGAAGAGATCACTTTAAAGGCTTTATTTCTTGACCTTCCGAAAGTAATTGAGTAAACTTTAAGCGCCGCACTGCCTTAACAAATTAACGTCCATGGAAATAAAGAGGATAATTAACATCAGGGCAGGGCTTTTCCTTCGAGCGAAACGATCTTAATAAAATGGTATCAGATGGATCTATGCCTGCACCTGTCGTAACTCGGGCCCTCGTAGCTGACGTTCATCATCTATCTATCTATCCTTTTAACCTTTATGGACCGCCTAAGACCTTATGGCTCCAAAACTCGCGAACACAAAATGGAAGTTGACTCGCAATTGCGGTGGTAACTGGAATAACGCCCACCTCTGGATCACAAAACATGCGTCAGCATGTTGTTTGAGGAGACAGAAAACGTCTTTATTTTGTATGAGGGAGATGGAAACGTTTTGCAAGGCCAGATAACAAAAATCACTCAGGTATCCGACACATTTCAAAAATCTACTCCAGTAAACCTGGCCAAAAATGGCATTTATTTGCATTCGGAGGATTCAAATGACCTCCCCCTTGTTGCTCGCGTAAATGTTCAGACATTTTATGCAGCGTACATCGCGCCGCCTTCCGAATGCGCCAAACAGGTTTACAACCAGGATGTGTTGAATGAGTTGAGTCCGTTGAGTTCGTCTGACGATCTTTTATGAAAATGGTCGCCATCCCTAAATCCGTCGGCTGAGGAACACCTCTGAAAATCAATGGCTCCTTGCCCATACACCACCGACGCTTCCAAAGGGATTAAACAATTACTTTGAGCTCTCTTTGACCGACGATTTTATCGGTAATCCTAGCAAAATTTGAATGCAGAAAGAAGCAGTTTAAGAATAGCGTGCACATCGCAGTTAGACAAAGCCTTTTCCTAGTTATTGGTCCGTCTGCCGAGCTTGGTTGCCGGACCGCAACCGTTTCACCACCAGTGGAGGTGGCATCGTCACTGTGGGGTTAAGGAGTAAATGCTTTATCTTTTTTCTGTGCTTATATGGATTGAAAGCAGCATCTGGCCTCTCTAAGGCGATCAGTTGGTCCCGAGTTGGTCGTCGCGTAATTCGTTTAGCACCTAGATATCTGTGATGTGTTGTGGTTTTACTCACTTTTATCTGGTTGGTTCGTCAAGCCCATTCAGTTTGGCAGTTTCTTCCCTCCGTTGTGATTAGGCCGTTCCCTTTTCACCTTGTATTCCGAATTTGTTCACTTGATTTGTCGATCCAGTAACTCTTTATTTTCTGTAGTTTTCCTTATTTGATCCCATGGGTCCGTTGGTTGTCGTAGGTTTACTTGATTTCCCATGTAATTCAGATCCTTGTGACTGTGTATTTTTTTGCTCGTGGTGGCTGGTAAACTGGACAAATGTTTATGTTTATTGATCGATTTTTACATGAGTTATCTTGCCTCTGCAAACGCTTGCTCCCGTTTTGTTCTTGCATGAGCAAGCATTTGAACATTGTTCCCAATAAAGATATGTTTCTATCCGCCTTTTTGAATTAAAATAATTGAAATTGGGTCATTTTCTTCTGGCGAGCTTGTGTTAGTGCATTATGGTGGAGGTTATCTTCCTTCTGGCCAAAAAGTTTGTCGCAGTCACTAAACTAAAGTTTAAACATCACGTTTGTCTCCTTCATTGCATCGAACCTGACCCTTCGCGAGGGTTCCCGGCGTGTTTGCAGGCTTGAAGGCGACTGTTGCTCCATGTTTCCGAAAGTGTTTTGCACCCATTTTCGCGAACTGCTTTTCTTTTCTGACTGTGCTGGTGTGTCAGCTTGGTGCTGGATTTATAGGCAACCCCACATAGGATTCCTCGGGCAGCAGTTATTTTGGAATGTCTGACAGAGCCTTCGCTCGCATTTCTTTTTTGACTGCTTCTCGATCCATTTGAGTAGGTCTCGAATCCACGCAATTTTTTACAGTTGGAATGTTTTCCGTTGTTGTTCAGAGTCAGGTCTGTGAGCGTTTTTTCTGCTTGCTTCAGCTTGCAGTTGGCCGCCTGATGTTCTTATAGCGAGCACATCTAGGACCATCATTTTGTCGTTCTCATTCGGTTCTGTTGTTACTTGGCTGCTGTCGTTCAGCGGTTGGTTTGCCCATGACAGTTCATTTTTCTTTACAATGGCAATTTTTTGTTTAAGGCTTTGAAGCGCGACTGGCGTCAGGTGTGTTTTCAGCAAAAGCGAGACCATGCACATACAAATATTATGTATTATCTAACACAGATGAGGTCATGTCTAGACTGGCGCGATTCAAATTTAGCGGACATTCGGGGCAAGAAAACACGGTTATTGTTTTTTAGGGAATTAAAGCGAGATCAGATAGTTACAATTCAGAGATTGCGGGCAGAAACATAATATGGTGGGGCAAAGCCAAGAGGACCTACCTAATATGTAACAAGAAACTGTAAATGTGAAAAACAAGGAACCGAAACAACGGATATGAAGAAGCATCAGTATTTCGGGGACTCGGCTGGCCAATGTGAGCTTAAACTGAAACCATTGCTGAGGTTGCTTAGCTGTGGAAATTGATTTTATGGACAGGGTGACGAAAAGCATAAATGGGAGTAATGAGATGGGGAAATTCACAATTGGGATATATGGTAGCTAGCATCTAAGAAGCATCGTGCACACTCAAACTATTGGAGTAGAGTCGGGTGTAAAAGTTCTTCAGGAGCTTGTGAAGCGCTGAGACAAGACAGAACATGTACAGTGATGAAAATCACTGAGTTCGTGGGAAGGAAGGTTGGATCCAAGGGAAATTTTGAGTGGAGTAGAATGACCTCGTCTTCGAGGCGACCGGGGCCTGTAAGTCAGTTTGTTTTTACTTGCAAGCAGTGTTCCGAGAGGGCCGGAGGACACACGCCAGAGTATGGAGAGGATGGTCGCAGATGTGTCTTCAGAGAAAATGTGGTTGCGCCACGACATAGCTCCGTAACGGACCATGGTTGGGGGTATCTGAAATAGATGAAGGTTTTTGTGGACTGCGGGATTTTGGGTTAGCTGGGTTATCCACGCAGGTATGGCAAATGAGATGTAACGACGCAGGTAAGTTTGCTCGAATTTTGGGTCCATATAGATGTAAGGCGGGAAGCAGACGGAGTGGATAACGACCACACAGAGCGTCGGGCGCAGCGACTGCCGAACATCAAAGTTAGAGAAGAAGTGAGAATGAGACGATATAGTTAAGGCCTGGTGAGTGCGAGGGGGCACTGGATAGCATGAAGGTTACTGATAGAAAATGACCTCAAAGTAATCACAATTAAGAGTATTATTGCAATTTCTTAAATCAGCCTGAAATGAGGGTAGATGTGTGCTGATTGACGCAGCAACCAAGGACTGACTAACCCTGCCAGTTTAACGCTAATATAGCACCATAGGACTAAAACAAGCCACCGTAAGCGTGCTTCTGCTTGACGACTAAGAAATTCACTCAACTAGCGACACACTAGGCTATTTTGGCGCTGGAAGGCTGCCCCGACTTCTTCGCACTGAATGTCAGCCGACCAGCAGAGCAAGAGAGAGTTTGTGTACGAGAACTGTTCTGGTAGAGTAAGGCGTTAGCAAGTCGATAGCCACTGGTCTAGCTGGTATGAGCGATTGCAGGGTAAGTTAGACAGTGAACTGTGATAGTATCTAGCTGTGTTAAAGTTCATCAGAAAGACTCCCCTGTGCAAATTTGGCGTAACAAATAGGCGTAATAGCATACAGCCTGATGAAAATAGGGCTTTTGAGATTATGACAAGGACTAATTTAACTAGAAGTCGCTAAATGGGTTAAACAAAGCCATCATTTAGGATGAAAAGTAAAGGTAAGATTAAGGGAACCCAGTTGTCGAATCACTGCTGTAAGCCTCAATCAAAACGTGGTGCATTGGTAAAATCCCATAAGCGTTAGATTTTAATGCGAATAGTGGAGTACTATGAATTCCATCATATTTTATTTGTTTGTTTGTTTGTTGCTTGTTTGCGACCCTTCCCCGGAAGCAATAAAGAGGAAAGCGTTTGCTGATGAACTGGATTTGGTGCGATAGTGACGAAAGCTTTGCGCGTCACTGTTGGGCGTCGCGGAGTGTATTCTGACTACCCCATGTATTTCTTAACAGACGAGGTATTAGTTTTCCATCATCTGTAGTCCACATTGTTGCCAGATAAATGACAGTCGGGACAAGTCCAACCAGGAAGTTACAAACAGAACAACAGGGCGCTTTTATTGTTTCCTGAATTGAAGGCCAGGCTCAGAATTGCCGGCGGTGCGCGAAATACCCATGCTATTGGAGTGGTGGCAGGTATACTAACGCGCCATGATGCAACTCAAGAGGTCGACTGTTTTCATACGGAGTAACCAACCACAACGCCAGGCTCCAATCCCTTATGCACGCTACCAGATCTGCAGTGCAGCAAGTCAACAAACTGTTATAATTGCGGCTTGTACATTATCAATCAACTTCCAGATATGTTGCCCGGTCGGGGTAAAAGCAAGGCCAATAAAACAGCCCATTCACTTTGAGCAAGCCAACAGCTGCTGAAACAGACATGTCGTGGAAGAGGCAAGTGGAACACCAGCTACCTCTGTGGCAATACAAATCGAATGGAGTAGTTGAGAGCTTGCATACTACGGCCAAACGTTGACGGAGCGCTAATGTGACACAGAGAAGTACCGCAATATTATGGGTGTTTTTATCGGGTTGTGGAGCCACGCAAGAATTTCGTTCACTGCGCATCATCAGACTGACTTTTTATGAGCGTAAAATGCGCATTCAGGAACGACAAGATTCGGCTTTACACTGATTTATGTTAGCTAGAACTAGACAAAACCAAGCACCAACCAATAAGCAGAGCTGACAGAGTAACCCAGGATAGAGCTCTGCCTAAAGAAACGAGGCATAAGTTGTCTAGATAAAGAGCCAGGTCAGCATTACATCAATTTTAGATCAAAATGGCATTAAAAAGGCAAGTGTTGCTCGATGCAAATCATGGAAATGGTATGATACAATAGAGAGATCACCTTATTTTTATCCATAAACTATATCAGTGTTAAACTCCAAGGGACTTCGAACCGGATTATTAGAGATCGGGGGCGATTGGGTATTAGGTAGCGCGGAAGCAACCTCACAAGTAGGAAAGTTTTCTACGGACTGAGAAAATTTATGGATGTGCCTCTTATTATGAAGCTGTTCTGGGAAGCTGTTACACGTGTGAGCGTAGTACACCAGGAAAAACTATTGGCGTAACTCGGTGCTAGCTCGAGGTTACATTAAAAGGCTGATGGAGTTATGGAATTTTTAGCGAGGACTTGAATTAACGTTTGGCTAAGCCTCCGCCATAAGTGCATTTTGTTGCAACAGACGGTGTACGAGAGTTAGATCTGGCCCAAACGTCTGAGCCATAGTGGTTTGAGGCCCCAACCTATGCAGCAAGAGTAGTAAAACGATGCATGGACTTTGGGAACATTTTTTGGTGGATGAACGCAGGAAGTTTCCAAGTGCTAGTCTGAACCCTTAGGTATAAAGAGAAAAGAGCGCAGTGCAGAGTTCCATGATTGATGACATGCGTCGCTTGAAAATCGCTACCTTATGCCTTCAATATCAAAGATGCGCAATATTAGAAAGAAGAGCTCAAGTGTTTGAACGATCTGGAACTTGACACGTTTCGGAAAGCTCAAGTTACAAGGATATCTGAAGAGACATTCTTTGAGTTCTGTGGAATTAATGAGACTAATGCCATAAAATTTGAGCACGTCAGCTGGAAGGGGCAACCACAGGAAATAATTGGGGACCCGGCAGAAAAAATGCCTAGGCCAGAGGCACTTGCCAGGTGGATTGGTGAACCTAGGTCTTGTTGGATCTGGTAAAGGTCAAAGGATTTAACATAATAAGGAAATATAGAGCGATTTTTATATCATCTGTAAAGAGGAAAGTTTCACCATGAAGCACAGTGCCAAAGAGTCCTTTTACATACAGTGAGAAGAGAGCCCAGCACGCCCTCTCTGATAACGCAATTGGTGGTTGACAGTAGAGATGAGCCTGCCGCCGATTTTTTATTTATTCCGTCAGATAAGTAGAAAGTGAGCCACTAGAATAAGGACCCAGCGATGCTCACGAAACTAAGTTTCTCTACATGGATGCACAAGTAACTTGGATAAAAACGTTTCGATTATCTAGGTGGACTATTACATTTGAGAGCTCGACATCGTTGACTGCTGTGCTGGTCCCGAAGAAGAAAACCCGACAACCACTGACGGGTCTATGAGACAGAAGTTCGTGCTGCCGGTCAACCATGACATTTGTAGCTATTAGGGACCTAGTTAACGGGCCTTTGACCAGACGTTCAGGGTTTCTCATTAAAAGGGTGCACGACATATCCTCCTGCATTCGGAAGCAGTTTGCCTAGATCCGGATTTGAAACGAAAACAAATTCAAGTTATTCCCACAGAAAGATGACCCCATAGTTGCTTGATTGGGTTAAAAATCCAGGGTAAGTAATTCGAGGTATTAATCGCCGTGCCCCAAAACACGGGAAGGAATTTCATTGGCCTCCGGAAGGACGGAGTTCCTAAGGGTTTGTGGAAGGGCAGAAATATCGGCTAGGAAATGGTTACGTTGCTGAGAGCTGGGTGGCTATTGTGACTCTGGAAAAACCGGTGGTAGTACAAACATCGCTAGAAAACAGACCAGTAGTCGAATAAACGTTTGAGATACAAGATCCACAGAGTAGGCAGCTGACTAATTGAGAGTAATAAGGGCTGAGGGCGGTGCTCTCTTTACGGTATCCGAGAGGTATCCGCGGGGACTTTCCGTCATTTGAGAGCTTACCGATGATATTCTGCCGACATTGTTCTATGCTATCCCGGTGTAATTTGTTACCCAAGGTTTTTAGTTGATTGTCATGGCAGGAGATACCGAGTTGAAAACCGTCATGGAAGAAACGAGGTAAATGGCGATCATTAGGGTGAGCAGATGCCACAAACGCGCTGCGTGTTTGTTGAGAAACAGTAGTCAACCAAGTCCCTGTGGGTCAACAAGGATAAAAAAGCAAGTAAAATATCTGGAAGGGGGAGATGAAAGTAGGAAGGGCTTGGTGGAACATTTAGGTCACTAACTGCGCTGCAAGAAACGACGCACTGGGGCTCATGGACTAACTGCGGCTGTAACCTGGAGAGCATGCACAGAGGAGATGATAAGAGACAAGTCGGTATTTGAGACAGAAAATCGGGCTGATTGTAGACAGATGTAAACTACTGGTGCAGCGGTGGATACTTCTGATGAGGCATGTGAGTAGCCTCGTCTTCTCGTAAATCCGCTTCGCGTCTCTTGAAAAGTGAGATTTATTACGGAATTTGTGGAGTCTCTTTGTAGCATTTGTTTGCATTTGAGTAACAGTCAACGAATATCCAGGAAAGTTCAGGAAGACGCGTTCAAGGAGAAGATGGATATTCAGTTTTGTAAACGAGGTGCATATGACAGTTTTGCTCCTGTGTCCAATAGTCTGTAACTGTTAAGTTGGTGTGTGTTTCTCTAATAAACAACTCCGCGGCGAAGGCCTTCTTCCTTTCACTGGTATATGTCGGTTTGAGGACAGTGACTCTGTTTCTACTCTCGCTAACATTCAGTCCGACCTGAACTCTTTATCACTCTGGTCCTCTTAGTCCCGTCTTTCTTTCGCTGTTCCAAAATGTCAAGCCCTGTCACATCGATTCCAAATTCCTCCTGGGACGCTTACTCTTAATGGACTCTTGATTCCTACTCTTCCCGAAGTGGAGACCTGGGCCTTAGGTATTCCTGTGCATTTAGCTTTAACCAAAATGCGAGGTATAGAGTGGCTAAAGCTCGCAAGCTCTGCGCTTACATTCGCCGATCCTTCCATAACAAATCATGCTTAATTGCCATCTTTAAACAATTTGTAAACAATTTGAATCCAGCCCTGAATTCGCCTCACAGTATTCACAGGCATGCCGGAATGCTGTGGAGAATGCAGCGCTCGTTTACGAAGACCCTGTTTCCGGTGTCATCCACACTACCGTACCGTCCTCGCCGTTTGTCACTCGGGCTGGATCCATTACGGCTAAGGCGCATCAGGTTGAATCTAGGCCTTCTGTATCGCCTAATCTACCGCAGGGCTTACATAGCTGACTGCTGCCCTGAATTTTCTTCCCGTACTCCCTATAATATCCGCAACTCTGGATGTTTACTCCCATTGTCGACATGCCGGACTGTCCTTAGACAACACTTTTCCTTTGCCTGTATTCCAAACTATGGAACAAGCTCCCTTCCATATCCGTACTATCTCATCTCATGTAGGCCTTCGAAAGGCCATCGATTCTTACCTTTCTATTGAGGGAGCTGAGCGCCTTTTCGCGCCTCAGCTTATAATAGACACTTTTGGAATAGACCCTAAGCCCTTCTAATCTGCGCACTCACCTCGGCTGTCCTGTTGCTAGGTCCTAGCATTTGCACTCACCAGAATGAACCCTTTAGCATTAACCCAGAAGCGCGACAACCACCCTCCCAAGTGTTCTTGTCTATAACTTACCATTTTATCTCTATGCAGACGTTCACTTCCTGCGACTACATCTTCTTTTGTCTGAAGCGTAGTTGATTTGCAGAGAACGTCTAGCGCCTGCCATCATAATTGTCGTTAAGCCCGTCTCCACTGACCTGGTTGTATTCCCTTCCTCCGGCCCTGAGCTTTTGTACTCAGCCAACTTATTCCTTGTTCTTCAAGCCTGGTCCCATCCCTGAGTAACTCTGTCAGCTCTGTTTAATGTCTGGTGGCTTGCTTTGACTGGATTTAACTAACCTAAGCCAAACCGAAGCCTCAGTTCCTCGCTGTTCTGAACCATTCTGCATCCTCTGAACACGCGCAGCTGCATATCAAATGGTGGGTCTGGAGATGCGCCATAAATGAAATACTGGTTTGGCCCCATTGCCCACTCATTCACACACACACACACACAACACTGGTGCGCTCTACTTGACAAGGCGGCTTACACCAATGCTTCGTCTTCGTTTAGCCATAGTACACAGGCTCTGAACATCTCCATTCTACTCCCATAGCCCAAAAGGTAGTTGACGTTTCATTTGCCTCCGCGACTTGCCTCTTCCACAGCTGTTTGCCGTTTGCTTGTTCGAAATGACTGAGCTGTATTACTGGCCTGGCTTTCCCCGACCGGATAAAATATCTGGTAGCTGGAGTTTTTAATGCACAAGCCGCAATTATGACTGCTTGGTGACTTGTCACCCTGCAGATCTGGTAGCATGCACGAGGGATGAAAACCTCGTGTGGTGGACGGGTACGTCCTGCAGGGAGGATCGCCCTGTTACGTTGCACCATGGTGCGTTCGTATACTCGCCACCCCTCCAGCAGCACGGGTGTATCGCCCACCGCCGGTGGTTCTGAACCTGGCCTTTAATTCAGGAAAACCAATAAAAGAGCACCGTTGCCGTTTGTCTGTAGCTGGATTGGACTTGTTCCGGTTGTCATTTGTCTCGCAAAACCAAGAAATACAAGCGAATGACAGGTGTCTTTTCGTTTGTCTTTATATATATATGCATGGGATAGCCTGAAGGTACTGTGTGAGGCTCACGGCTAATGTCGATGTGCAAGGAGTTGCCGCCTTCGTCTTAGTTGGATCACACCATCCCAAGCCCACTTCACCATCCAAACATAGCACACACGTTCTATCCTCTTGTCATCTATAACGATCATATGCACAAAATGCAAATAACTTATTATTTCCTGATTACAACCAGTCACAGCTAGCATTTAATGGCTGTTTTTGCTATGCACCATTCGTTTTCTGGAGTTGACAGCAGTGACTCGGCGACTGGTGATCCTTAATCTTACCATCCTGTTAGGTTGACGTAGTAGATCTCAGTTGAGCTACGATTCTATCCATTATCTGGGAGGCTGTTGCCTGTCCGCTTTTTACTTCTCTCGCGTCACTGCTCATATTAACCCCTTTTTCCACAACGGAGACCCTATGTCATGATTCTTTGGTAAGCTGAAAACAAGCGCCCGTTCCAACTAGTCCAACAGCTAGCCTCCCTGCTAGCCACCTCGGCGACAAATTTCTTACCTTCCTAAAACTAAGCGTCCACTCTGGCCCAACTGGTACTTGGTTTCTAGTTCAGCAAACGCATCCACCTTCCTGGGTCCATTTAGCTTGCTGTCATCCCTTTAGATTTTTTCTATTGACAACGTTGTACCATATATCTCCTGACACACACGCTACTGCTTTCATTCTATTTCTTCCTCGTTACCCCTCTTCCCAAGCTTGAAACTTCTACTGCAGTTGCCCAAACGCCCCGTAGAACTGTTATTCAGTCAAACTGGCTGGTCCCCGGTCTACACTCACAAGTTCCTCTAACGAAAGGGAAATTATCTGTGACCTTGCATCCGCCTGACTCTGTGTCAATCTCTCTGCCCCAGATCCAGCTGCCACGGAACTGCGTGTCCCTTCTCCGATCGCGGCACCCTTGACGACCGTTACGGGGCTGTCCATAACCTGAAGCATGTCAGTGCACTGATGACATGGCACTGTCATACCCACTGTGATGGCATTCCGCAACTATTCTCTTCAAAATCTCGACCGTAACCCTCGCCCAATCGAGCCTGTAGTCGCAACTACGAGCAAATTTTTCATCCGGCCCCGTCTCTGGGACGAGTTCTTTCGTACCAGATGAATTTTCGCTCAAATTTGGCCGGCCTGGTTTTCTGCCACAATTTCGGCTTCCTCCACAAGTTCAAATCCGTATACGGTGTTCGGTTCACCCTATGTATTGGCACCATGTCCCCATCCAACCTATCCTGCACCTGACTTCCTTACAACGGTGCAACCAGTGAGTTTGCTTAGTTTCAGATTAGACCACATTTTTGAGAAAAAACTCGCCATGTGCTCCCAATTCGAATTATTCCACCTCCATCTCCACTTCTCGTTGCGACTCCGGCCATTTACCCAACCGCCCAAGGTCACTCATGGCCAGCAATGGTTTTCAGTTTTAGTTCATGCCATGTTCATGTCTTTGAACTAGTCGGACCTCATGACCATTGTTCCCTACAAGTTGGGAAAGCAACCTATTATTATTTCATCGGATATTTCCCACTGTTTATGACATTGTCCTCTTTTCGCGCACTACCGGCAAATCCTTCAGTCACGCTTCATTCTGACTGTAAACTTATGATCATGCCAGACGGTATGTCACCCAAAATTTGGGAATAAAATTATTATTATTATTGTTCTGTTCTGTATAAATCCAGATGGCCTCCGGCATCCTTTCGAGGGGAAATTACTGAATGAGTTTTGCACGAAGTTTCAATTTGATGTAGACAATAGAGCTCACGCCTCTTGAGTTTTTTCCTGTCAGAGTGATGGATGTAACAGTCAGGGGATGAAATAGCTATGTCTGGATTTTCAAGAAAGAGCCAAGTTTTAGTCAAATAAATCAGACTTGGTTGTGCAATAGCGCTAGTGGCTCGGAGACTATGGATATTTAACAGTAACAAACGGGCATTGAACTACCTTGTTGACAGGATAACTAGCGAGTAAACCACGCTAAATAAAAAGCTGCTAACCTCATCCACGTTGAAGTTTTGTATTGGGGGAAAATGGGAAAGTTAGTTGGGGGACATTAAGTTGGGCTGATTGGGTGGGTTGGAGTCGGTCGGGATCTACTCACCATTAGTGTTGGACGGGTGGGTTTTGCGTAAATTAGGTTTGATCTAATGGCGGGAAGTGGTGTTTGAGATCTATTGTGCTGTAACTAATGCCTTTGGGAAGAGGGTGTGCAGTTGAATGGAGAGTTATCAGCCGTGTAGTCCTCAGCACGGTCAGTGGTACAGAATGTACATAATGCAGAAAGAGGTGGTGGGTGTGGAGGGATACAGGGTAGTGAAAAATGGCGATCAGGGGGACAAATGTGGGTAATCTTTATTGGAGAGAGAACATCGAGCAAAATCAGATCGTTAGGACTTGAAGGTGGCGGGCAGAAACAAAACGAGGGAGGGCAAAACAAGGGACATCCTGCATGACATATGACAAGAGAAGTGGAAGCTGCAGAAAATGAAGAACCAGCACATCAGATCTGATGAAGCAGCAGAGTTGTCGTCATCCAGTCGGTCAAGTTGAACTAAGGCCTAAAACAGCGGCTGAGGCCTCGTGGCCTTGGGCTATTGGGCTCATGGCCAGGGTCACAAAAAGCGTAAGTGGGGACAGTGAAGTGGAGGGATTAGCAAAGCGGATAAATGGTAACAGGAATCTCAGAAACATGATGTACGCTGAAACTGCAGAGACTTACTGGTGTCACTATTGTGGAGTTAGGCATAATAGTTACTTTGAAGAGTGAGATAGTGGCAACGCACGAGCCAGAACGTGAACCATACAGAAAATTATCCCTTTTTGTGGATAGCACAGACTAAAATTCACCAAATTCGCACGATTGTTTCAGCAGTTTGGAATAAACGTAACATGAAGGCAGCTGGGGCCAAGTGAGGAACTTATTCGTATTTGCAGTTCATGGAACTACTTGGCGAGAAGGTGTGGTCAGGAGTTGGAAGGGAATAGGTGCGGGTGTGCTGTCAAAGCGCCGTGCCATCACTGGCCTGAAATACTTCGGTTTTCGGATAGTCCCGTAACGGACGTCACATCAGAGGTCATTGAGCCAGGATGTGCAATTCTCTGAGCGCGGATGACAGCCAACCAGGTCGTCCATACCTGATATTGCCGGAGCTCAAAGCTTCGGAAGTCGAGGGAATGAGAAGAGATTAACATAGTATGATGAGTTTGGGGAGACATCAGAGAGAGGCAATGTGCATTATATGTATATATATGAAGAGAGAAAGAAACACTTGATATCTACCGCTATAAGGCTGGGGACGACAAATGATTATATGAGGTAGGATGGAGAAGTATCTATACTTAGTAGACTGGGGACCAAGCAAGGGTTGGGTTAGCTAGCATTTGGTATCAAACTACAAGCAAACCGGTATAAGCTCGCAGAGAGGTAGTAGGTTAGGGAAATTAAACGTGTAAGGACTGAGGTGACGGACTAGTTTATCTGGTATTTATTACTTGAGTTGGGCAGTACCATAACCTAGAAGGGAAAGGAAGTGTTAGAGAAATAGTCACCAGTCCCCGAAGCATTGCTATCAACCTCAAGTTAACAAATGGTGTATGACAAATAAATAGTCTTTGGGCACTAATCTTGCCTGCTGGTAGTAAAGGGTTTGAAACCTCTGTATAAGTATATTTTATATTGCATATTCTCACTCCCGGGAGTAATAGGCAGGCGTGCGTGTTTTGTTTGGTTGACTAAGTGCTCTTTTGTCGGTTTCCTGGATTAAAAGCCATGCTCAGAACCACCGGCGATGGGCGAAGCAGGCGTGCTACTAGAGGGGTGGCGGGTATACGAATGCATCATGGTGCAACGCAACAAAGCAACCCTCTATTTGGGACGTACCGACCACCAAACGAGGTTTGCATCCCTCGTGCATGCTGCCAGATCTGCAAGGTGGCATGCCACGAAGCAGTCATAATTACGGCTTGTGCAATAATAAAGGACTCCAGCTACCAGATATTTTATCCGGTCGAGGGAAAGCCAGGCCAGTAAAACAGCTCAGTGATTTTGAACAAGCAAACGGCAAACAGCTGCTGGGAAAGGTAAGTCTCGGAGGCAAGTAGGGCAGTAGCTATCATTGGGGCAATGGGAACAGGGCGCAAATGGTCAGAGCGTGTGTACATGGTTAAACGATGACGGTGCATGAGCTATCGAGCCAAAGGGAGGCGTACCGCCATGTTTTGCGCGCGTGCTGAATGGGCTGCGTGGCGCATACTACGACCTTAGGTATGAGACAATTTGACTTTTGCATGTTTTAGCTTGGTTGATGTTAGGCAAGACGGGGGACCACTCAATAAACAGAATGGATAGAGTAGTCCAGAGCAGGGCCTAGCTGGTATAATTTGCTTTAGGCAACTCAAATAGGTAACAAATATTATTTCAGTTGGTCCTTGCGACCGGTCCTCAGAAACCACCTGTGAGCGAAACCATCAAAGATCCGAATGGAATGACAATCTTGAATAAAGAAGAATGCCTCGACCTGTGGACCGAATACTTCGGACAACAGTGGTCATGGCCACCAGCTGGCACTCATCTGGAACCTACAGGTGACGTAGAACCTTGGGCGGTGAACGTGGAACCACCTGCGGTCTCAGAGGTTTATGACTGCAGATGTTCTTTCAAGCGCCACCGAGCCTCTGGTCTGGATGGCCTCCCACGCGCATTGTTCAAAGATTCGAGTGAAGTCCTCAGTCAGTGTCTGTATGATCTGTTTGCTTACATTTGGGAAAAGGAGTCTGTCCCCGGGTAACTGGGGACAGTAGGTGATAGTGCCCATTTTCAAAAACGGGGCTTGTAGCGAGTGTGACAGCTTGACGCCGGTGGTAACGAGATGTTGGCGTCATTGGTGCTTCGTCGCCTTACGTTGGCTCGTGAAACACTGACTCGAGAGCAGCAAGTAGGCTTCCGGTCTGGTAGGGGTTGCGTTGACCCAATCTTCACACCTCGTTAGGTGCTAGAACAACGCCATAGGTATAAGAGACCCACAATTCTAGTGTTCCTGGATTTCCAATGCACATTTGACTCGGTTGACCGGTCTGTTCTGTTTGACACGCTTACCCACCAAGGAATGCCCCGGAAGTTTGTGAACATAATAAGCTCTTTGTATTCCAAGACTTCCGGACTCAGACTTCCGGACGTGTGAGAGTATACGGAAAGCTCTCCAAAAGCTTCCGCACACAAGGTGGTGCCAATTCATCATTTCGATTTCACTTCGTAGTCAATGAAATCATGAGACGAACGCCGGAAGGTCTCCAAAACCCCGGTGTTCAAATAGCCTGTGACGAAAACCTTTTCGATCTGGAATAGGCAGATGACATCATTCTCATCTTTGAAGAGAAGGAGAAGGCGCAGGTGTTTTTGGATGAAGTGACCAAAGACATTCCGTTCTTTGGTATGCACTTTGCACCCAAAATTCTAAGGTCATGCTCGTAGACATGCAGTCACTGAACACGCCACTTACAATCCAGCGAGATGCACTGGAATTTTGGAGATGTTTACGTATTTTGGAAGTTCTATTAGTTCTGTTTGTCGTGTGACAGATGACGTAAATATACGAATCTTCAAGGCTCGCATTTGCTAGTTTGAGACACCTATCACGTCAAAGTGGTGTGTTCCTGAATCTCAAGGGACGTGTATATCAAGCTACAGTGCGGGCTGTTTTGTTGTATGGCTGTGAGACTTGGCCCATTTGGGCAGTTGAACCGAGACGTCTTCAGGCGTTCGATAATCGTTGTCTCAGAACCATAGCTCGTGTGGGATGGTGTCGGCGAATCCGTAACGAGGCAATTAGGAAGCGAGTTTTCGGTCGTGCAACGGGTATTTCCATCGAATTACGTTTACAGCACCAGAAGCTGCGTTGGTTGGGTCGTTTGTTGCACGCGCTTAACCATCGTTTGCCGAAGAGAGTGGTGTTTTCCATGCCCAATTCAAAGTGGCGGAAGCAGAGAGGTGGCCAACCCTTGACCTGGCAAAGGGGTATGAAAGCAATCACGAAACGTTCGGGCGCTGTCGGTCCTACTCGCCTTCCAGGATGGGGACCGCGTGATCCCCACTGCGCCTGGTTGCGGACGCTGCAAAATATGGCTGCCAACCGATGTCAGGGCGATCTTGGTGTCAGTTTTCACCCAGATTGCCTGAATGATTGTTTGGAGCTGTAGACACCTCGGAATGATTGTAGTAAACCAGCAGTAAGTCCTCTCCCCGTCAATGTTTATTCTTTTCTTCACAATAAGGCCTTCAAGTAAATCATGGTTGTACGTCAGCGAAGCGTTGGTGTTAAACACTGATGTCATGTTGTCGATGATGATGCTGATGATGAATGGACGTTTGATGCCCTCAAGTGCCAGCTTACAACTTCGGACAAAATGGAAAGAGAAGGTTGGACAGAATTCCACATTTGGTCGCAAGCATAGCTTAAAACCCCGACCTTTGCGGCTCGAAGATGGAAGGAGCGGAATGTTCGAAAGTGGAGCCTACGTGCCCAGGCAATCTGGAAGTAGACTTGATGAGAAAAACTAAGGTGCAAGTGTATCTGGGACCTAATAATTATGGACGTATAAACTTGGACGGAGCAGCGGCAGGAAGTTTTATGGGACTTGGAAGAAGAGAAGCTTAGTCTATAGGCGCTTGACCAGTGGGTCAGAGAGTCTAAGTCTTATTGGATCTGGCGAAAGGCTAGAGTTTTAGCTGAGGAAGGAAACGTAAAGGCGATTTTTATATCGTCCGTAAAAAGGAAGTGTTTATCATAAGATACCTCGCCGAAGACATCGTTGATATATGGCAAGAAGACGATGGGGCCTAGCACGCTCCCCTGAATGACTCCACTGGTGATCGGTATTGGGGATGACTGTTTTTCACCAATTTGTGTTATGTGTGACCTATCGGACAGACAGGAGATGAACCACTGAAATAAGGATCCATTGATGCCATCAGAACTGAGTTTCTTCAGCAAGGATGCATGAGGGACCTGGTCAAAGGCTTTCTGGATATCCAAAGAGACTGTTACAATAGAGTCTCCGGCATCATAGACTGCTGTGACGGTCTCAGAGAAGTAAAGCTGGCAGCCATTGACGGATCTCTGAGATAGGAATCCATATTGTCAGTCATTTGTGGCATTTGTAGCTAGGAGGAACCTAATTAACGGACCTTTGACCAAACGTTCAAAGGTTCGCAGTAAAATATATTTGTGTCCTACAGACCTGTCGGTCTTCACACTTGTGCACCCACGCCGACCGTGGAGACCTTAAACGAAAGTTAGAGTCCCATCTGGCTTGCCAGTAATACGAGCGTTTTCTGATTATTTTCTCGTCTATCTAGTAACTCGGTCGGGTTGGCAACCTGCCTATGCGGCCTGATGGATCTCCTGCATTGGATAGAGAGTGTTTTTAACAATGAATCCAGTGATTGCTTACCAAACCCCTCTGGAGTGATTAACCTGACCGACTTTCTCACACGTTCTACATTCGCACATGCTTGCCACAAGGCCCTCAAACAATGAGGGGGAATAGTGTTGACGTAACTACTCTTGTTTGCCCTGCCCGCTCATCTTTGTGTAAGGCAATTAGTTTGTTTCAAAATGTGCTCTAAAAAGCACATTCTTTGGACCACATCCTCAAAGTTGGATGCTAAATCCATTAAAGTTATACGGTCTCTGCCGTGTATATTATTGCATGACAAAGCTATATTACTGATCTTCCATGATTTCGGCTAACAGGTGGCATGTGAGGCTCTTGGTGGTTTGGTGCATCTATCTCGATACCGCCTCCGTCCTCGCGAGGACTGGGGAACACTTTGTTAAGTTCATTCCCACGTCCGGGGTGGTATCCGATCGGTTCTATTACGACTCACCTGGGTCGGTACACCCTATAGAAGTGGATGCGTCGGCAACACAGCAAGTTCGTATTCGGATTGTGGACTTTTTGAACAACAATCTCGAGGTAAAGTTACATTGCCACGTGGCCCCGTTGAGTCCGGATTCGGAATTGACTTCGGCGTTTTTGTGTCGAGAGACTTCGGTTACGGCTAATAGTCATTGTGTGGACCCGAAGGCACAGACTCCGCAATGGGGTGAAATCGCTTTCGATGCCATAGGAAATCGCTCTCACAGCTACACGTTCCATGCAGAACTTCTAGTCGGCCGAGTGCTTTTGGGCGCCTTCTATTTCTGAAAATTTCGTAACAAATGGGGTGAACTCAACTCGAATATGGTAGAGGTTCAGGATATGTACTACTATCAAATAGCAATGGTTAAACGGAACGCGGGGAAACCTCAGTATCTCCCGACGATCAAGGCACCGGATCTCCCGACGCGACCAGATTGTGGCACACGACGATGGTGTGAAAAAGATTTGCCCACCTGGGCAGACCATAGTCTCACCGAGCCCATTTCTTTGGCCATTTTGTGAGCTTTCCGGTGCAGATGGTTATACGGACCACCAGTGTACGAACAAGGTGCGAAAACATCCGACTGGCGTCTCGGACTACTTTGAACAGGTGGTCTACCCAAATGGAACGTTAATCATTCTTGGACGTACGGCTGCAGCCTGGAAATATATGGTTCGCCTCTGCCGTAGCCACATCCGGTCGGCAGTCATCTTTTCCTTTATCTTTGGTGGAACCGAATCCGATCCTGGTCCTCTGATGTATGATTCAAACGTGCCGTGCACGGATTCCAGTTTTCATCTACTGTCTCCCATGTTTCAAAAGATCACTGTGCGACAAGGCCCAGGATCTGATACACAACTGGTGGCTGTCTATCGAGGAAGCCGATCGTTCGCCGAAACTGAATGGACGAAAGATGGTGGACTTATCCCGTTCAGTTTCCCAAAACCAACCGCTTTCGCCCTCACTTTCCCAGAACTCATCCAGCGGAATCACTCAGGTCTGTATGAAGTACACGTGTCTGGCAGGCATCCTTCAATCCGGTTTCAATTTGAAGTTACCGTGGTTTGTCCGCCGGAGGTGATTCAAGATCCGCCTGTTTTGTTTTTGGTCATGGAGGGAAATGAAGCAATGTACCACACTGAGATGGCAAGTTACGGCATAACGACGCTGCGCATCAACGGAGAAGTGTTTTTCCCATGAGGTGAAAATCTACACCGCTCTGTAAATGACTCCTTTCTTTCTGTGATAACATGGATGCATTTGCGCCCAACTCGGATCGGCACCAACAAGAAGTTTGCCTGACAACGTAAGAACCGGAGGGGAAACTATCAAGCGATCGCGTCTTTTTGAAATTCGTTACTTGTGTTGGCGGATTTTTGATGAGAATTCGAGAGGCCAAGGAAACTTGGGCCATTAAAGCTCTCTGAAATACCTGATGAATTTGAAAATCACACTTAACAGTCAATGCTCGGAGCACGCCTTACGCCCGGTGCTGTGTAAGGTAATACAAATTCGCTAAACTTTCTATATTTTTTCGGTGGTATTGGTTTCAACGGTTGCTTGCTTACAGACATATGGTGGCCGCATCCCTTGCGTAATATTTTACATTGTACACTCAGGACGTACCGAAATATCTATTCCAAATTCATCGGCTGGCCGACCTCGTATATTACCTTAAAAAACTTAAGCAAAAAGACACTTGAGGTCACGATAACTGGCGAAACCTGCACCGACAAGTTTCAGGATAGGTGCTCAGTTGGTGTACTTTTAAGTACTCAAGGAGGGAGACCGGGACGGTACAGAATACCTCGCATTCGTCGATGAAATGTGGCCGGAAGTCAAGAGAACGACGCTGATTGTGTCACAGCACCTCTGCACCCGTGTACCCGATAGTTCCTCTAGGAAACGTTTCTGCAGATTCATAAAACGTTATCGCCTCGCACCCGTCTTGCACAGCCAAAATCATCGCATTAGCGCACCTACCTCCCCAGTATAATGTTCAGGATCGACTGTAGCTGAGGCACGAATCGTACCACTGAGATTCGACCTCATCAAATTGTATGTGTTGAAACGGCTCTCGGTAGACAGGCTTTTTTATGTGCAGGTGTCAGACCTGAGCAAATTTACAAGGCACTAAACCGCTCCATAAACATTGATGCCCCACATAACGCCGCTCACCGGGAATAAACCGCGATTACTTCCGTCAAAACTATGAAATTTTCGAAGTTACGAATTTAACGGGGATTGAGGTGAAAATCTACACCGCTCTGTAAATGACTCCTTTCTTTCTGTGATAACATGGATGCATTTGCGCCCAACTCGGATCGGCACCAACAAGAAGTTTGCCTGACAACGTAAGAACCGGAGGGGAAACTATCAAGCGATCGCGTCTTTTTGAAATTCGTTACTTGTGTTGGCGGATTTTTGATGAGAATTCGAGAGGCCAAGGAAACTTGGGCCATTAAAGCTCTCTGAAATACCTGATGAATTTGAAAATCACACTTAACAGTCAATGCTCGGAGCACGCCTTACGCCCGGTGCTGTGTAAGGTAATACAAATTCGCTAAACTTTCTATATTTTTTCGGTGGTATTGGTTTCAACGGTTGCTTGCTTACAGACATATGGTGGCCGCATCGCTTGCGTAATATTTTACATTGTACACTCAGGACGTACCGAAATATCTATTCCAAATTCATCGGCTGGCCGACCTCGTATATTACCTTAAAAAACTTAAGCAAAAAGACACTTGAGGTCACGATAACTGGCGAAACCTGCACCGACAAGTTTCAGGATAGGTGCTCAGTTGGTGTACTTTTAAGTACTCAAGGAGGGAGACCGGGACGGTACAGAATACCTCGCATTCGTCGATGAAATGTGGCCGGAAGTCAAGAGAACGACGCTGATTGTGTCACAGCACCTCTGCACCCGTGTACCCGATAGTTCCTCTAGGAAACGTTTCTGCAGATTCATAAAACGTTATCGCCTCGCACCCGTCTTGCACAGCCAAAATCATCGCATTAGCGCACCTACCTCCCCAGTATAATGTTCAGGATCGACTGTAGCTGAGGCACGAATCGTACCACTGAGATTCGACCTCATCAAATTGTATGTGTTGAAACGGCTCTCGGTAGACAGGCTTTTTTATGTGCAGGTGTCAGACCTGAGCAAATTTACAAGGCACTAAACCGCTCCATAAACATTGATGCCCCACATAACGCCGCTCACCGGGAATAAACCGCGATTACTTCCGTCAAAACTATGAAATTTTCGAAGTTACGAATTTAACGGGGATTTAGTCTAATTTGGTTTTGCGTCTCATTGGTAAATTGTTCACAGCATTTTGTTTTAGGAAACGAACTTGCGAGGTCACCGACCACCACGGATTTGCAAGTGAGTACCAGTTCACGAGATAAGACAAAATCGAAACTCAGCGTATTTTAATGTTCCGCGGTGTTTTTGACTGGAAGATAACACCTACGGAATATTTAATTTAAATTTCACCCAGGCGGATAGTGCAATAAAGTTTGTACGCGCTATACTTGTCCGGCGTAATAATAATAATAATAATAATAATTAGATAGTCTTCAGCGAGCTTTGATACGACGTTTTCTTGTGCAGCTTGCCGTGTGTTCTGCACAGTAATGGAAGACGACAAATATCGGTATTACCACAACCTTTCAACTTTTTGTTTTCGTCACATATAAAGCGTTCATGAAAGGCCTCGTAGGACTTTGATGAATGAATTTTACTGTCAGTTTATGTGCACAGCAGGGGTATCAAAGCGTTTTATGGTCACACCACCCAAGGATAACGTTTTTATTATGCGATCTCCGGTTTTTACATGTACTTGATCCAAATGCAGTCGACGCAGATCAAGAACACCTAAATCGCCATCCGGCGGCGAAGTATAACCATGCAGGCGTGATTAGGGTATTTATTGTGCCAATACAGAGAAAACAACGAGAAAATATTCGCAGGGTTGAGGTAATAGCATCAGGTAAAGACGATTCGATGCACTGTGAGGTGGTAGTGCGTGTATGCGTCTCAGACATGCCCAACTAGTCAGTAAATAATGCGGCGTTTTCAAATATCTGTATGTGATATTGAAACCTTCTCCGTTGAATATAGGGACGTTCCTCATCCGGAACACGTCATAAAGCGAGATGGCAATGTTGGAAATTAAGGCCAGCTAGCGTTCATCATGATAACCGTATGCGCTCTCGCTTGCCTGGGCTATTTATGCAGCTGCTTGGCCGAAACATATGCGTGCCGCTGATTACTCTGACCACACACAACAGCCCAACGCGATGGCCAAAAACGACCTTACCTCATCATAAATGTATGAGTTTTTGCTCACCTCGTCTACTTATCGTAACTTCCAGGCCGGTGTCTGTGCACGACGCCGTTATGGGCCCTTAACTATGCATGTTAGCCTAGTTTACTGGCCAAAGTCGGCCCCCATCATCATAAACATGTGCTTTGTTGCTCCGTCATGCCCGCACCCAAAAATTATGAAACTACTTGGCAAAATATTCATTTATTTATTGCGCTGGTGCAATCATAATAGTCTCCTCGCTTCCCTTGCCGTGACAACTTTCAATCAACGATGAACCCGGAACCAGAAATATTTATTCGATTTAGTCTCGTTCCCACCAGCGGTAAAAGTATCCAAATATCTTGCTTTTACAAATGCAAACTCATCGCTCGCTCGAATAGTCCCATTGTCGATAATGCAGCAGCCGCTTATATATTGATGCTGCGGTGCCGAGATTGAGTGATCGTATGCATTATTAGACGTCGCAAATTCAAAGATAAAGAGGGGTGTAAACAAGACACTCGTAAGATCAGGTGGTATAGACCTGGTCCCTAGGCTTCAAGGACCTGATGCATCTTCAGACGTGTACCCACAGATGTAGCTGTAGGAACGACCTAGTGAGTGGGGGGTTCTTGGTGTTAACGCTGTCCCTACCTGGAGCACTGAATCCCAAGTTCAACCTATTTCCGCTTATAGATGCTGATGCCTTGCGACTCAATAAAAGCAACAGCTCCGTCGTCCCAATCCTAGTTTAGAGCTGCCCGATACTCGGCCGCAATAGCGCTCTTTTCAACTAGGGGCTTCTTCCTCGGACACCGACTATCAGTTTCCTTGCTTGCGTTTGTTAACCGGATATAGGTCAAGGGAACGCTTCCAAATCACCGACGCGCCTACCATCTTGAAAGCCGTTGGCCAACTGAGGCAGCCCTGAAGCTCCTTTCCATGTCTGTCATATAGGCTCTTGCCTCAACTAACTTACTGTTCATGCCGGTGTGTTGCCACTTATCCTTACAACATCATATGCAACTCTCCGAATACATGAGCAACTGGCGGCCTTTCTTGATACGATGTAACTGTCTTTATGATGATGGTGATCCTACCAGAGGTTTAAAAGTTCACCCCTGCTCAATGTCCCAGGACCAAATGTCCTTTAAACTACATCCAAATTACATACATCTAAAGAACGCCACCACTCCTGCCTTTGTCCTCCGGGCAGCCATTAACCCCGACTTCCCATCATCCGTCCCCATAATGCGCCTTATCCGCCCATCCGCAGCTATTCCACTTAGTCAACCCTTTCTTTCGCTACCCAGCGCCACCCATTAACTGACTTGTTTTGTTCTATTTGTGTCTCTTTCGCACACACTGACCCCGACAGTGCTAACGAGAGCATAGTTTGCAACCCCCCTTAGTTGCTTGCCGTCCTCTTAATGATCCTTCGAACTTCCTGCCCAAACTTATAACCAAACTCCTGTTGTGAGTTCACCCAGTTTCCCTGCATTCGCTGCTCTATCTGCAGTGCTGAGTATACCATGACCGACCCAGAACATATGCCATTTAACTCCATTTCACTTACCACCACCCTTTCCTCCAATTTCTCATAGTACCAAAACGCAACGCGAGCGATTTTAACAACTTTCCAATTGGAACGTCAAATTCAACAATAGACACAGATGGGCTTAACCTTGCAGCATATGCCCCAGGGAATGTGCCTATGAATCGAACATGTCAGCTTTAATGAAGTGAAAATCAGTGCCCATACATAAATTAGCAGAGATACACAAAAGGTATGTGGTGAAACGTCTCTGGCATAATTCGCTTGGCAGAGCATCTACCTCTTCTCCTAACGCAGGTGCGCCGTACTAAAGTTAGCTCATCGCCCAGGCATGCAAAATCCTCATGCATAGCACGTTTTTTCCTATCAGTTGTCCCTGTGTGCTTCAAACTGCTAACTTCTGTGACTTGCACGACTTCCAGGATTGGTTAGTACAACTTTCCGCGCAGCAGTTTATATCGGAAGGCCATACATACTCCCCAGTCGGTGTGCTTTGGTTTCGCTGACCACCTAACTAGAATCCTGCGTTCCTTTGCAGCTCTTTCACTTACTTCTTGAATAAGCGTCAATTAACCACTCAAAATTTCTCCGTGTTGGCTTTCAAACCCCGCTTTTTGCCCTAGCACGTTTTATTACATGACAATCTGACCTTCTCAAATACTTTCCAGCTAAACACATACGTTTCAATAACGATTTTTGAAATCGTCTGCCCACACCTCTGCTCTTCAAATACAGCTCCGTGGAAGGTTGTACAACTGGGTGGGACACTACTTGGAAACCGTTTGCCTAATGCACGTCCCACAGGCACAGATGGCCAAACACGTTTGCATCGAGCGCATACCGCCATTCTCTACTATCTCTACCTGAATGTCGATGAGCTTTTTTGGAATTGGGCAGTTTTGCCTCACTACGGTAGTTAGAAATTGCAATCATTTCCGGTAGCGATCCGAATTATACCCTAGTGCCCACCAGCAGAGCTTTCGGACACACTTTCCAATTACGATTCCTCAACCATGATAAGGCTGTCTTATTATCTCGGTTGAATGACAGAAATGGTCGACCCCGCGCTCTCGATAGACCACCCTGGTCTTAATTTCTCATGACTGTCACCCCATTAGCCGACTAATGCACTCAATGTATTCATTTTCGGGGCTGTCCAGGGACGTCGCGATGACGGTCCCGCGACTGCCATACACAGTGTGATGGTTTTCCAGTGGTTCATCGTAGCTCTACTCTTTCCAGACCCAGCGTGTTACATGCGCCTACATGACCGCCCGGCCCGCTGAATGTGTCAGAACTTCAAAGCGCTGGCCATTTTATTCAACTGTCTGCTCGTGCTGCCCACAAATCCATTAATTCCTCCCAAAGCACTACTGAGGACTCAGTATACCGGTGTACATAAAACCTTGCCGTGCACCCGATGTAGCGTGTGCCCACCACCGTGGAAAAATTCAACAAATATTCTTGCTACGACGGATTTTTTGTTTCTTGTTCTGGCGAGGCACTCGCTGCAAAGATTAAAGATATTTACTGCACAAATTTCGCATGGTTGCTCGATGTTGAACTTGCGCCAACAAAGACAGCATTATCATCGTTCGTGTACTCTTTCAAACTGTTACGAAACCCATACAGGAGAAAACACGTGAAGAAACCACATTCTCCAGAAAAATCCGGTCATTTACACAGAGAAATTGTTAAACAAAGGCAGCCAATAAAAACAAATTCCACGCCCAAAGTAGACCTTGGGTACGTCTAAAGAACTTCTAGCAAAGCTGCTACTCTCCTGGGAGACTTTATGGTTTCGAATAAATAGTGTCAGAAGCGAAGTTTTATTTAAGCGCTCTCTTCTTTCGAACTATTGTTTAGGAGGAATAATGGGTGCACGTTCAAAGATAGGCTCATAACAGCAGAAGGGTCTTGGCTGTGTGCTTGTGGAACATGCGTGCAACTATACCTTCCAGGAGTGTGCAGCCACCATTCTTTAGGTGGCTCGTCACTTGTTTTTCTAACGGTTGTACTCCGCAACATTGAATTAAGCTGGTTAACAAGCCAAAGCCACTCAAGCCCTTTCAACACGTTTGTTGTGTAAAACCATTACTTACTTATACTGCAAAATATTTGTTGCAGGTAGACACTGTAGTTTCGACTGTGTATTGGTGAGAGACGGTCAATGCCGTTGATTTTGGATAATCTAATAATAGGTCATTTTGATAGCTTTCATCGGTGCAACACGGTAACATTTACCTTAAAGTACAAAATACTGCAGCTCACACCAAGCCCAACTGTAAACACTCTGATCGTTCCGCTCGTCCAGCTACTGAAACATCGTTTAAAATGAATTCATTCGATGTTTTAATAATGATGGTTTCCTAAATTTTGTGTATCAAATGCCTAGCAACCTTTGTCTTTGCTCTCATTAGATACCACTTAGACGCACCACTCCAATTGGACATAAATCCAAGCCATCTGGTGTAGTTCCGGAACATTCATAGCTCGATGTAGCTGAATCCGTAACGTCAACTGTAAATCATAAACCCCACTGGTTCCCAAGGTGTGAGTAAGCAACAAAAATCCGGTGAGAATATAAGTATACTTAGAGTTAGCATTATGTTCGGGAGACGATAAAATCATCAGTTCTGCAGAGCAAGAGTAGAATGCAATACACAAGAAAACCTCAGCCTGTTTGAGAAGAATCGTTCAGGTCGTTTGAAAATGTGGCGCAAAAATGGCATAAGTCAACACCTTAAGAATCCAGATAGACCTCCGGGCACCAACACTGAACAAACACACCAGAACTGGGAATACTTCTAAAGCGCGATCCACACTGACGTCGTTAAATTAACGGCGGCCAAAGAACTCAATCTGTGTTTACCGAACGGGAGATATATTGCTCCGAAAATAATTGGTCCCTGACCTTGCTTTTCTCATAAATTTTCTTTTTGCCTTTTTCTTGCAAGAGCCACTTTACGTCTAAGAAAGCTAGCTCCAAAAGCTTTAACCGCAGTTGCGCACCAGCTTTGCTGGTTTGTTCGGGGGTCAGTGTTCGTAAGCTCATTTAGTTCCACTGTTTATTGTCCATTCCAACTCCGGAAAACTTTGAAACAAAACTAAAAAAGAAAACGTCAACCGAAACAAAAAACAACGAAAAATCAAACTGAGAAAAGTGGGGGGAAACCTACCATTTATTTATCCTAATAAAGTGCCAAATAATCTTTACCAACGCGCATCATCTGTTTTCGTACTGTCTAAAGCAATTTGACATTATTTCTCAAGCGGGCCTTAACGCCATGATGGCTTCCGTTTTTCTGGATCCGTTGAAAACCCTTGATACACGTGGATCTAACCGACCGCCTTCAGTTGGTTTGCCTGAATTGCGGAAGTTTTTCACAGTGGAGCAAACTTTGCTGTTAAAACATCACTACACTAACGTGAGAAGCCAAGCACCGCAAGTTAGTGGTTGATTGCGTGAATGCCCGCCAGCACCGACCGGAAGTTTTAACAAACGGCTGGTTAAATGGCCTCGTTATGTTGCCGATGATACCGGCTTGAATTTGGAGAAACAATAACCGCGGGTACGTGATTTGCTTCCAATATCCACCAGCTCTCTCTGTTTGCTAAAAGCAGCGTACCTGGTACACTTCCAATGCTTTCCTTGGGTGGGAACGCTGACTGCAGCTCAGTGGTGAGGTTAAAGGTTGTTGGGGTGGATAAACAAAACATTGTTTACGCCATCACTCAAGTGACTGACAGCGCAGTTTGTTTCCGATGGCAACTTTTGTAATATTTATGTTTTCTTCCTCCCAGACTGGAACCCGTCCGGTACGCTACGGTCGGTAGTATTCTTCCGAGGTCAAGCGACGTCCACGTTTCAACGGGGGTGCCAAAGTTCTTCTTGGCGTTGTGGTTCGTTTGGCATCGTTGCAATATTTCAAAACAGCCTCGCACCATTTTGGGCCCGTTGATGGATTTGATCTGTGGCCGGCGTTGAGTCCAGCTGTAATGCGGGAACCAACATATAGTTGGGTTGACCTGTTTAACCCTGTGTCCACATGAAGGCGACATTTAAAAAGAGAACGTGTGGACCAAACTTTTGCATTTTGGCGGTAATTTCTGTAAAACCATGCTCCATGTAGCCCGGTTCCATAAGGCAACTGCTTTTGGAAGATTCTTCAGGAATCGGCTTGTTCAATCGTACTACCATTAGTGTGGTAGATTGTGGTGCCACTTCTCTTGATCTGTAGGATCTTGCACACTTCGTGAGCCGCAATAGCTTTGAGGATCGATCCACGATCAGAGTGTATCTAGGTCGGAGCACCTCAGTGACAGGCCAACCGTTTTCGAGATAATTTCATATACTCGATAAATCATTAACGGGTCGCACCCGTAGGTGGTCCACCAGCACTAAGGAGAACATGTCCTACTTGTTTGTTTCATCTACTGAACCTAGGCTGTTGGTTGTCAGCGTTTCATCCGGATATACTTCCCGTGCTTTTGGAAGCAGTGCCCTGTTTCGGGCGTCCGATGAAGATGAGGAGTTCACGTCTATTACGCGTCGCACATTTTGATGCTTCTTTGATGTCTGTGTGGAAGTTTGTGGCTTCTTCTAGACTGTTCATGTCAGCGTGCTGAAGTTATTCAAGTAGACTTCTTCAGCATCCCATAAAATGCAGTTTTCAGGACACCTGAGCCCGCACAGTGAGCAGGCTCGTATCTCATTACACATATCGTGAGTGAATCGGATGTGGGCCTCAAGATGTCCAGAGGCGTTCATGTTTGGATCATGTTTTCCCTCTACCTTTTTCCCTCATTCCACATGCCAATGGCCAGACACTGGATCCAGCTTGCTAGATCCACCCACTCCCACGAGTGTGTAAAAAATCTCGTCAACCGTGATGATGGAAATGTGCCATCACGCGTTACCTGGATGAGCCAATTTTCAATCACCAGAGAAATGTAAACTTCCATCTCTTTTTCGCTGGCACCATCCGGGACCAACCGGGGGTTATCCGAGCGCCGTGTGACTGTACGTCTCAACGTTTTCCTAACTTTCAGCACTATTTAAATCCGAGCCCGGTGTGTAGGGATTCTTACTGCGTGCATTACCAGTGAATGTCCGAGTGGACCTCCAGTTGGCATAACGGTTGGCAGGCTACAACGCGGTAAAACACCAGTTCGGGGCTGACGATAAAGTTGTTTCACAGGCTCGCTAGCCAGATCGATTGATTTGAATAATCTCCGCTATTTTACACCAACTCCCACCATCGATTCAATCTCTCTTCTAAATTTCTCCTTGTGTGATGATCCAGGAAGCGGTGTTGTTTACAACACTGAAGGCTACTGAGATTGTGCACTGTTGGCGATTTCCATGATGGATGTTGCAGAACTAGTAAATTTTGTTAGGTCAGAAGGGCCTCTATTGCCCAACGGCCTTTTCGTGGCCGATTCTATTAAAAGTAGGCGGACGGCTGGCGGCTCTGTGACATTTTGCTCAACCACTGGGCCAGAAGGGGGCGGACATGTGGTTCCCGGACCCAGTGGTCCGCCTGGGAGCTGATGCTCGCAGTGCGGTCCATTTGTAGGAGCCTGGATGTTAAAGCGGCTTCACTTTTCCCGCTACTTAGGTACAATGCGGGGCACCATCCAGTGGTACTGTGGGGTGAGCCATAAGTTTATGCTGCACAGTATGTAAGGAAGGACTTCGAAAACCTGGTAGATGATATTCCCTTCGAACCCTTCGGGTGGCTCCCCGTGAAAACCGCGGATGGCCAATCCTAGAATTGTCCGTCCTCGTCCGTTGTCGCAAAAAATTGTGGAACCTGAAGGAAGCCTAGGTGTGCGGAGCAAATAGCGGAGTGGATAGGACGTTTCTGGGGCGCACTTCAGTCCAAACTTATTGCCACTGGGGCGCCATCAACGGCTCTCCTGCCAGAAGCTGAATACTGCAGTGCTTCTCCCGAAAGTTTACGACAGAGATCTGCCGGCTTTAATAACTGAGAAAACATCGAGACACGAAAATTCCCGGTTAGCGAGAATTGTGGCTACCGTCTCCGCTCGGGATTCAGGGAGAGGCGTCCGAGGATTTTACTTAGGTTGGACAATACCTGTCACCCCCGTCCTACCGTGGATTCCTCGGTATCAGGTTCCCGTGTTTTCCAAGCTCCCGGGGCGTCTTTTGGAGGCGTTACCTTTTCTGATGTGGCTTCAGGCATGTAATGATGAGATGCAGAGAGTTATCAAAGAGGAATGAACCCTATTGAGAATAGAACAAGAAAATTATTGATGACGTCATATTGCGTGGGCGTCCACCAGCGTCGACCGTCGGTCTCAATAAACGGTTTGTCCCCTGGCTCCGGTAATTTATCGGTCGAGATAGAAGGCAAGTGAAAAATAGCCGGTTAGCTTACGGGGTATTCAGTAGTCTGCTGCTCACTCTCGGCGTCCTCGTACCTTGAAGGTAGTCTCAAACGATGCGCCGTTTTGGCCTGGATACTGAGTATGGCATCGCGATTAGTTAAACGCACCGATCGCGGGATACCAGAGATCTCCAGAAATTTTGTAACTGAAATGAGAATAAAACGCTCCTTATACTCGTTTTTATTCCTGCTGATTTTTTGAGTGGTTTCTTTTAATTGGCGTATCCCAGGCCGCGGTTCTTCCTGCGTATACCCGCGAAAAGTGCCCCCTGCTGACTATGCTTGAGGAGTCACGTGAGACAACGAACGGCGTTAGTCCGTCGTTCGATGATAATTTTTCTAAACCGGCTTCACTGGGAGAAACCACCGGACTACCATTATTTTGCGACATATGCGAGAAACAGTTCAATGATCCAGTTATCCTTAGCTGCTTGCATGTTTTCGACCGGGCTTGCCTGAAAGCATTCGAAAAGCAGGAGGGTATGAATGTATACGTCAAATGCCCGCGTTGTGGTAGTATTTCGGGTGGTTTGGATACCCTGGAGACATACAATCTTTCTATTGCTGACCCGGCTGTATGCAGTGGGAAGGAAGACTCTCGCGAGACGTCTGTTCAATGTTCTGTTTGCACTGAGGGGAACGAGGCCGTTTATAGGTGCCTGCATTGCGCGGGGACGCTGTGTGAACGCTGCAGAGATATTCACAAGGTAGGATGGAACATGAATGTTCATGGCACTTTTAGGTGATTAAGCTATTTTCGCACCACGAAGTGCTAGCCTTGACGGAAAAGGATGCTGAAGATCTTCAGCGAAATATGCAGAATTCCAAACCGGTGCCTTGTACTGTGCATCGTGACTGCGTCTATATGTCCTTCTGCATGCAGTGCCACGTAAGTAGACGTTTTCACTTTACCTGTCCCCCAGGTGCCTTTGTGTGAGGCTTGTTACGGATCGGACCATAAAGGACATATAACGTCCAGTCTGGATTTGGTTCCAGATCACATTGATTCTCTGGTTTCGTCAGTAATGGACAGTTGCACAGCTAAGCAGAGGGTGCTTAAAGAGCGGAGTGATGTACTGCATAACGTTCTCGTGGATCTTAGTGCATCTCGCGACAAGAATAGCAACAGGATCACCGATACATACAACCAATGGAAACTCGCTCTGGATAGAATTAAGGTAAGACATAGCTCGAGTTAATGTGCTGCTTCAGGAGCAATGTTTGCAACGGAACCGGGAGCTTCACGACGACATCGAAGTCAAGCTTTGGGGAAGAATAAACGATATCGCGAAGGTAGTAGACCATGTTGATTTCGCGTGCGAGTTCTCGAAATCCTACCTGAAAAGATGCTCCAGTATAGAAATGTGCAAGCTAACAAAGAATGTGTTAGCATGCTTTGACCGTTTGGAGAAATTCCATCTAGCGAATGACGAACCATTCGGTATTGAATTCACATCAAGATGTGCTCCCCAAGACTTTATTAGGCAACACTTCGGCGGTTTTGACACTCCTGCATCGAACTCCTCGTCTGTCTCCGCAGCGAATGACCCCTTGTTTGACTCGTTGGTGCGCTCGAACTCTCATCTTGGCAGTATTGTTGGGACTGGTGATGTTTCAGATGATCTGAAGCGGCTCAGCTTAAAAATGGATAGCGGACTTGGTAATGGGCACAGCATTTCTATGGATGGCCCCACAAGGCCACTCGTTTCGATCAGTCCCACTGAAAGTCAGGTTTCTAATCGAGGAGCAGCAAATCTAACCGGTCTCCAACTCGGTGCACCCCTCGGCAACGGGGACTTGGATCCTTTTATCTCACATCCAGGAGATTCAACTGTTATGAACAGACCGGTGACCAACTGGGGAGAGCTGACTGTCGGACTTAGTAATCTGGAGCAGCCGGAGTTCCTTCCAGGTGTTCAGAACGTCGACGCTTCGTATTTGCATCCCCAATTTTTATCTTCTGGACTCAACCAGTCCGTCCCACGTCCTGTTGGTAACTGCACGGCTCTGTCGTCCCTCGACTCTGACCCCGGAATGTTGCTTAAACAGAGGCTTCCGGTGAACTACAATGCCAATCTATATGAGTACTGCCGAATGCGTGCTGCACGCTGCTCCCAGATGAATCTTTTGACAAAATGGGGTTCACTGGGCTACGAGTTGGGCCGCTTGAACTCTCCTCACGGGTTCTGTTTGGGCTTTGAAGAGGAAATTGTTGTGGCAGACACTTACAATCATCGTATCCAAGTAAGCTTGGCTAATACCGTTAGCATCATTTTAGATTTTCACCAAACGTGGGGATTTCGTGTCATTCTTTGGGGTATCCGGCCGTGTCGACGGCTTGTTGTGGTATCCCAGGAAAGTGGCAATCATTAGACAGAGTCAGCGTTATGTGGTTTGCGATCGTGGTAATGAAAGATCACGGATGCAGCTTTTCAGTCGAAGTGGTCACTTTGTCCGAAGGATACCGATACGCTACATTGACATTGTTGCCGGTCTGGCAATCAACCAACACGGTACTCTCACTAAAATTTATTAACTTTTCCTAGGTCATATTGTCGCCATTGATAGCGTATCTCCCTCTGTGTTTGTTGTGTCGGAAGAGGGTGATTTGATACGATGGTTTGATTGCAGCAGTCATATGCGTGAACCTTCTGATGTTGCAATACACGGACGAGAGTACTACATTTGCGACTTCAAGGTGAGTGTGCATGTCCTTATTTGTGAGCACAGCTTTTGAGTTGGTCTTAGTCAAGTCATGCGGTTGTTCCATTTGATTATATGATAGGGATTTGAAACGGAATTCTGTGGGAGAGAGAGCTGCGTGGACGTCTATTGGATGTTAGCGTTACCTACGTACAACCGTCTCCCGCGAGGATGGTTTGGCTCCAGATATGCCTCGAATTGTTTGGTTGTCCGAGGCCTGGACAGCTCTGGTGTTTGTAGTAGGCTAGTTTTTCTCTGGCCTGCTTCCATTACATTATTTTGTTCAAATAAGTTCAAATAAGTTGTATGGCAATGGGAAACCATCGTTCTCTAGCGTTCCTGTCAACAATCACTCACTTGAACAACGGTCAGCGGCCGGGTATCAGTTCCATTGTCAAGTTCCTTGGTCAGCATAGAGGCCGAGGTGTTGACGTCACCCTTGAGAGTGGATGTCCGGGTTCCTTGCCTCCTAGAGGGCATCGCCATCCTGCTCGATACGGTGCTGATAGTGGAATTCAAGCCAGTTCGTTCTGGTCTACGCAGGTGTCCGGCTAATTGGAAGCTACATCCAGTATCTTCGGAGAAGCTCGAAATGTGGCAGGTTCTTGAGAGGTCCTTCGAAACAGTTAGAAACCTCTACTGAGGAGTCCTACAGCCTTTTAGAAAAGCAAAGAGGAAAGCCCCTGGTGCTTTAACTGGTTTAGAGGAGAATGCCTTGGGTATATAGGATGTCCGGCACCTGCCTGAAAGACTTACGGGCTGTCGCCATGGTTACCAGCCTCCAGAGGGTCGGGAGCACTATAGTTCATCCTACCGTATTGTCGGTTAGATTCCTCAAGTCTTCCGGCGAGATCCAAAAATCATCACCTTTCCTCAAATATGAGGAACAAGAAACTGCTCTGCGCATAGCTCCGTGAAGGCAACTCAGCAAATTCAATGCTCACAATAGTAGGAGCGCAGCCGGTCAAACTACTGATTACTCTCCAAATTCTACGTGGTCCCGTCATATCTACATGTAACTGTCACTCTGGTCGATTCTGCATACGCTACAACTAGAGGTTTTGTGCAGTTACTCCTTAACTGAGTGACGACCCAGTATCCAAACCCGTTGTTTCTATCCAAGTTGCAACTGGGCAACCTGGTGTTCAGGCGACACTGGCCTAAGCAGTAGACGAGATAGCTCAGTGGTTTACTGACCGGAAGGTCCGTGGTTCGAACCCGACCTCTGACTTTCGACTTCCCCTGTCTAGGCTTGGGCAGCCTGGCACTATCCCAGTCCTCGTGCTTCATTCTGGTGGCATGGCAGCTAGGCACTGAAAGGGTGCTACAGCTGAACCACTCTAAATAGACGTGCATTGCCCCTCTGATATTATGCTGCAAGATCCCAGTGTGGGTTTACTGTGGCTCTAATGTAGTGCTCACAACCACAGTTGCCTGTCCGAGGTTGGCGCTCCGCTCACACTGATGGGTTAATCTACTCTTGTCGACAGGGTCGTATTTACTTCCGCACCTTGCGCCGTAAAACTCATGCATTCAAAACAGATAGTGCGAACTCGGAGTACCTGTGCGTGTTCAGTGGTGGCTATTATGCTCCAACCGGTGTTTAGCGGGCGTTCTGCGTATGTGGTTCGTACCACCTGAATGAATTCGTGGTAGTGAGGCATCAGTATCAACACTGATGTTGCTGTCTCTGATGATTTTCGTAGCATACAGAAAAGAAGTAACAATTTCCGGATACACGAACGACCAGGTTGACAAGTTAGGGATGGATAAGTGTAGTAAAAGAGCTGGGCACTCAGAACCTACCGGAATTGCAGCGGAGAATGCCTAACTCTAATTTCATGCAGATAGAACATTTCTGTCAAGTGCCAACTCCTGAAACCGGCTCTGCTGAGTGGAATGGTGACAGGTCCATCTACCACCAGATTCCTGAAGCAGAATAGACTGCTAACGTGTTGACATGTGGAATACTGATGTCTGAAATGGAGTGAAGGCTTCCGTTAAAACTTGTGCTGTTTCTGTAAGGATCATGGTCATGGTAGAAGTGGCCGGGTAGCAGTGACCTACCGAAACGGCTATGAAGAGTCCTGAAAAATGCTTCAAACAAATGTATAGTTTTCATGCTGCTGTATGAATCGCGTATGGTTGGAACAAATGTGAATCTAATAGACTAGGATCGCATCTCCACTACCTAGTTTTTGTCTCCGAGGTATCTTTTCAACAAAATATCTTGGCGTTCAACACTGGTGTCGCTATGCTTGTTGTCGAGGCAGTATTAAGTTTGGGTTTTGTCCTATTCAATTTTCCAGTGTCGTCGTCCACTTTTCAGGTGTAGGATGCACACAAAAACGTTCCTTCTCCTAACAGAGCTGGATCTTATTTACTCATTGTCTATGGGGACGAGGTGACTCAGCGGTTGGAGCGCGAACTTACTGACCGGAAGGTCTCTGGTATGAAGCCGACCTTCGCATCTCGACTTCTCCTGTCTAGGCTTGGGCAACCTGGCAGCATCCCAGCCTTCGTGCTTCCTTTGGGTGACATGGCAGCTAGGCACCGAAAGGATGTTACATTGTCTATGAACGGACGGTCGGGGTATGTTTCCAGTTTCCAGACTTGAAGAGTTGGTGGGTTCATCAGAGTCAGTAGCCTTGCCGGACGTCGCTCATTTTTGAGAACTCGTGAGAGCTTGTCGTAGATAATTATTTTTCTACAGAAAGCAGCATCGAGCACTTTTACGAAGCTCAGTGTGTTAAAGCACTTGTTGAGCATAACCTTTAGCCCAGCTGAGCAACGTTCACAAAGCTAGTCCTTGTTGACCGTCTGCAGCACCAGCATTATTCAAGGCTCTACCAAAGTGTAGAATGACTTTCTCGCCTGACGTGAAGAACATGACTTTCATGAGCTCATTTCTCGCTGTTTGCCAGAATACGACCAGAGAGCCCGTTTGGAAACCAATCCACGTACCATTTTCGAAGATGGATGCCTTGTAGAAACAGGCCATCCCGGTGGTACCCACGCATTCCTCACCATTTGTGTTGGTCATCTGTATCTGCAAAAGGTGCTGGACACAGGCTGCCAGTATCTGGTGCCTTGCATTGAGCAATTCAGGTTCACACCCCACCACTTCATAAAATATTTCCAGGGACTGCTTTTTTGGAGACCAGATTAACCGCTCGAAGTCTTAACCAGTTGTTTTCAGACGTTGAGTCTGCGAGGCGAATCGAGTGTTTCTTTGATAGTCGGATGTATTGTGTCGGTTGTGAACCATGTGCCAAAATACTGGTTCATCCGTCGTTGACGAGCTTCCTCTTTAGGGCGATAGTTTGTACCATTTTATTGTTGGTGGCATCGATAACATCCGTAGCCCAAGGTTGATACTTCCCTACCTTTTTGATGGCACAGCTGATCGGGATCGCTTGCAGCATAGCGCAAAGATGACTGATTACCCGCATCCAACCAACACTCCTAGAGGTGTTCCTAGTACATACCCCTCACTCAAGCGTCACCGTGCTGCTGGTCTCGGCAACCCTTCACACTCGTTCAAGGACGGTGGTGAACTTTTCAGTCTAGCCCACTTGAGTCTCTCTGTATGAAGCCCCGTCCCAGGCTGCTGGAGTGAGTCGATAATAGCGCTTATTGAAAAACAACTTTGAAAAGGGTGCTCGCCGTGGTTGTATTAACCACAAAGCTGTCTGGCTCTTACTGTAACAAGACATGAAGCGGGGTCTCAGACTCAGTCCGCATCGGCCACGTCAGACGCTGTCAGGTGTTAGGACCGCGCCGTATCTGAAGTTGACCAATGCATCTTGTCCCTTTACTTCAAGGGCACATTTAATCAGTATACTTTTTCAACTTTAAACTCCAGCTGCTACAGTTTTGATGACCGATGTTGAAAATAAGGCGATGACCCCCACCGGTTGGAGGCGATCGCCCTTACGGCTGATTGATGTTGAGTTCTTTATCCAATGTGGCAGGGTTTGAGAGATCTACGCAATGAAGACAACATTTTGAATGCAGGATCGCCATTAGCTGCTTGACACAACCATATCTGCCAGGGTCAATGACCATTTGTTTGTCGTACCGGGGTCCCCATCCGGAGGATCGCAATTAGCGACGCAACCGAATTGACTGGTGACCACTTTCACGCTTTGTTGCTGCCTCTCGATCGTCATCTGACACAGGGCTGGATGGGGGGTTTATGTAATCACGGTATTCTCTTCAGCTTAGTTCTCGGTCTGAACCTCTCAAGTAAGTGTTCCCGTCAAAATCAGCCGCCAAAGGTGCATAACGTATATTTACGCGCGAAACCAGGTGAGGAACACTTGTACAGCGCGCCGTATATAAAGTGTATGCCGCGTCAACATTCTGAAAATTCTGGGCCTCCGACGGGGCAGCTGGTGCATTTTCTGGGATGGTGCCGAGACCAAGTGTCCAGAAGCATCTCTAGACTCAACTCATTCGGTCATGTGGGCAGGATCTGCGAATCTGTCGGACGGATTTGGTTTGTGTGGCGTATCAACATGGCTGAGCTAACTTGAATCTCGTAGAACACTTTGCCGCGCCGGAGAAAGTATGTGCCCTGGAATCCACGTAAGGTGTCTTCCGCTGTAGTCGCGAACCAACACTCTCTGACCTTCGCTGACGGAGCGCGTGGTTGCTCCATGATGCCGGTTGAGCTGTTCCCCCATTCTTGTGTTACGTTGGCTAACCTACCTTTTCTGTGGCCGGATAGCGTCGTGCTATGTTCGAAGCTCACGCCGGAGCAGTGCCTCTGCCGTTGACACTTCATCATGTGAGTTGGGGTTTGGCATCGTTCGATGCGCCAGCAGGAACCTTTGCGAAATCTCTTCCCTTGGCGTATGAAGCACATGGCAAGTGGGACGTGATCAACGGAACTATCGAGGGAGAATGCCGTCTTGAAAGCCGTCTGGCACACCTCGGCAATACCGATCTCGCATTTCCACTAAACCCGCGCAATGCTTTTGATGCCCCGACGGTCGAACATAAAGTGTGTTGGAAGATGTGCACGCAGTGACCACATCTCCGGTCCACGAGAAAGGACAGATAGATTCCAACCCCGACTACTTCTGCCTAGGCTTGGACAATCTGGCATATCTCAGCCCTCGTGCTTCCTTCGGGTCGCATGGCATCTAGGAATAGAAAAAATGGTACAGCTGAATGATCCCTTTTTTTACTGGTCTGGTCTGTAGTAATGTACACCTTATCCGTGATGGTCAAGCTGATGTTACGGTACCGCAAATGTTGGAGATTAACAAACGGTGCCCCGGCCTTCTCGATTGAAGTGACTTCGTCAGTCTGCCGGGACTAACCAGATAGACAAGCTTATCTGCCGTATTGATCGGTTCACCTGCAAGCATTAGGTTTGGATTTGATCTTATCCAGTCTTCCAGTAGCGGTTTTGCGCTTTTCAGGTGTCAGGCACATGTCTAACCGTGCAGCAGAATTATACAGATTATACTGCTGTGCATTTCTAAGGGATCTGGTCCAAAAGGAGCTGTCACGTACTGGATGTCTGCGCGATCACCAAAAGTATGCCTACCCAAGCAGCACATCGACTACAAAGTTAAAAAAAGGGGCGACAGAGGACACCCTTACCTGATGCGGTGATCCCAGGAGAGATTGCCGTAAAAGTTGGCGTCCATGGGAGGATGCGTGTAAAGCGCTGGAGGCTGTGGAGAGTTTCGCATCACTCAGTAGTTGTGTTAGCTCAGATTGAATCAGTACACGAACCCTGGACACATGAATCGCGTTTGCTAACTTGTATCACTCAAGGAGGTGCCTGTGTTCAAGCGCTGTGTTGCTGGGAGACGTCGTCTTTGTGTGCTTGACCACTGATGAGGAAGCTTTGCTGATATTGGATGGCATCGGCGAATTATAAGCCAGGCGATTGGAGAACCAGTGTTCAGTTGTACAGCAGGTACTTCAGGCGGGCGAAAGATTCAGCACCGTCAACTGCACTGGTTTGAGCATGTGCCACACATGTCGAGTCATTGTCACCATCGGCTACCTCTGTGCATCTTTCACAGTGGCGCAAACCGCGAGGTGGACAACGTGTGACTTGACCAAAGGGCGTGTAAGAGATTGCGAGGAGTTTGTGTGTTGGTGCAGTTTGCAGTCACTGTTACAACAGAACCCTTTTGGACGAGGTCCCTGGCACCGACTACATCCTCAGTTTAGGAAACGTGCTCAAATGACATTACTGGAGCCGAGTGCTATACCGAATATGTCACAGACCGTCGTTGCAAAGCCAATGATGAGATGTGCGAAACTTGAATTCAAGGGTTTAAGGGGTATGACTGCACCTCCATTTCGTTGGATTGCTTCAGGGTTTTGGTATGCCACTTTAATGGAAGATCTTGTTTGTGACAGGTATCCTTCGGTCAGTGTAACATTTTGTGACCTCTGTAATACATCGGGAGTCTGATAGCCCGTCACTTAGCTTACTTTCGCTGGTTCGTATCATACCAGCCACAGGGTAGTCAATGTTCTCTGGGTCGAAAGCTGTTGAGGCACATCAGTGGTCAACGAAATCGAGGCGGATTTCACCCCCTGATTCCGAGTTTCCCCATCTTGAGCAACTTGTGCACGGGCTACGGAGCTGCATTAGCCGCCAACTTTGCTCTCTAGGCAACGGGTTGAAGAGTTTTATTGGGGCATCACTTGAGTTTGATAGGTCCAGCTTGTATCTTGTGGGACAGTGTAGGGCACATGGTCTGCTATGAACTTTGTAGCATTTCTGCTACACTGTTGGGTTGTGGTCGAAAACCAACTAAGTACTACTCACAAGACAGCATGCTTCAGTAATCAACCCAGTGGGAGGCCAGGTAGCGTACACTAGAAATGTAAGTCTTTCGTATGATTCTCTTTGAGAGTCAGTTCGCTTGTTTTATGCTTAATACTTAATGGGTTTGACGTGTTGCGAGAGGTCCTGTCGAACACCAGACTTCATTCAACCACTGCGTTACCGTCAGAAGCACTTCGTATGCCATTTTACAATATGTTAATATGGCGCTGATTTTTGTTGACTTCAAGGGTTGATAGTGGGCTGCTTGTTAGATGGGGATTTATAAAAAAGGTCACTAATATTCCGCTACCTTTGTGTCGTCAAGAATCGATGTGTTTTATTGTTCGCCGCTATGGTCGATAAAAGTGGTTCCCTCGTAAGGAAAGGGGGACCGGTTCCGGTGAACCGTTGTTGTGAAGAGAGGCTATATTTTTTGATTGCTCATTTGTTACAACATTGTTGCTTTCAGTTCAGTTCCAACGCCGCACTTTTGACCACCACTGACCCTCGGACAGTTTGAACGGAAGTGGAGTTCCATTCCCATGTGATAAGACAGCCCGATGATATCGATAAGGCTCAAGGGTCATTTACGTAATGGGCAAACCATTTTGTTTAGGGAAATTGTCCCGGTTGTGTTGCTGTCTTGGTGTAGGATAGCTGGGTGTTCGGGTTTCCGGCTTGGATTCCTAGCTTGGCACTGAAAAGTTGTCAGAAGGGAAACGTTTTGCTTTGTTTTATCGTCTTTTTATGGTATTAAGTCAACTAGTCGCATTTGATCAGTTCACTTGTAGTCCAGCTATGTGACCAGTGTTCAGACTCGTAGTTTCTTCTCTATGCTTCACATCACTTGTGATTCTGGACTATAATGCAATGCTGCTGGTTCCCACAATAGTACAAAAGTGCTGCTATCTGACACTTGCCCGAACCATGTGCACAAGGAGCCTGGCTTAGATCTTTAACGAGGCTAGCTAGGTTTGGGTTGATGGTGAATTGGGTGACCAGTGTGCCCTAGACACCGAGCCGTCAACACAAGTATCATGCTATTCGACAGTGTTAATGGTTTAAGCAATATGTCGTAACACATAGTCGTCGTCGTTCAACTATAACACCCTTTCGGTGCCTAGCTGCCATGCCACCTGAAGAAAGCACGAAGGCTGGGATACTGCCAGACTGCCCAAGCCTAGACAGAGGTCGGGTTCGAACCACGGACCTTCCGGTCCGTAGTTGTGCGCTGTAACCACTGAGCCATGTCGCCCCTGTACCATATAGTGTAATGTCGAATTCTTTGTTTTAATCCACTCTAGGTGTAGGTGAGCTTTCACTGTAACGGCCTTCATACCTATGGTTGGCATGACGACTATGTCCCAAAACGCTTTTCCAGCTGAGCGGAACATCACGGTAATTCCATAGCTGACCCACTTTCGCACAGCACTACAGGTCGTTATACTTTGGTAGCTTCGGATTGTTTCTTGAAAAAGAGTGGGCCTTTGGATAACATTTTGTGCCTCTGTCTTGAAGAGATTTAACATTCACCTGTCTGATTATTCCTTACCCCAGGCCCACTGTGTGATCGTTTTCCAAGAGGATGGAACGTTCATCCGAAAAATTGGTGGTGAAACCATTACAAACTTCCCTAATGGAATCGATGTGAGCGACCACGGGGATGTGCTTGTTGGCGATTCCCACGGCAACCGCTTCCATATCGCTGTTTTCAGTAGAACGGGAGAGCTTCTCAGTGAGTTTGTTTGCAACCAAACCAAAGTGAGCCGATCGTGTTGTCTAAAGATAACGACGGAGGGGTACGTGGTCACCCTTGCTCGTAGTTCCAACAATGTGCTCGTCCTCGACACTCTCTACATATGTTAAGCTCCCACGTTCTCACGGATGCCGGTTCTTTGCCTCTCAAGGCGAAGGTGCCCTTCCCTTTACGCCACGTTCTTCCATTTACCTGGTAGCATTGCTTGTGTGTCTTACTTTAACATTTTGTCTTGGTATTTGATTTTATTGTCTATTTGTACTTGAGATTATTGTCCAGCTTTGGACGATTTTCGTGCTTTGTCGAACAGTCATTTGCCCTCACGCCTGTTAGCTACAGGACGCTCGTGATACTACTACTTTTTCGAGTTATTTACTGTATGTTTTTCCTTCAAGTTTTCACGTTCTCTTTTTCTTATTAGTTTTATGGACTGCCATTTGGGTGCAGTGTTTCCCGTGGGACTGGTATTGCGTGATTTTTGGGTGTTCATTCGTCGCGATTTCTCCACAAAACACCGAAAAAAAATATTTCGCACATTTTATTGGGCTTCATTCGAAGTTCTAGAACATCGTTAGTTAGCATTTTATCTTAATTGTTTTCACGGTATTTTTGCAATATTTTTGAGATTACGAATTATTGTTTTTTTTGTGTTATTACCCCTATTGTATGGATTATTTGCGTTCTTTAGTTTGCTTAGTTCGGTTTACTCGATTGCACTGAACTTTGATCCACTGTTTTCCTCGAACTGGTGAACCCTTTCCTGTTTTTTCGGCAATTTCTCGTTACACGTGTGCCTTTCATCAAACCGTTCATGACAGGACTAGACGGGCTAGCTCCGCTGTTACTTACCCGTTCATCCAGAAAACGTTCAATTGCTCAACGTCATCTTGGCATTATTGCCGGTCGTATGATCTTCGGTTATTGGTCGCATTTGCACGGCACCTAAAACTTAAACGCGCTTTCTCCTGTAGGCTCCGTTTGAGATCCACTGTTCATTCCATTTATTCACACATTGTGTGCATTCGAAATTTGTCTGTTTTCAAACAACCATCTTCGCTTACAAACATCAACCTGTTCTTGCCCGTCAGTGGCTTGGAAATACGTAAATGGACGCAGTCCAAAGATATCTAATGTCACGTGAGCAATATGATTCCATTTTCAGCTTTTCTATGAAACCCCAAATGTGCCACTTTGACTGTCATTTTGCCCATAGAACATTGTCTGATGGTCTATTTTAAAATTTACCTTCAAGCTTGTATTCCTTGCATATTGGTTTATTAAATTTTTGGAGCACTCCCGGTGTGTTTTTCTACACTGCTGAGGATTTTATCTTCACGACTGCCCGAGGAACGAGAGCATCATTACCGTAGGACTTCCGACTGCACAGATCCGTCATCTGTAGGTCGGTCGTTTTGGTGTTCTATAGATCTGCCTGAGCACCAGTTTAAGAAACCTTGTATGCCTTGATGGTTCGGTACCAAAATGGGTATTTCAAGTGCTGGTACTGCAAGCGCTGTGAATTGTTTGATGGATACGCCCAAGTTTATCTGAAGATGTCACCAATATAAATGTACTTCGTTATCATCATCATCATTATCAGCTGTAAGAACCACGTACTTGTCGCACAGTGGTTGTAGCTGCCACAATTTCGTTTGGGGAGGTGGGTTAGGTAGCTGCGCATTGGAGGCGAGAGCTGATAAATTGGTACTTAAATACAGGACTCTTAAGTAGGGGGATTGGAAGGGAGGCTGTGCATCAAAGGCAATAGCTTGGATGCACGAGCGCCATTGAGGGCACGACTGGGCCATGTCGGACGATGTCTCTAACCATTGATGTGGCCTGTCTTAGGGTCCCCATCCAGGAAGACGGCAGCTCCTACTTGCCTTCCGTCTCCGTTACGTTCTTCGGGCCTCAATTATGTCACGTGAGTTCCTGGGCCTGGGCTTCATGGGTACACCATGTATCAAGCCATTTCAATGGGCTTGTATCCAACTACAAAAGCCTTGTCTTCTGATTCGGGGCAATGAATACCTGCCACCCTGACGGAGCGGCCGGTGATGCGCGTAGACTGAGTTGAGGAAAACGAGATTTGGGTTTGGTCGTCATTGATTTCGCCCAACAACTTTCATACTGTCCCGATGTCTGCATCTGGTTGAATCATGGTGTTCAACTTATCGACGAGAGCGTTTGCCCGGAATCGGCGGATGAAGTTGTCGTTGAAGAGCTGAGGATTCCCGATTAGACCTACCAAAATACTTCAATTTGGTTTACATCTGAAGGTTTCATAACCGTGTCGGCAGGCAAACAGTCGCGATCCGGTGGGGTGGGGTGATACAGTTTGAGGCCTTTGGGCTTACTGGGAACTCGGGCTTGTAGAGAACGGCTAGAGCAGGTGGTCTGAGCTGAAAACTGGCGATCACTTGTTTCGTCCCACTAGTGAGGCGAACCTTTTCATCCTGCGCGAAATGTGGTTACGTTTGCTTCGGAGCGGCTTGGCCCATCTACCGTGAACGTCACTCGAAAGCTATGGTATGCCATACAATGAATCGCGGAGTATCGTGTGAGATCGAAGCAACTCGGTATACTGCTTCAGAATAACAGGTTTGAGGGTTTGTTTAGCAGCACATACTGTTCGGAGACATCTTGGAAAATGAATATTGAGCTGGTTTGCATTTATTTAACGGGCTGTTCCTGGTGTTTAGTTGGTCAGTGTGCTGACACTGGGTATGAGTCCAGTTCTTGGTGGTCGTCGTGACTTTTCTTGAACAGTTTGTTGGAACAGGTAGACTATAGTTTACGATTTCGGCTGACTAGCTTTTCTTATTTTCAGTTGTCGCTCCGTATGCCCATGGCTTTAGCCGCTTCAGTCTGACAGTGACTTCACTAGCCTTGGAGGAGTTAGACAAGGAAATATTGTTCATGCCGACGTATTTATTTATTTGACCAGGACATCTCTGCTTCGGGCGATGTCCCTCAACGCAGAAAAAATCTAGTAAACCGAGCCGACGAGTTAAGGTGGTGGGGCCGGAAGCAATCAGCATCCCGTGACGCGTTTCGATGCGTTGTTGCCGCCACACATTCAGGTTTGAACTGGAATTCTAAAGACCCATGAGAATACATTTTCTTTGGACACCCGTATCCATCAGGTGTGATTACTGTTTTCTGGGAACGCCGAATCTCCGTTATACAGTGAAGGTATTCTCAGGTAACAGACACATCACAGACGATCAGCAGTGAACGGACAGATATGGACAGGTGACGGATATATAAGCATGTGTATCTGTGTGTAAGGACCAGGTGAGGGGGCAGTCCTCGAGGACATTTCCAACCAACACGTTCGAGGCACCTTGTTTTTCTACCGGGCGTTTATTGGTGGATTTTGATTTATTGTGGCACATGGAATCATTATCAGGAAGCGCTTGACGTGTGTAAACTGAATTTTATCTTGCCTTTTAAAACCCCGGTATGGGAATTTTAGCGGTGCCCTGTTGCGTAGTTGAGCGATGTTGTGTGTTATGGTGTGGCTAACTGACTGATTGTTCTAATGTTCAATATCGGTTAGCAAAACTGAAGAAAGTACAGGCCAATAATTTTGAATGCCTTTTCGGACAGTTTGTTTATGTAGTCCCCAGTTTGCTCGTAAGCCGTTATAATTTGTAGTATATATTCAGGAGCTTTTCGGTTAGCGATAATTTCGCGTTAAAACATGTAGTGTTAATAAACCCACACTTGTTGCCTTTGCCTCAACTTATTTCATGTATATCCCCAATAGTGTAATGTGCAAATGTTCCCTTCGTATGTTCACACATTCGTCTTTTTATACTTTTCTAGGAGAGTAATATGCTGTCCCAAAGAGAAATGAACGTGTATCTTCGGTAGAAATTAACATTTCAATTGGGTATCAAACTTTTACTCAGTCTGAGAATTTACGTGTAATACGCCAGTTTACTCTAGGCCGCAAAATTCGGGCATACTCCCAGCAGTTGAAAAATCGGAGGCAAAGTAGCTCCGTTAGACCATCCTGTAATCGCATGGGGACAATCGGGAGTATTGAAACAGTGTGACGGCAATGAAGAGGGACTAGCTCCATAATACATGGGGTTCGCCCGTTTTCGTTTCCATACGAGCGCTCATTTCTCGTGGATATCAGAACGATTGGACTTGGTACACGTCTGGAGAGATCAAAAACCGCATAAGTCAACTCAACTTATTCATCATGTTTGCGGGCAACGTATGGAACCATTTTACACTCACGAATCGTGTGAACCAGTCAACTGCTCAAACAAATTAATCGGCCAAGTTGTTTGACACTTTGAAATAAGGCCTTCAAGAGCAGAATTTTATTAGTCACTTTCGTAAGTGTCAGTTTTTTCACGTGGACAGCACGAGAGAAAGAACAGGGCTGTCCAGGAAACCCTGCATCCATGTGACCTATATGGTTAACAAGCCTGCATTAGGTCGTCGAGGCATGTATCAAAACGAGATCGATATTTGCTAGAGCTGCGACATTTATGTAAGTGTACCTGACCTCATATGTGGTTGCCGGGCACATGACCAGAATCTTCTAAGCAAAAAAATCTTCGGTGACCTTAAACTTTGCTGCTGTTTTCCATGCATGAATCTACCTCACGGGTGAAACGTGGGACATTCCGCAGGCTTGTATGAACGACTCCATACGTTACAGGGAGTCCCAGAGGTGCATGTGATGCATGTAATTGCATCCAAGCCCAATCAAATGCAGCCGTGCAAAAGATCAATGGATATTGATGTCCATTTACTTCAGGGTAATATTTATCAGCAACATGATGCATCAGTTCACAAAAACAGTAGCAGCTTTGTGGCTTCGAACGGCGAAAATCTTATCTTCTTTTGAGTTCCTTACTAAAACCTACCTGTTTTGAGTGAACACCTAGTGAACTTGGTTAAACAGGAAACGGATGACTTATTTGTAAGTACTTCGACTATGCATTTGTGTGGGTGAGTGTCTTGTAGGTACAGCGATGCGAGTTGGTAGACGCAGGATATCCAAATGTTCCAACTTGAGTTTTCATCCTGTAAACGAAATAATCCTATGATGAAAATCCAAGGGTCAGTACAACTACTTAATCTTGGTGAGAGTCACCAGTAATGTGAATCTTACCAATATCTAGAGACACCTGAACACGTGGTCTTCCATCATCATCATCATCAGCTGTAAGAAACCGTGTACTTGTCGTACAGTAGTTGTAGCTGCCACAGTTTCGTCCGCCGATGATTTGGGGAGGTGAGGTAGGTAGCTGCGCATTGGAGGCGCGAGCTGCGTAAATGCACCACTGTCAATGGGCTGTTAAGTTGGGGAATTGGGAAGGGGGCTATGCATTGAAGGCAATAGCTTGGATGCATGAGCGCGATTGGGCCATGTCTGACAATGTCTCTAACCATTGATGTGGCCCGTCTCGGGGTCCCCATCCAGGAAGACGGCAGTGACCAGCGCAGCTGAGTTTGCTGGTAATGGCTTTTATACTTCGCTGCCAAGTCATTGTTTGACCGCCTCTGGCTCGTTTCCACCCTTCACGTGGTTGTGCGAAAAGAACCCTTCGAGGAAGTCGGTCGACTGGCATGCGCAGCACGTGGCCAAGCCAGCGCAGCCTATGCAGTGTGATCAGTTCATCTATCGAGGGTGAGTTATTCCTCCCGAATACCATTCGACGTACTTCAGCATTGCTGATCCGGTGTTCCCACCAGATTCGGGCAATGCTCCGGAGACATCGGTGGTCAAACACTGAAAGTCTTTTGACGTCCTCGGCGCGCAGCGGCCAGGTTTCTGATCCGTATAGTAATACGGAGCGCACCGCAGCATTATAAACTCGACCCTTGACGGATAAGCTGATGTCACGCCTACGCCACAGGTGACGCAGGTTCACAAAAGCTGCTCGGGCCTTCCCAATTCGGATGGAAATATCATCTTTCGCGAGACCACCGGGACTAATACAGCTGCCCAGGTAGACAAATTTGTCTACTACCTCAATCGGTTCACCCGCAAGCACTAGGCTAGGGTTCGGGCCCACCCAGTCTTGCACTAGCACTTTACACTTTGCAGGTGTGAAGCGCATGCCGAACCGTGAGGCGGAATTAGTTAGATTATTTAATATTCTTTGCATTACCACGGCGTCAGATCCAAGAAGAGCTATGTCGTCTGCATACTCGATATCTGTGAGCGGACGCCCCGGGAGCACTTCGACCCCACAGGCAGTAGAGGCTGATAATGAGTCTTCCATGATCGTATCAATGACGAAATTGAAGAGGAAAGGTGAAAGAGGACAGCCCTGTCTGACACCACTTGATGTGGTGAACTCAGAAGAGAGCTTCCCGTAGACCTTCACACGGCCGCGGGAGTTGGCGTACAGCGCCTTAAGAAGGGTCAAGAATTTAAGGGGGACACCTTTGCTCCACAGACACTGCCATAGTGCCTGGCGGTCTACAGAGTCAAAGGCAGCCTTCAGATCGAGAAACACAACCATTGTTGGTTGCTGGAAGCAGTGTCGCTGTTCAAGAATCTGTCGGAGGGTGAAGATATGATCGATGCATCCTCTTGCAGGACGGAACCCAGCTTGGTTTTCACGGATTTGTCTCTCCCTGTGTTCAGTTAACCTTCGAAGGATAAGACCAGAGAGTACCTTCGATGCCACAGCTAACAGGCTGATGCCACGGTGGTTTTCGCACAGCGTCCGCGTACCCTTTTTGAAGATTGGGATAACTGTCGACACCCCATTCTGCAGGCACCTTCTCTTCGTTCCATATAGCACCAGCAAGCTTTGTCAGATGGGTCACCAGGGATTCTCCGCCTTCTTTGAAGAGGGCTGGATAGAGACCGTTCGGTCTTGGTGCCTTCTCACGTTTTAGTACGGATAGTTCGTACTTTATTTCTTCTTCCGAAGGACGATCAAGGTTTACATTCCACTCGCCCGTATGCATTATCTCCACAGGCTGTGTTGCAGGAGGCCAGCTGAACTGCTGTTCGTGATCTTCTGGTTAGTGGTTGAACCCTGTGACCAACTGGCGCGGGATTTAGCGTCGCTTTAGACGCCGAGTAGCAAGTATGTTTCCGCTGTCCATGTCAGGGGTGTGGTGACGTAAACGAGGTACACTGCTATTCTGATGTCCTCATTAATATTGGAAACTACTGGAGTCGGTATCCTTCCCTACTAATAATACGTAATATGTCCCCGCTGTCTTCTAATGACACTGCAAATTATCTCCAGTTGCTGCCAAAGTGACGCGGTATTTTAGTCTACCGTTAGATCTTTCCTCTGCCAACCATGCTATATAGAAATGCTACCTTTTAATCCTAGGAACCGAACAAAGGTAGTCCCAGTGGAGAGATTATTCTTGGGGACGGATTCACTGATAAGTACAACCCATCGGTGGCCTGCGAAGGCGATGTACCCCCTCACAACGTGCCATTACAACAATTGGTGATGGTTGCGTGGATGTTTATTCAAGGCTAGTGAACTCAAATGCAATACTTTACTCCTCCGCTTATATAACTATTACCGTTACTTGCCTAATGGACGGGGAGCACCGATGCATTTTTGTAGTCATTGCGACTTATTTCATGCTATTCCGTTCTTTCGGTCGCAGCGGTGGTTCTGCTACACTGCTGTGATTATCCATGAAGACCACGGCGTAAGCTGTCAGCGGGACCTAACACCATGCCAACTCAGCCGATGATTACTGACTGCGTCTTCTTTGTATAACAGACTACTGCTGTCCGAGTTACAGTGAAATTTACACCAGCTACAAAGTGCATGCTTCAAGGGCCTGTCACCATCCAATGAATTTCGGCCAGGCGCGGCTATGTGAGGCTGGCAGTTCAGTGCGTAAAACTCAGTTTTTGTATTGTGCTCAGTATTTTCATTTGTGAAGGTTTTCACTGCACTGTTTCCGTTTGATGAGAAACGGCTTAGCAGATTACAAGAAATGTTTGAATGTCTGCTGAGTAGTAGAAATTGATGGCAGTTCAACAGTAGATGAGTTTTCGCTTGCTTGATCTTATTTCTCTAAGTTCTCTGGTATAAGCGGAATGCCGCAGACAAGGGCGATAAAACGACAGACGTGTGTTCAGCCGGTGGGTAGAAAAAGTGAAGGTAAAAAACTAGAACCTGCGACGTTCATCAATGTTTTTTTATGAGGAGGATCTCAACTGTAGTCTCTGAAATGAGAACAATGCTTTTGCTTGGTGTTATCGCTTGGTTTGAGGATTCTCTTCATACCAGAAACAGTTTTTTCTTTAGTAAAAGCGGGGTTGTGAGCGCACTCCATTGATGGCTGACATTTCATACGAAGATTGTGCTAGCATGTGGAGTTAAAATACGATTTGGAATTTCTGAGATATTTTTCGTCAACTCTCCAAATGACTACAGCGGAGATATTTTAAGAACAGTTATCTGACCATTCCCAAAGATTTTCGATGCATGGGCTAAGTCATATGGATTACTTAATTTCATATACACAGTAGGCCTTTATTTGGGTGGTAACCGATTCAGGATGTTCCCAAGACTAGTAACTTTGAAACTGAATATCAGGAGATCAAATACTGTCATGACTTAATGGGTTTCAATCGCGACAAGACGCGTAGTGGTTGGACTTCCGATCACTTCACGAAACTACTAAGGATTGTAAAATTCGGTGCTGCCAAACTTACTTCGCGCCCCTGTCACCCTTCGCTTATTTGTTTGTATGCTGCGCTATACTACCCAAAGTCCAAAACTTCCCTTAAGTGTACATGCCAGTAAATAAACCGTCAAGAGCTTTTTAAAACCTCAAGATCCCAATCGTTCGAGCGCATGCTAGGTAAATGATTGTGAGCATAACTCATTCAGTTATTGGTTTTTGGGTTCATGAGCACTAGACAGCTCGAACGTATTTATAGGGAATATCAGAGACTGGTCATTTGAAGCTGTCGCTGACATCAGCTTTAACTGTCAGACGCCCTATTGGTTACTATGTTCGACTCAGATTACCTGTCTTCCTAAACACACTCGGTATTGCACTAAATAGGTAGGAAGTCTCCTCAACCAATGACAACGGGCTTGGGTAGTTTTTGCACTGGTGTCGCCATTTCAGCTGTATCCGGCTGTCGTTCTGATTATTGGATAGAGTTTTCTGTTTCGTTTGAAATGAGTGCTCCAGGTAATCAACACACTTTCCAGTGCAACAAGATGAACTGTCTGATGTCTGTTATCCCCCGTCAGCTATGTCATTACGAATTACTGGTTTTTCTCTCATGGAGCTAAATCTGAATAAGAACACGATAAGTTATCACGATGACTAAAACAGTGATGGTAATCGAGTTGTCGTCCGTTGCTGGATCCTAAGTTTCACCTGTATTACCATCGGTTTATATTTCCATGATACCGTTTGCACATCTAAAACTGACTAATCGACCAAGTCACCAAGTCTTATAAAAAGTCAATAGGGTGGGGATAGTATATCGGCTGTGCTTATGATACAAACTTTTTGAAGAGATACACAATTAATAAATCTGGGTCGGTGACAGGATATTTTCATTGTTGAGTAAATCAGTCTGTAGGATTTTGTTACCTAGAGGAAATTCGCTTTGGGATAAAAAATGTTGTGCCTTTGGAGTAGTCGTCTCGAAGGGGTGTTTCATGTTGTGGAGTTGCAGTTTCCTCATTATGACTAAGGCAGTTTGTTCAGCAGTCAGTTTGTTAAGAGGTCAAAATCTTCCTAATGGAACACTATTCATAAAGTTGCTGAAAACCCTTCGACAGCCGGGGTGGATAAGCGCAGTCCCAGCGTTAACGTCAGCTCAGTTCCGACTGAGTCCCTGGTTTGTAATATTCAGCTGAAATTGGAACCAACCTGCCGTTAAAACCGAATTGATGTGCAAATGAGCATATTGCGCGAATAGATAAACATTATTCAGTGATAAGGCTGTGACAGAAATAAGATTTCATGATTTTCATTTAAAATTTCTCGAGTACTGTAGCTTTCTCAGAAATTTATTTTTTGTCGCTAATGCATTATCTGCACAGGTTAAGCGGTCCCACTGTGTGATCCGTATTCGAAAAAATTAGGGTACGAACAGCCAGAACTATCGACAAATACGCTCATTTGAAGCTCAATTTAGTTTTCACGGTGGACTCAACTGAATCTCTCGTTTATGATGCTCTTCAACTGAATGTGCTGCACAAAAGCCACCTCCTGTTTCAGTCTGTACGACTTTAGAGGTTTCGCAGTATGTTTTCACAAAGGAAACTACTCACAAGGGAGGTATCGCTTTCAGTGAGGCATGTATTTGGTGTTCCGAGAATACCGTTCTACAAAAACGCTGTGCGTAGGAACTTGTGAGAAAGTGACATCTTTCAATTAATGCTGGAGATGGGCTGGGTGACTTTAAAATGGAAATGAGCACATCAAAACTGTCGGGGGGTAGCTTCAAAGTTTGTCATATTCGTGCATTCTTTATCTTGGGAGTTATTCAGAAATCGCTAGCTCCCGTGATGTTTCGGGTGGTCTTGAGTAAACAGAACTCATTTTTATGGAATCCCAAAATGTGCATAGTTTCTGGTGTTTGGTTCAGTTCACATTTGGGACAACTATCCCAAAGTTCATCCACCTCATCGACGAAAAGGCATAAAATTAAACACCAATCGAGCTTACTGGGGTACAAACGTGTTCCATTCACCTTTCACATTACTGCGAGATTCACTCTAATCTCTTGGGAGAGATACGGTTTTGCGCTCAAATTTTAGTGCGTTTTCCCCAATCCCCCAAGTGCATGTGCCATCCAGAGTCAGAGACACTTGTGTACTCCTGCCGCTGTATGTCGGGCAGGTCATGAAGCATCCCTGTGTGCCTCGAAAATCGAAGTTCAGCCATGAGTACGAGAACATTGGAAGGATTCATAGTATTTATAGTGTTATTTATTCATTTATTTATAGCAGTGACGATTTCCCAAGTACTTGTTCTCTAAAACAATTTGCAGTTGATTTAGAAGTGGTGTTAAATCATAGAAAATTGAACTGAAGAATTCTATGAAACTGTGAATTTACGACTTCTGACCCGTTGTGTAAAGACAGTTCAGTTCACCAGTCAATTCGTCACTTTAGATGTTTTCTGTCAAAGGGACATGTAAAAACTTGAGCTTATGGAGTACTTACCGGGATGCAGTCCTTTGCAAGCGAGTATGCATTTAGCGGGCGACTCAGCTGAATCCTAGCTGAGTTTCTCATTTATGACATCATCCAACCGAATGTGCTACTCAAAGGTCGTCTCATGTTTTGGTTGGTACGATATGCGAAATATCGCAGTATAGTGTTTTGACGGGACTTATTCAGAAGGCCGGAGAGTTCGGGCAATCTGATGAGTAGTATCCCCCGAGTAAAATGGCACTCATTCGGATAGATTAGGGACGAGTGGTGTGGACTTCGACTGCTGTATTTGACTGGCATTTTTTTATCCGAATCTGGAAGTGCCACAGAGGCTCAAACCTGATGGAATAACCACACACCCATTAAATCCCTGGAGAGGGAAAGTCTGCGTATACAGTCATGTAATTTGTTATGAAAGAGAGCATTGATGGGTCAGATTGCATAGATGTTGTTTGGTTTGTTCACTAAGCTGACTAGTTTGGTTGCAAACTTTTCATTCCTATCCAAGGTGACGTTATAAGTCTGTCTTTGTGTAGGGAAGCGATGGGGTGCGTCAGTGATGCTCCGCTACATAGCGGCTTATGAATGAGGTGACAAAGAGGCTGCAATAGAACTAACCAGCACAGTTCTGCAATGTTGCAATCCCATTCCCCATGCCCGTTTACAACTCAAACAAATCGAAAAACCAAATTGATTTGCAAATGAATGTATTTCTCGGAAATCGAAAAACACTTTTCCATGGCTACCCAGTATGAGCTGATGTCACAGTTTTATTCACCGCAGTCAGACGCAACATTGTATTCTCAGACTTGCGAGCGTATGCCAGTATACGGAGAACTCTCCGCAAGCTTCCGTACACAAAATAGTCTCAGACTCTCAGCTGGTTTAGGCTGGTGTCGAAGAATTCGTAACGAGGTAAGTAGAAAACGAGGAACCGGAACTTCAATCGAAGAATATGTCCAGCACCATGCGTTGCACATGCCGAATCATACTTTGCCGAAGAGAGTATTGAT